>OZ023333.1:18534024-18634543 GCA_964007535.1 Brachyptera risi | reverse complement strand
CAGAAGCCTTATGGAAAAGGACAGATAGTCAAATTGGAATTCAGCAGCCACCTGTCTCTGGCTCATTCAGCACTGGTTTAGCAACTGAAATCAAGAAGGGCGTGGATTAAAGTTCCAAATAAGGCGTGGATTATTGTGAATATGATTAATCTATCATCCGCTCATTATTATATACTCTCTTAGTTGTTTTCGTGAGGTTGTTAC
The DNA here is from genome assembly GCA_964007535.1 of Brachyptera risi. Taxonomy (NCBI): domain Eukaryota; kingdom Metazoa; phylum Arthropoda; class Insecta; order Plecoptera; family Taeniopterygidae; genus Brachyptera; species Brachyptera risi. The sequence continues at coordinate 18,634,339 of OZ023333.1, read as the reverse complement.
GCGAGTGATAATATTCTTGAACATAGAATAAATTGAGTATCATTTCTGCTAGGGAAACATGAACAACCCTATTCCATTTGTCTTTTTTCCTGATTTGTTGCATTGTTTCGTTAAAAAATCATTTCATTATTATTATTAAATATTTCGTAATATTATCCATTATGGCCAATCATTGATTTGATCACTCACTGTAAAAATCATGTATATTCATATTTTTATCAATCTTCACTTACTTTCATTTTATTTTCATTCCACTTTTGATATAATAATTTCCCCGTGTTCTTTCATTCATTTTTTTGTATTTATTCATAATAGGCTGCCTCATTTGATCATTCATATAAGCACATTCATAATATAGATTGTAATTTTATTAAATGTTTTATATTGCTTGTTATTCGGTGTCTTGGGGCAACTCTATTGTGAGCAGAGACTGAATAAAGTTCTTCATATATATATATATTTTTTTTTAATAACATAAAAAAACAATATATAAAGTTTTATAAAGTTCTTCATATAGTAGCTGTGCTATATTCATTCGTGATTTCAAAATTAATTGCCTCATTTTTTTCCTGCCGCGGACCAAGTTTCTATAAATGTTTAGTGTTGGTCTACTCAATTTAGAGTATATTTCAATGAAGAACATTTCATTTCCAAGCGAAAGTATATACCGTATTGATATATTATATCGAACTTTTATATTTGACATGAGTCGAGTAATACCTTTAAGTTGAGCACTTTTTTTTAATCACCGTAGCTGAGTCGATAAAGTAGTATACTTCAGTTCTACCTCTTAGCAATGCTCTTTCGTCGGCTCTGATTGAGAGTTTTGATCGAATTACGATGTAAATTTACTCGTAGTACATTCGCCTCCGCATAAAATGTTATTTCTCTGCTATTCACATTCAATTCAAATCTACGCATATTAGGCTCACCACTAATTCATTTAGACTGTACGTGCAGTGCGTATACGTATACATTTTCTGCAAGTTCTAGTTGGTTCGATTTGTCTAATTATTTTTCAGGATGCATTTAGTGTTTAGTACTCAACAAGTGTATTAGTAGCATAAAGAATGACTGAAGAATATTCATGATGAGACTAAATGTATGAATGAATGTAGGGAATGAATGTATGAATTTGCAGTATGTTGTGTATGAATGTTTTTTTTTTCATTTGTATATCTTATTGGCCTACATATAGTTCAGTTTTAGGCTATATTATGTTATTCTTTTGAATACTTTTGACGTGCCTTATATTTCATCATGACCTATTCATAGAATGTGAAAATCAAATTGGCAAATGCGGTATTGAATTGAATTGAATTGAATTGAATTGAACATACAGTGATGCAGTGGTGGATGAAGCTGCATCAGTTCAATTCTACATTTGGTTAAAAATTTGAATTTCCAATTGATGCCATCTCCATTTTGAATTCCACTTTGATTGACAATAATTTTAATCAGCTGATTAGTGGTTGGTATAGTGCGTAGATTTTATTCGAATTCGAATTTAAATTTCGTTTTATAAACCATTTCATGTGACCTCAAGTGTAGGCCAACATTGGATATAATAGCTCTACAATTTTGAAGTTCATATAATACCAGAGTGAGCAATCAAAATGGCAAAGATTTCCCATTCGTTCTCATATTTTAAAACTTGTTTTCTTATTTAATAAAATTACGCCGATTTTTCATATTTCATGTATCCCTGTCCGGGGCATAACTTTATTATTAAGTTCAACAAAGTTCAGACATTATATTATATGGTGCTCGTGTTTCACTCGACCAACTTTTTACTATATATATATATATATATATATATATATATATATATATATATATATATATATATATATATATATATATATATACATATATATATATATATATTCATTCAAAGTTATGATGTATATTTGTGTTTCTCATATATTTTTTGTCGAGTAAAAATGAGCTGATATTCACAGCAGCGTCAATTGCAGCTAATTTTGTTCATACCATGTAGTATACATTATATATAGCACATGCGGGACTTTAAACCGCTTACTAGTTCCACTATAACATATATACGCTCGGATCTTTTGTTTACGACATTACAAATAATAACTTTTGCATAGAAACTAGACAATTTACGTACAAGCTCAAGTTTAAGAGTGTATGGGAGTCGGTTCAGCGAAATATCCGTTTCTTATTGGTAACTTTTGAACGGTGTGAGATATCAAAGTTATAATATGGGAGAAATACTGTTCTCTATCTTCAAAATGAAACATTTCCATGCAACCATGGATTCTAACAATTTAACAATTACACAGATAAAAAACATCTTTAATTCCAGGTGTAACCTGTAAAAATCATGCTATAAGTTGGATAGTTTTTACTGATACCATCTGCAAGATATGAAAAATAACTGCATTTCTCCCGTATTTTAATTTTGTTTGGTATCTCATACCGTTTGAAAGTTATCACCAAAACCTCCCGTGCGCTCTTAATGCATATAATTATAACTTTACAAATTCTACATATTCATCCATATACATACAGTTTGTATATGAACACATATATAAAATAAACCTTCGGAAATATTATATATGCAAATTTATATTGCACAAAAGACGTCTTCGCTGAATCGAATGGAAATGATCCAATCATAATTGCTGTCAAGATTCCTTTAGTTTTAATGAAATGCAGTACGGATAAAATACTGTTTCAACATTTAGAAGGGCGTGTTTCTCGGTCTCTGTGAGTTTTGGTCTTACAAATTTAATATGTAGGCCTACCATATACTATATAGTCAATAAAATAGTATTTTGTCACATTATCGTGGCTTGCTCATTTATATCATGTATCTTCCAGTTTCTATGAGAACCTGATAGACTTTTCATAATGCGTAACTAGCTCAGAGTCGATAAAATAGCATAGCCAGAGAAGGTAGAGCTACTTTACCGACTCTGGGCGTATATACTCTTGACAGTTGCATTAAAATATTTGAAAATCTCTCGCCTGTATTCACAAGGCCGTGAAATGTAACATTATTCAAATTTTCCTCTTTATTCATAAGCCAAACAGTGAGTCACTTCAACTAGTAGAACTTTGATATTAAAGTACTCTCGAGATATTATATCAGATATCAATGAAATCGAATACCCAAGCATTCTCAAGTACTCAAGAATACTCAAGTATATCATCTTGATATTTGATATTCAATAGATATTTAAATGTTTGATAATATAAAATACTGGACATTAGGGCGTCCTCACTCCCCATAGTGCAAAAAGTTCCCGCTAGGGTGATTTCACAGGTATAAATGATCATGACACTTCAACATCGCAAGATACAAAAACTAGAAAAATAGTTCACAAGATGCAGACAATTTTTTTCCGTCAATGAATGACTCAAATTTTGAAATAACAAAGTTAGAATATGTAACAGTAACACTCAGTATTTTTGACATTGAATTCCAACTCCTCACATATCGATACATATATACAAATAACATGTAATCTAATTTAAATGTTTATTATGTATCGACAGTATTCCAGAAGATACTTCTGTGAATTGTGTGAAGAAGTTTCACTACGATATGTTCGGAATGTAAGCCACTACGATCGTTTATATATCGTCACAACCGTTCACATCATGCAATCGTATCAAACGATCAAACACACAATTATTCCAAAGTTTACATTTACAATAGTTTATAAATCACTTTACACTGAAATTGTACCATTGTGGGTAGGATTCACCTTAAATTAGATGTTAACATATTGAATATTTATATTGACAAGAAATGAAGGCGCGAAACACCTTAGCGCTAGCTATATGAGATGGGGAAGACTATTGCTCGGAACCTTCATATCTCTGATTCAATACATAGTATAGTCAAAGACCACCCGTAGTTAAATGTGTGTAAATGTCGTACTTCCCTATTCAAGCAGCTATAAGGACATACAGTTGTGATATGCCATGCACATCGTGTGATAGGTTTATGTACGTTTGTGTATATCACATTGCTGGGCCACATGCCACGGTTTTAATGCACGTCATTAATTAAGGGGGCCGAATACCACCCGCACACTGACACTGATCTATTACGTCATAATCTGGTCGTGCTAGCAGCATGCGAGTGTGAGAGAGAGAGAGAGAGAGAGAGCGACTGGACTTGGATTACAGTAGCATGGAGATAATGAAATAAATTGGTACCTGGGTTTTTTCTTATCATACTCTCATTTACTGTTGGGTTTTCTTTGATGTGAACATTTGTCAAAGTTTGAAAATTGAATTTTTTTTAGTGATAAGAACAGATTAGGAATGGATTCAGGTGATGGATGGGGATTTTTTTTTAATGTTTACAAAGATTATAATCATCATAATTCGAGTACTAGAGGTAAAAGCATTGAGTGTTCCAAGTTCTATTCAGACGGGACGGGCTAAAGAAAAAACAAATAGAAAACAAGAGGTGTACACTCGAAAAAAAAAATCAGAAAAAATGTGAGAATCTTACAGAATCAGAAATTTTCAAAAAGATGATGACGAATGGATCAGATTAGGGTTGAAAAAATCAATTGTCATTTTTGAAGAATTGGAAATCGAAATTCGAAAATAAAATCGAAATTTGAAAAATCGAGAAAAATCGAAGCAAAACGAGATAAACACACACATTCTTGACACTCACTAAATATCGTCCTTAACAATCAAATTGTCAACTTTCTGTAAGACATTTGACATGTGAAACATGTTCCCCAATTGTTTTTATTCATCAACTACTCAAACTTGATCAAATAGAATCCTAAACGATTTCACTTCACAGTCTTCACCCTGCATATATTTTATTATCAGATCACCGGTACCGAACAGAAGCACTCTCTTTTCGTCGATATCTATCGATTTATCGCTCCACTGAACGATAACTCATAATATATTCGTGTTATCGTATTTTCATCTCTTCGTGTGTATTCCACCGCTCGTGTGTATTATCACGTGATGACAAAAGACAGTTTGAGTTTGAAATTCGTTTGTTCAATAAAGCAATATTCAGTATTATATATATATATATATATATATATATATATATATATATATATATATATATATATATCCTCCACTCGGTATATTCGGTATGCTACGTGCAAACACTTATTGCTTTAGCGAGCGACCGTTCTATTATATGTGTTGTAATAAGCTTTAAATCGGGGGCTGTATTCACTGCCACATGGAATATTGATAGAACGAGCATCGAGGGGGCTCTTTGTTCGATCTTCATTATAGACGATATTGGGTTTATTTCATCGATTGTGCTGGGTTTACATAATTTATTACAATGGTGGCCGTGCTGGGATTTTACTTCCGTTTTGTTAACTTTGGGTTTTGCATACGGTATGAAATTTGTTGTGCATTTAGGCATACCTTTTTATTTTCGTTATGGGTTTACCAGAATTAACCAACATCTTGTCAGTGCGAATAATCAGTGGTATATCATTCTTTTTTTGTCATCATTCTTTTCTCTATTATAAAAATTACAAAATTACCAAAATATTTCCATAAAAAGATTTCACTGAAAAGTATGACATAAGTTCATATTTATAGGCCTACCTGAAGTTGTTAGAACATATATATTGTCGTTCAGGTTCGTCTCTTTGAAAAAAAAAAAAAAATATATATATATATATATATATATATATATATATATATATATATATATATATATATATATATATATATATATATATATATTTATATATATATATATATATTTATATATATATATATCGATTGTCGAAAGCCAGTCATTGTTGAGTTAATGCACTGTGAAAGAGAACATGAATAAATGAACTGAATATAAAATCTTTTGCTTACATAGAAAATATTTGTCATGAATCAAGCATCCAAGTGTCCTGGAAAATATTCAAATTCCCATATCGAATCAATTTTGATTCCAGCAAATAATCATAGAGTGAGAATTGCTTGTTGGTTTTGAAGATGCATCGCTTATATCCCGTCACCCTTATATCTACATGCTCATCTGTAGCCTAGCCTATTGATCCGATCTCTTTTCTTCTCGTCCACACACCCGATCTGAGAATCAGATATGAGCATAGGGGAGGCTTGAAACGATTATATGTATAATATTCCAAAGTATCTAATTCCAGGGTGCAGCTGTACTCATTTATTTTTTCAATTTCGAGAACTGTCATGTAGAAATATTCAATATAACTTCACCATTATATTAAAAATATATCAGCTATCCCAATGTTATTTCACTATTATCATCAAACATTATTTTCATCATCATTATTGATCGTGTATACTGTATACACTATGAAGAACATATATTTCAAGCATGAAATGATACGAAAATTGAAATTGATTTGAAGAGACACTGAAATGGATTCTCCGCGTCTATACACAACATAAACTATTGTAGTTACTTCTATACTTTTGAACATATGATTTGCAGATTGAAATGAGTACATTTGTACTTCCGTACATATGAACATTTGGTGTGTAATTGCTTATTATTATTCGGAGAAATATCAAAAATGCTGTCGATCCAAAATTATCAGTTGAACATTCATATTATCATAGATACTATGTGATACACCAACGTGTATTGAATACACGTGTATTCTACAGGTGGATTCTCTATAGTCATAATATCCATTATGATACCCATATTGGGCTATATACACGTTATTACATATTACACATGTTACACATATTACGTATATGGTACCTTATATATAACTCATCATCGATGTCTAGTGAAGTAAAGATGATTGAACATTATATCTGGTATAACGGTATACTCAAATTATACTTTCCACATTTGTTCTCACAAAATTCACTCGGTATTGTGGATATACGCACATGCTTTTTGCATCTTGTGACGCATTGTATCTTGCAGTGTTAAAAACGTTTCTCGAATTAGGATAAATATATATATATATATATATATATATATATATATATATATATATATATATATATATATATATATATATATATATATATATATATATATATATATATATAAAACAACCCCGCGTATAGAGCCTATAATACTCTCGATGTCAAATGCAGTGTAAACAGTTGTTCTTTTGTTCCGTCGCCCGCCAGAACAGTGCACACGGATCTTGTCTTTTGTACGGCGAACACAAAGCCATGTGATCAGATCACGCATTGTGAACAGTGAAATGCTCTCGGCACATAGGAAGAACAAGAGGACGACGATTACAGATGACTTACAAAGCGGATTCCGACTTCAACCACTTGTCATACGGATCCGTACCGGTTGTATAGGCTCGTATACGCATACTTGCCTGTACAAGGAATGTTTTTTTTTGGTTTTTGAAATTTAGATTAGTTGAGCGATAGCGAAGATTTCCATCCTACTCTTTTATGGAGTTGTGTCTGTGTGCGTTTTTGTTTTTTGTTTGTATAAGCACTGCACAGGTTGCACGGTTTAACTGATCGACATGCAATTTTTCTCTGGACACGCAGACTTATCCAACCTGAAACTGTATTTATTTTGGGTCAAATCGGGTGAACCATTTTTGAATAACATCACCTCAAAATTTCTTAAAACCTATACAAGTAGGCTGAGCGTGAAAATTTGAAAAATCAAATATCTGAAAAAAAATCAAATTATCACCGAAACATATAAATGATACAGAAATTATCACGAATTTATATGCAATATGGAACAGACGTTTTGAAGGGAATATTTTGAGAAATGTTTTTCATTCATCAAATAGATGGAAATAATAACCATGTTGCCGAGATTTACGACTTTCCAGATTCGATAGTTGCCGAATGAATGATATGTTTCATTTCAGTCCAGGTGTGAAGAGTTTTCGATCATCTTTCATGTGCATAACTCACTCATCTTGCAACAATATGGTGCGTTTGCTCAGTTTTTTAAATACAATCTACGCACATAGACGACTAATTTTCTCATTCACTGTCCGTAGAGCGCGCGTGTGCAAATTTTCTTATAGTTCAGTGCGTATCATCTGTATATTTTCTTCAGGATATATTTCAGTGTAACTAGATCAGCCACTTTATATGACTGCAACTGTACCTTTCACTCTTGCAGTTACAAATGCTTTGTCGTCGCATTTACATTTAGATTAGACTTGATCAAACACACGTACATCATTTCAAATATATATTTCATATGGAAAACGAGACATATCCGATTCTGTCGTAGTCATACGATATCGAAAAACAACAGGGATAATAATGACAGCGTATCAACACATTGAAATTGGACTAATTGTTGCCAAAAATGTAATTGATTCTGATAACTTGTTCTATTGATTGATTTTCGCACCGCAGTGCCAAGAAATATACTTGAATCCACCACAAGAAAGAAAGAAGTGTACTAACACGCTTTTGAAAGATGCTGTAGCGTTTCTTACCGTGAACCTCGTGCATCAAAATAACACGTCCATATACAGTAATATGAAAGTGGTATTTAAGTTTGTTATGTTGGAACACGACCGACTTCTTCCGTGGATAAAATTATGAGTACCGTATATGTGAATTTTGATGAACATTTCTATATAGATTATTGTACCTTGATTGAATTATTGTTATATATATATATATATATATATATATATATATATATATATATATATATATATATATATATATATATATTATTATTATTCACATATCAATTTCAAGTCTACGTGGATCTTGATGGAGAGCAATTGAGGCAATATTTTTCATCAAAAATTTTCAATTATTCAAATGTCAGGTGAATCAGATTATAGAAAGTATATGTATATATTCTCTATCATGCACAAACTTCGATTCCCTGTTGTTGAAATGTGATTAAAAATTATGTAAATCCTGCTGGAAATGTAAAAAATATTCATGTTGACGCACTCATTCCGACTATCACTTGCAAAAAGTGTTTTCCTCAACAGCGAACAATAGGTGATTCAACGATTGACTTCATCCACTCAATTCGCAAGGGAACCACACTTTACATCGCCGTATTTTATATAAGCTGGCTTCCATGTCCTCTGCGCATTATTGTCTCTGAAGTTAGGTAATACGCTGGTAATACGTTAGAAAGAATAAGTTAAAAGCTAGTTATACCTCTCTTCCCTTTCCTCCCCCCTATTTCCACCCTTTCTCTCTCTCTCTCTCTCTCTCTCTCTCTCTCTCTCTCTCTCGCAGTAAGCTGATAAGTACACTTTGGCTTTGACAAGCTATCCGGTAGCTAATATGGGGCTCAGTCGATTCGGTGAAATGCAGTTACTTTGGAGGAATCTCGCAAATGTACTAGAGCTAATAATGTACGAAATTCACTGAATCGCACAGCTGTCAGTAGGGAATTCTCCTCGAAATTACGACTTGATACTGTCTGAAACTCGTGTCCCAAATTCACTTGAGATTTTCATTTTTCATCGTATTGTCTGGAAACCAATTTATGTACCAACACGATTTTGAAACGTGAAAGAATATTCATCACGAATCAAAACGAAATTTGTGAAAATCCATAAAATTTTCAAAATGTGGATTTTGAAGATTATTTTGTGTAACAGCTGTCATCAGGTTCTACTGTGTGTTAATGAATACCTTCTGTATAAGGGTTCATATATAGTCTCAAAGGGTAAATCGTAATTGAAATACACCGCAGAAAATGGAAAGAATGTCAAGTGACGACTCGCAGTCTCCGCCCACTTGACGTCACTAATCATACCTTTCAATCAACAGGGCTGCTAGAACTGAAGTGAAATTCAAATATCCAAACGGGGTATCTTCAAATGATCACACATGATATAGGTCCAACTGGCCTACTATTGAAGCCACGCCTATTTCGAGTTGTCCATTGATGCATTTCATTGAATACAATATAATCATAATGAATATATTTTATTGGTGATGCATATACATAGGAAAACGCAACATGCGATGTTGGATGAGCGATGTAAGTATATGAATATGAAATATAATGAATAGCTATATATATGCACCTTGAGTTCAAAACAATTATGTCACTGCCTTCTTGTTTTATTCATCACTCATCTTGATTGTTCAACAATTTAATTGATCAGACTTGTTGCTTGTATATCTCATGAGTTTCTTAATAACTTTGACTGATGTATAAACATACATTTTGATATTTTTCCATCAAAATGGCTGATTCGATCAATTTGAAACTCTGGAATAATGTGTATCTTGATTACCATCAGTATATTAAAATAATATTACTATTTATCAATTCATAGTAAATGTTTTTTTTTCTCATTTCTAATGCGGTTATACTCATTTTTTTTTTTTTAACTGCGAAATGATCTTTTTCAAAAGCGGTTCGGCCGATTATGCCTCAAAACTGTGCAGTATCGAGTTGGGTGATGGCATATATGTGTGTGCCAAGTTTCATCAATTTCTTCCGTTTGACCTGTGGAACACAATTTATATATATATATATATATATATATATATATATATATATATATATATATATATATATATATATATATATATATATATATATATATATTTTTTATTTTTTTTCAAGGACAGTAAAATTGTGTCTTCGTTCCGCTCATCAAATTGTTCAAGCTGATTTATAATCCCGTACAACACGAGACCATATAGGCTCGTGAGTATATACATATACATACAGCTCATGACAATAACTCGGCACACAGCCACCTAGATTATATACCTATCGATAGTCACGACCCACGTGAGCCGAAAGAGTTGGATATATCCAACCACTTTTCACAGATAATTCCCGAGCTTTTTCCCAGCCACAGCCACTCGGATCCGATAATAAAACTGATAATTCCAGACACTTTTCTCCGACTCTCGCTAACTGGAAGTAGTAGTGAGTATTGAGAACAAGCTTCTGGATTTAATGACTTTTCTATTTCACGTCCGCATTTTATTGCCCATCGAAAATCGTGAAAAGTTCGCCGGGTCGTTATGTGCATTCACACACACTGAGCTCTTTGTTATGTTAGCATCAATTGGAAACGGAATGACTTTTACCTGCGGCTAAAAGACTGGGCACACACAGTGCAGTACCGACGTCAAAGTTCATTGTTATCTATTTCCAACAGTATAGAGTCTAGACCACGCATATAGTGATTATCTATTCTGCTCACAAGACTGTCTCGAAATTGTAAAACAACCAATAAGTGGCGCTAAACGTTTCTAATAATTTCTCCTAAGTAGCCAATTAAGAAACAATAACTGTAGGACTATATCAAGATTTCGATTTTGTAAATGAATACAATATTTAGATGCTAGGAACTGTATATATATATATATATATATATATATATATATATATATATATATATATATATATATATATATATATATATATGCTTATTATCTGCACGCTGCATATATGTTATTCCATTGTATAATTATTCAATCAACATATAAAATATGACTGAAATTCATTGTTCCTCAAAGTGATTGATCCGCCCACATACGTCACAAAACAAAACATCCAATCAAATGGGCTGTTTGTTATGTGGGTAATTTGACATTACGTCTCCAAATGCCCACATATAGTATAGATCTAGGTGGCCTACCGATAAGCCACGCCTATCACTAGTGTTCAATTAAGGCTGAGAACGACAGAGTATGATCGTTCGTACGGGGCTCCCCAAGAGCGATTTTGCCACCTCAAATGAAATTAGTATATTGTATTTATTCAACAAACTGTGAGTATCATACGTGTAAGTTAAGGGTGAATGACAGCTCAACCAATTGTGTGTAGGAAAAAGAATCTATATGATCTTCATATTGATCTTTTCATCGTATTTTCCTCCTATTCATTCCTCATTTGTTTCGATAATCAGGAAACCCGGCACCTCCACCAACTCTACTTATGCCGTAGCCGAATCATACATTTCCCTTGTTTGAATTGCAAGATGTCAATGTAAATGATTTTTTAAACCATTTTCGCGTGTATATTTTTCATATTGGATTCAACGTCGAACTATGGTTATACTAAGATCTATTGGCGTCGAATGAATGACTAATGAGATGATGAAAAGTTTTTCTATGGGAAGGATAGTGTGGATAAAGCGCGTTCGGCCTAGAGTGTAGAAATTATCCCGACATTTGTCTATTCGGGTTACAGTGGGAACCACGAGAAACATATGTATATAGAGATGGACAGAGGTGAGGATCGAACCGAAGCCCGATATGCCAGTCACCTCCTGGGTGACATGGAGCAAGCGTACGTGTCAGCACCAGTACAGTCTGTGTTGTTAATTGTTTGTTTTTGTTGAACACAAACAATATACCCTATCAAGTTTGTTAAAACATAAAATTTAGCGCCTTTCCCCACTTTTAAAACACACATTTTTGACGATGCCTGACTACCCCATTAGAAGATAGATTATTTGGGGTCACGGTTAAGCTGGTAGTAATGAGATGATAGAGTGAAGATAAGCGGAATGATGTTCATGCTTAAATCCGTTTCAATCGCGCGGGATTCGAACCCACGCCCAATGTGACTACCAAGTGGCAAATTTCTACTTGAAACAGTATTTTGACCTCCAGCTGTCTCATAAGACTCACAGTATGAGAACATGTTTATAGGCTATTACTTTTATTCATATCAATCTCTTCCACATTGTCCGTATACTTATATCCACGAAAGAAGAAGATCGTCTACCAACATAACAAAACTAAAATATACCCGTCATTTTCTATAGGCCTAGCTGTAATATTCTTATGAATTATTATTTTTCATGTACAGATTTCCAATAAAAAACACAACTTCAATTTTCACGAGCGGTAAACCCGTGAAGTTGCAGTGATTATATATGTGATCACCGAAGTTTTTACAATCATTTGGTTGGCAGACGACCTTCATCTTTCGTGGACACAATTATATCAACAAGGAAGTAAATTACATTTCTTTCCACTGTGACTTCTGTAGTCTACAGCCCATCCTCATTCATACTGACACGCTAATAAAACACCCCAAAACTCGTCCAATTAAAATAGTTCTCTCATTCATTCCTTACTTATATATTAACATATTAAAAACCTTTGAGATATTCGTCCTCTTCTCAAGCATTCTTAACCGTCAATTAAGTACCCCATAACTTCATCTTCGCTCGGCTCCTATAGCTTTATCCCCTTTCTGTTTATTGAAGCAATATCATTTTAGTGATGTGGGAGTGGAAGTTTTTATGTTCACAGACAGGAATGCTATGAAATGATTTCAGTACTGGATGTCAGAGAGAAAGATAGAAAGAGAGAAAGAGAGACTTCATTATAATGTCAAGAAATAAATACACATCTGCTCGCGAATAATAGGCCTACTTGTATAGGTTATGTTTGGTGTCTGCGTTTTTATGTCGTTGTAAACTCAAAGTCGAAGTGGTGTTGGAGGTGTTGTGATGGTGTTTGGATAGTATTTGACACTAATGGTTTAAGGATGGTTGAAAGTTTTGGATTTTTAAGAGTGCTCAAGACAGCTAGTCGATTCAGTGGTATATCAGTTTTTGATATAGACTCTCGAATTACGAGGAATCAAAATTCCAATAAAATATAGAAAGATATGTCTTTTCGATACATTTGACACGGTGTACATATGATATCTGTCAAGTTATATCGTATAATGCACACTCATATTTATTTTCTACTCTCACGAATGTCAATGACGGTGGCGATGGCGAGAACAACATTTACAATCACAATAGCACAATATACTAATATTACATTCTAGAAATATATATATTAAAAAAAAAAAATGTATTCTTATCAAAAAATGTGAACAATTATATATAAAATGATAGATTGATGAACGATGAAGGGTAAGAAGAAACTATTCATTATTAACTTATTCATTATCTCTGTTCTTTTTGGCTGTTAAGCGATCTTTTTCTAAGAACCTTTGCACTCAAGTTTTGTCCCCCTGATACCATCTCTGCACTCAAACCATTCCATTCATCACCCGTTCTTCTCAAAAATGAATATTTTCCCACGTCGGATCTTGCCCCCATAACTTTGACCTTAAACTGATGTCCTCTGCGAGCTCTTTCACAACCAACACCTGTTACAATCTTCTCACCCAATTCTGCCCAGCCACCGACCCTTAGAGGCTACATGAGCAACATAATTTCGTGACTGTATCTGTGCAAATATTGGGAACTAATGTTCATTATACGGTGACGGCTTTTCACTGGAATGGTTGTCGAACTCCTGACTGACTCCTTTTCACTCAGAAACACGCCATACAATTACTCGTCATCACGTCTTTCCATCATCCCATTCATTATTCACCAACGCCAATAGATCTTAGATCTTACATTGCATCGCTTAACCCTGTATAAATAAGGTTGATGATTTTAATCTCAATGCATACCATGCAGTTATTTGGTCACAAAGACATCAGGACTTGTGTTCCTCTCAATTGAATTATGTATTAATACCGTTGGATAGTTATCAAACAAGAATTAATATTTATCTAAATTGACTCCCATGCGTTCTTAAAGATGGTTGAATATTGTAACGCCTTGACAGCTGTTTGTGCTTGTGTGGGTAAACAACAATAATGTTTTTGTGTAGCTTTTGATCCTCTCTGAGCTTCATTTTGGTTTCATTGTTCATCACACGTAGACCATCTCATGAGCATTGGCTGAACAATTTCCATACGCGAATAAATGTACGACATGAATATTGCTTTGGAAATGAGTTTAGGTTTCGGATGTTTCGAAAAAAAAAATAGAAAAAGCTTCGTGAAAGTAGGATGGAAGTCTTTGCTAACGCTCATTCAAGTAATTCCACTGTATAACTCATCAAAAGTGGACTGAACGTTCGGGGAGACTCCAATTATTCAAGCCGCCCTCGGTGGCTCAGTCAGCTGAGGCACCGCTTCATTAACTGAAGTCACCGCGAAGGGCGAGGGTTCCAGTTCCGCATAAGGCATGGGTTTTTGGTAACGTCCTCTCATTCATCATTACTTCATAGTTTCATGATCACCTGCTCATTCGTACTCCCGTATAACCTAGCTGTTGGTGGGGTCGTTAAGCAAATAATAATCAATAATCACCAATTCAATGTTGTGTGTTGGGAAAATGGCACATTCGATCTTGTTCAAAGCACAAACTTTTTTTTCCGGTATAAAAACCTCGTTTAAGGCTAGATTGAAGAGAAAGGTTGATTTCTTTTCTTATGGTAATTTATGTGTCGGGTAAGTTCCAGCCTTCCAAGCGATGCCCCATTAACTCTCTTACGCCTGGCCACATAGGCATCTTGTATTACATCAATCTGTCGTCTCGCTCTGTCTCTCTCTCTCTCTCTCTCGTCTGACGTTGTGCTAGTTCATCCGCAATTCCTTATTGGGTACAATTCATCAGGACTAATGACGTATTTACAAGTGCAATCAACTGCAACTGGAATCCTTCACCCCCGCACCCCCTCTTCGACCAACCCACCCCTCTCACACCGGGGCACTCGAAGAGAATGAGATGGCCTGGGCAGAGAATGAGATCATGAACTTTTTCTTTGCTTTATATATAGCTATGAAATATAACCGCGACCATTATTAATTGGTCGTAAATTTATGGATATCACTCGTATTTTTTGCTCTAATGAAATTTGATTTATAGGTTATGAAATATAACTATTTTGAAATGAACCATTTTGTGTTCCCAAGTTTTTTATTTCCATTCATATATACTGCTTATTTGCGGTTTTTATTATGTACATTGATATACATTATCATGTATAGACCCTTATCGGTTTTACGAACATCTTCATCCATAGGTATATAATGATAATAATAATATACGAGCACGACCATTAGTACTTGATCGTAAACTTACGTTAAAATATTACTATGGGATGTGTTCCTGGAATTATATTTGAGAATATAAAATACCTATTGTGAGATTTGCGGAGATTCTTTTCATATCCATAAAATGTAAAGAAAATGTAAAAAAAAATGAAAAAATAAAACCTATATATATATATATATATATATATATATATATATATATATATATATATATATATATATATATATATATATATATATATATATATACGCTCCATTTTTACGTTTTTCATTAGTTATGATACTTATTCAGTATGGGCTTATATAAATTGATATGTGTGGTATTATTCATTTCACGGTGGATTTTGTTTCAGTTCGAAAATAAATTGGTAGTTTTAATGTTGTAAGGTCTGTGCAGTTTGAGTGTTGCGTGTATTGTTGATTGAGAAAAACTGCAACTTTTCGGTGAAATTTCATCGTTGCAATGAGGTTAGATACTAATAGACTCGTAGTATCTAACCTCTTTGGGCCCATGGTTACGAAAACGATTTATTTCAATTAAGAGATTCTTTCACAATCTAGCTACCCAGAATTGAGGAGTCGTTCGCAGTCGGATATTATTGTGAACTGTCGACTGCGAACACCTCAGGCAGAATGGACGACGGGAATCGAACCCCTGTCCCCTCAATGACGGTTCATAGCACTAGCAGCTGGACTGTCTATACTCGTATCCGTTAATTGTCATCATCAATTGGGCATTTCCTTTCACTATTCGATATTCGATATTGAAGTTGGAAGTAGATTCAATCAGTTCGTTGATAGCTCTACGTTAACAATCTGTACTCGTCATGAATTTTACGTTCGCTCTTTCTCCACAGACCAATTGCGAGCTAGTCAATTCAGCGAAATATGAACTTTTATTGATAACAATAATTTTCTACATCATGAGATATCAAAATTTTAATACATACTCAGAAGAAATATCTACAGATTGTCTCGATGTCTCCAGTATGATGTGAAATAAAATCATGAACCTCAGATGAATATAGTAAAAAACCTACAGATGAAGAATGTATTTCTTAGCTATATACATGTGAAAGTTATTCGATATTATAGTTTAGTAGTTTTTATACTTTTACCGCTTCGGAAGTATTAAATATACCAGTACTTCTTTCGTATTGGAATTTTTATACCTTTTATCGTTAGAAACTTTTCATCAAAAAACTGATATCTCACTGAATCAACTGTAAAAACGACCCTTTTCGTTATATTTTTCTCCACCATGTATTGACAGTCCCGAGTGTCCGGTTTCTCTATCAACAACCACAAACACGCGGGGGTTTCGGTCCTCCAACAATCCGTATTCTTTTCATCTTTTCTCCGACCAAGGGATTCTTCAAGATATTCTTCAAGATATTCTCCTTGAAACTAATTTCTTCTCCGTTTGGGTTGTCTCTGTTCCTCTCTCACTCTAATTGGCGGGCTTGTGTGCCTTATGGTCGTGGGTTCGTATACTTCGATCACAGTCTACCGTTCAGTCAAAGCTGAAGCGGTGGACGGGAAATAAAAATTGCTTATAAACGCAACTCTTATTTTATATCTACAAGTGGATTTGCTGAATTTCATCAAAGTGAGACGACAAAAGTAATTTTTTTTAAGTGAATGAAAAGAGAAACAGTCTAATCTATCCGATTTCCCTTTGACGTGCATTTATAATGTGAACAAATTGTCTCCACTCACATACTTGCTGAATTATATTCCATTCATCCTACTGTATTTTGTGCTTTATTGTCCATTTACAGTAACAATTTTCCGATTTTTTTTTATTTTGGTCATTTTGCGCCTCCACTTTCGGTGTATTGCGGAAACAATATCCATTATTTTTCAGTACCGGTATGTATAGTTAATTGCCTGTAATATGTATTCATAATATAAACATGAAAATTGTATGTTTTTTTCTATAGAGAATCGTAAAAATACATCGACAATTGAAAAACTTTTCATGTCACCATTGAAGAGATTAACAATTTTTGGGATGATATTTAATCATTATTATTTTGTGGGGGGGTGTATGGTGAGATTGACCTTATGCTGCTCCGTCCGAACGATACTACCATTTTATCTTATCCTCTATCGTGCAACAATGACATTGTTTCACATTTTCATGTTATTACTTTCATTAAAGTAACCTTTGCTGAATTTCAGAAAAAAATGTGTCTAACATGTTGAATAAACTCGATCGCGTCGCAAAGAGAGTGCGTGTGATCACGGCTTCTTGGAATTGTAAAATCGTGGTCACTTGGATACACGAACACGGCCACCGCGTCTACAGTTGGTTTCCACCAAGGAGGTTAGATACTAATAGATACTATTAATATCCAACCTCCTTGGTTTCCACGCGTCAACCACGATGTATTGATACCAACATACCTCATCAGAATATAAAAGAAGCTGTACCGACTCGCGTCTTCAAAAAGTCGAGTATTTTCGGGGTCAAAATCTGGGTCCTGGGTCCCATTTGCCGGTAGCGCAACTATCGCTTTTATATCGAACTATATACACGATCAACAATGCTGAACAATGCACCGGCGGTACCCTATAGTTATAGTACACATAGTTCACGAGAGAATCCTCTAAATCGCGACAGGAAAACGGGACCTTGAGCTCTGAATTGACCGTTAGAAAGCACAAATATCGGCCATGCTATTAATATGGGAGTCGGTATACCTTATTCATATTATGATGAGGTATGTTGGTGTCAATACATCGTGACTCAAGCATTTCAGTGAATCCAATTTTATATTCACTTATATTTCCTGTTGGATTTTTTTTTGTCAACTTGTCAAAGCTGACAGAAAGTATTTTTTCCCCCAATTTAGGTAATTGTGAAGAGTTATGGTCGTTCGGACCGGTCATCACAAACTCCTGTTTTCACCCCTAAGGAAGTAATTATTTGTGATGTAACGCATTCTTCAGTTTGAAAAACTCATAAGATCATTTAGACAAATCGTCTATTTCTGTATTGAAACAAGGATTCCCCGATTTCATGAGAACAACTAAAATAGGTTGTTAGATGAGCGTATCGAACACTCCATCCCACTCTTATACAGCTTTGTCTGTGTGTTTTTGTTTGTTTGTTTGTTTGTTTGTTTGTAAGCACTGCACTGTTCACATGGGTCGACTGATCAACATGAAACTTTTTTTTTTGTACGGGCAAACTTTTACAACTTATAACTGTATAGTTTTTGGAATGAATCGGTTGGATGGATTTTGAGAAATATCATGTCAAAGTTTTTAAAAACCCCATTAGATTAGGCTGGGTAAGAAAATTAGAAAAAATGAAATCTCCGAAAAAAATGAAATTTTTCTCCGAGTGTTTAAACATGAATGATATATATGACCACCATTTTGTAAGCTTTTCGAACTAGCCGTATTGAAGAAAAAAATTCAAATAACTGTTTTTATTCATCAAATATATGGAAATGAGCCAAGATCCACTGCTTCCTAGATTCGATATTTGCCCAAGAATCAACTAATCTTTATTTCGGCAAGGTGTGTAGAATACAAGAGAAGATAAAGTAGCAATCAAATGAAGGACAAAGTGTGTAGAATATCAGAGTCGATAAAGTAGCAAATGTAGGAATCTTATTATACCTTATTCAGATATCTCGCACATTTTACAACGCATATTTCGCGTTTGCCTAGTTATCAGAATTGCATGTTCAATATCATTTCCAATGTTTTGTTCAAGTAAAAAGCTTTCCAACTCGTTGACTGGAGCTTTTAACATAAAATCCCATTTTGTCCCAAATTCAGACCCAATTAGCGTGGATACTCTCTGCAGAGCCGACATATTTATCTACGTTAGCTCTGAAAGTATAACGTTATTACGTACTTTATTTCCACCTAATTCTCTGTTTTTTTGACATTCCGCGTTGATTGAGTAATGTCGTTAGAGTTAACAGTGAGCTTTTTTGATCATATTAGTGGATCACGTGACTAGATGGGAGGGGGTGAGGGGAGGGGAGGGGAAGATTTTTGGCATCAGCAACGAAGTCCTTTCGTTAATATATTTCACTGATGGGAAACTGAAAAACGTTTTATCTCGTTAAAAATATATTGCATTATTATACGATAGGCCTACACAAAAGGTTCAGAATTACCGACACGAGAAAAACGTTAACTGGTAGTTGAGTGATGTCGTCACCTTGGTTACCTGTGATATTTGTTCTCACCAATTCTCAAATTAAAGTAAAGAGTCCGTGAGAGTCGATTTGGCGAAATATCTCTTTTTTGGTAATCATTTTTGAACGTATATCATTTATATATCCAATTTATAATAGGCCTACGAGAGAAACAGATCTATTCGAAATACGTCCGAAATGATGTGAAATAGAAGTATATATAAACCTTGGATTCTTACATTTTCACACTTCGAAAACAATTGTTTTTGTGTGCAAATATGTATGCGATAAGTGCAGCAGTCATTAGGCCTACCTTTCAGAAGATACGCAACACAATCTGTTTCTTCTTTAGTAGAAATTGAATATTTTTTTATCATTCGACAATTATCACCAAGAACTGATATTTTGCCAAATCGACTCCCGTATGCACTCGTAAGTCGTTACTTATACATACAATTTATTTGAATTTAGATTTGATTGCTTTCTAGCAAGATTACTATTTCATCTCATTTCAGTGAAACGTTCTGATGTATAAACTCTTCATTAGTAAGGAATGCAGGCTCTGATTTTCAAAAGGTTGCCCATTAGACACAGAATAATATAACAATGAATCGGTTCATAACAAATTAATAAACATAACAATGAGATAATACAATAGTGCTTTTGATACAAAAATTACTAATAATATTGAGCTATAGTCTAGAGAAGATAATATTGTAATTTGTAATCGATTACTTATTTAGAAAATTTGATCATTTTGAAGAAAATTTCATGTAGATATGCTTGTATCCACGAGAGAAGGTCGTCTGCCAATAATGTCATGCACAGTCATAATTATTGTTCAGTTATGGTATTTCATGTTTTTTTCTTTCGATACTATAACTACGTATACCACAACGTCGGGAAACGGTTCAGGCAAACCGTTTCAGGCTGAAACGGTTCACAGATGGTGATATACCTGTTAGTTTTGGTGTAAAAAACGTCAGTTCCAACCCAGTGTGGAAAGTGAATTGGATAACTCGATACGATTGATGTACACGTCAAACCGATTCAAGGCAAACTCTTCTATATTATTGTGATAGTATAGTAGGCCGTGCTCAATGTAATCTTGACCGATTCACAAGGCGCTGCCAATATTCAAAATGGCTGGCGTTGAAACGTTTTGCTGAAGTGTTTCTGAATTGTTGTGATGTACACACATTTGTTGAACCGTTTCAGCGTGAATCGGTTTGCCTGAACCGTTTCCCGACCTTGTGGTATACGTAGTCTATGTTCACAATGAGAAACGCAAATGCAACCCAATTTCAATTTCGTCATATTTGATATTATATTATTACCGATTCCTCATTCATGTTATTCAGTTTTTATTCAGTTTACAGTTTTTTCAGTTATATATTTATTTTTCTTTCTTGGATACAAGTAGCCTATACTCTATATTGATAATATCCGCAAGTCAAGTGGTCAAGTTTGAAGTCAAGCTCAAGTTTTGCGTTTAAATGTCTGAACTTCTATAACGTTGAAGTGAGTTTCCATCTCGAATCTATGTTCATTTGATGAAATAAATTCGTGCATTTATTCTATTCGAGAATCAATTTCATGAATATTTTATACCATCTACATTCTTCTCATATTTCCTTTCATCGACATAATAGATATGTAAATACTATATTATTTTTCAATAATGCAATTCGAAATATATTTTGAACTCCACTGTATTTTTTTGTATCAGAGTTGAAACTTGATACCACAGTATTATGATTGATATGATATATCACGATAGCTAGGCCATGCGGCCATAAGAAACATATGCGTGTGTAATAGTAAAGCGAGGTTTTATGTAAAGATTGCTGATAATTCAGTAGCATTTGTACAATCATTTGACTCAACATCACAAATTCTAGCTTCTGATAATCATGTGAAAGCTAGGGTCTCTACTGATGCGTGCCCAAAACAACCGCTGTGTTTTATTCGCCACAAAATGTTTGGTGGAAGGGCCGTGTTTTGATGAAAATGTGTTTTGGTGAAAATGTCGTGTTTTGGTGGAAAGGCCAGGATTTTGAAAATTCGCTCGACAGTAAATCCTGCTGGTATTTTTAAAACTCTATTTTGAGCTATTCATACACCAATCCATACCCACACGTTCTTCAATCGACGACAGGGTAACAGTAATTGATGGAAGTGCCAGTTTTCAGGGGATATTTAAAATTCACCCGACATCACAAACCTTCATGAAACGTTTTTTCGAAGATGTTCGTGAACTACATCCCACTCACAATAACCCAAAACGATCGTTTTATTAGAGTTTCGTAGAATTCATAGGTGGTGATATATTGATTGGTAGGGTTGAATGTGCATCGACAGTGGGGTCATTCGCCCCCATTGGTGTCTAGTGCCTCTTCCATTACGTTATCCAAACAAATTTCGTGTAAAATTGGTGTATGTGTAATATTTTGGTGGAAGGGCCACGTTTTGGTGGAAGGGCCACGATTTCAAAAACCGTCTACCGAGTCGAAAAACGTCGCCGTACAAAGATCAATCATGTTCATAACGACCGACACAAGTGCGTGTGACTGGAAATGCACGGAATTATATTTACGATGTTTTTTTCTCTTCGGTCCGTCGTCGTCGGAAATCCATTATTTCAGACATAGGAAGTATAATCAGGCCGGTAGCCCGAACACTTGTTAAATGGAGTGAAAGTAACACGTTTTATTTTCAGGCTATTCGTGGGTCATTTACTACACTTTTATTTTTAGACAAATAGAAAATATCATTTTCGATCCGTAATGTGAACTCGAATTACACGTTTAGATTTCCACTACTGGTTTGCCTTCTTTGTTTTTGTCAAACTAGCTGTATATATATAATTAGCCACGTGATGTACAGGTCTGTAAGTTCTATATTGAATTTGTTTTAGGCCCAACTAAATTGTGTAAGGTCAATTGAGCTTTGGTTGATTTATGATGAGCGTTGAACAACAACAAAAACAGCAACAACGCCTTCCGGTCACACAGCATGTCTAGCTACAAATAGTGCATTGCCATCACATTCTTACGCAAATTTTCGCGTAGGCCTACATTTTTTCTCAATCACTTCTGAAATATCTTTTCCCAACGATCAAGCTGTTCGATACATGGGCACATAAAGAAGTCAGTATGATGAAAATACTCTCGACCGAAAAGTGAAAATCAAATTTCGAACTGATATATTTCATCTCGGATCATGTAACAATCAACCAATCAGAACCCAGATGGCATGTCAGCCGCTCCGATCGACCGTCTCCCCTATCTACTAACCACGCCGACCGATAGTTTCGACCCTCTGTTATATTATCGCAAATTAACTTCTTCTCGTGTTACACTTTGACGTTTCCGATCGACTGTCTCCCCTATCTACTAACCACACCGACCGATAGTTTCGACCCTCTATTATATGATCACGAATCAACTTGGCGCTTTTTCCTCTCGTATTACACGTTGACGTCTCCGCTCGACTGTCTCCCCTATCTACTACCCACACCGAGCGACAGTTTCGATCCCTCTTTCATATCTTGAATGAACTTGGTGCTTCTCATGTTGAAATACAAAAGAAGACGGATTGAGCAGATTCTTCACGAACCTATAGCTGCATGGAATATTTCGAAGGGGATCATTCCTCAACGATGATTAAGTATGACGCGTGCAGGGATTGGCTTTTGTTTGATTTCTTCATTCAGATTCGAGAGATGATACTTGTCTTCGCGAAATGAGAATGAAATAATCTTCCAACTGAACAATTTAAACATTTTCGGTAATTCTAGAGATAATGAACTCGTTGCAGTTTCGAACACTTGACGCTTCTGAAAGATGTTATAATGTTTCTAATCGAATTTTTTCTTGAATATTCATCGACTCTATAAATATCACAGACGTACAAATATAATGGTGACATTTGTGTTTAGTTTTGTTGGTAAACGACCCATTTGTTTCGTTGAATCAATTATATATCTGAGTTTATTCTTGATGAGTCGTGTAGATGGGTACTGCTCAAGATGTTCAGAATCCTAGCTTAGATATCTCGATCATTTAGTATGAGGGCGTTTATTTTTGGACGAGGCCTACTGACGTCAGATATAGTAACCATTGAATGGATTAAATTTGAACTCACTGTGACTTACCAGTAGGAATCACTAAACAGATTATTACCTCACGGGTATATTTGAACCACATCAACATGAATGTAGCAAGTACATAACCTTATTGGTGTAATATGCAATACTTTTTCATGGACTTGTTTCACTTGATCGACCAAAAATGATTGTTACGTCGCATATTATAGCGGTTTCTTGTCCCACTTGTCTATTTGTGTCCACGAAGGAGAAAGGTCGTTTTCCAACGTAAAAACTACAAATTAGCGTCGTTCAATTTGCATAGATGTGGTATTTTGAATGTCATGCATTCTTCATGCGAAAAATTAAAATTAGAAAACAATTACATCTTTCAAAAGCGTCGAGTATTTCATACTAGTGATACTTGAATTTCGAAAAAAATGTAAAGTTTCGTAGAAAGTTTCTTAGAATTTACGAAAATCTCCGTCATTTTGTAAATGTATACAGCTGATGATTTTTACCAATGTTTGTGTGATTGTAGTTTGTATAATTGGTTGATTCATTCATTGACTCATCTCGATAAAAGTATAATTCAAAATCGTTTCTTCCCGGAAAGATTTAGTCGAGTCTGACAGTCTGATTGTCTCCATTCGCTTCTTATTACACCCCATGCCGATAAAACAGTTCCACATGAGAACAGTCTCCTACTTTATCGACCGTGCCATAGCC
Source organism: Brachyptera risi (assembly GCA_964007535.1). Classification (NCBI taxonomy): domain Eukaryota; kingdom Metazoa; phylum Arthropoda; class Insecta; order Plecoptera; family Taeniopterygidae; genus Brachyptera; species Brachyptera risi. Next base: position 18,609,570 of record OZ023333.1, on the reverse strand, counting down.
GCGCTCCAATGCTACCATTCCGATACTTTGCTTGGCCATCAGTATAATTAGATCGTGTATACGGATTTAATATCAATTCCAATAACTTTTTTATTTTATCTACCCTCTTTTCCATTTTCTGTTCCTATATTCCATCCCTGGAAGTCTGAGTATATATATATATATATATATATATATATATATATATATATATATATATATATATATATATATATATATATATATATATATATATATATATATATATATATATATAATCCTGCTCTCCTTTTTCGGTATATATATAATGTATATACGTACTATCATTATCAGACGATTTATGTCATACTTTATATATTGAAAATGTATTTTCGAATATACTCGATGGCCTTATTATCCGATCCATTACTGCATGGCTGTGTCGGCACACATATCAATATCGGCACAGCGAAGCAATAATATTCACTCTTTCGTTTTTATTTTCGTAGTCGATTACAATATTGAATGGAATACGATGAGGATGGGTATTTTATATTGATGTGTGTATATGCTGATTTTATGTCATTCGCATCACGTATACTAGCTTTAATCAAAAGAGAATGAATTTTCATTCGATATTTGCATTTTAAATTTTATATGTGGATTAATATTCAGGATGCTTTACGTACTACCAGTCATATTGGTAATTGCTAATTATTCCGTTGATTGCCGAGCGTAGAAGACTAATAATTATTTGGCAACCAATTCGTGTAATTAATATTAGTTTACTGGATGTTCAAATTGCTAAAAATTACTCGAAAATGACGAATTTTTTATGCAGAAAATGTGAACTTTTGTGATTCTGTCAACTTGTTATGTTGGCTAGCAAACTCGGATTTTATTCCAAAAATATTTATAGCATTTTCAAAACTCTCTTAAGTACATTCAAGTCTATACACAGGTAGAAGTTCTCGAAGACACCCTCACATGAATAATTATTATATCCAGATGAGCGTATAGCGAAGACTTCCATTACATATACTGGCAAAATCTGCGCTTCGTTTTTGTGTTCTTTCTTTTTGTAATTTCGTACGCCTCATACAAGTCGGGTAAAAAACGAATCAACTTGAAACTTTTTCTGCATATTGTTGTTACACCCAGGGGTGTAGTCGTAAAAAATAAAGTGCCAGGGCGGTGGCATCATTACTTTTGCCCCAGAAGGCCAGAAGTGGTGCTGTCGTAAAAATAACAGTAGGTACCCCAAAATTTCGCATGAACATCGATATGTAATTCAAATAGCAGTCAATGCGATTCCTAATTGGTGGTGGGTTGACCCCCCACAACGCCCTGTAAGGAAAAAATTTGATTTTTTTTCTGAACAATTAGGTCTATATTTAGTAAGTGTTGGTAGGCCTACTTCTAATTCTAGCACAGCTCTAGCAGACTGGGACCGCGAGCTAATAAGGCGTAGGCTAACAATGATTGTTTTTATTACTTTCAGTTTTATCACATTTATTTTTATAAATTGAAATGAGAAAAGTTATTTGAACTTGAAACATACCGATTTGAAGCTTAGAATATTGTCCAAAGTTCCGATTTCTCGACTTCCTTGAACTCATCGTGATTTACGGTCGAGATTGCGTGTCATCTGCAGATCGATGCGTAAGGAGCCACGATTTCACATAAGGAATAGCTTTGAACAATTGGAAGGCGGGGCCGTTTAGTTTGATAAACATCAAGGATGCAACATTTTGCAGCAATAGTTTAGTACGTAGGGGTGTTACAATCAAGTTCATAGCACTGAATCCTCGCTCACATTCGGCGGTACTACAAGGCAAGGTATTGATGCACTGTATCAGAGGTAAGAGTGAAGATGACACTCGACGACCGCCACCTTCATAATATTCACGGAAACCGTTCCGAATTGATTGTCTGTTTTCTAACCTAAACCGATTACACATATTCCTAACATTGTCCTCTCCAAAACGAACATTAATTCGGTCTTGATCATCCTCCGACCAAGTTTCTGGATTAACTCTTGACAACTCTTCCTTTTCACTATAAATTAATACGTGTACAAAATTAACTATTTCAAAACTAAACCACTATCACAACTATTGACTGTACGCACCGAAGTACACGAGTAAACTAATGAGCATTGAGCGACAGTTTGCTTATCCACAAACTACCGATGACAGACCAAAACTTGAGTACTGGGAAAAACAACATAGGCCTATTCTCTAAATAATCCAATTCTTCAGAATTTCCAAATAGAATCGATTTCGAGAGAAAATATCACAGAAAAAGTAATAGCAATAATAACTGTAAAAGGCGTCCGCTGAGTGTTACATGGAATACTCGTACAGTACTCGGAAGTCAGAAGCAGCAAGGAGAATTAAGCTATAGCCAGACATTTCTACATGAAATTCCAGGAAAAGTAATAGTAGTACAATACAATCAAAATAATGGTATGGGCCTATTCTTTCAGCTAGATCTATAATAAATACATTCACTTCACCATTCACTATTCTCAAGTCTGCATTGTTAAATAATTTTCATTAAGTTTATTTTCAAAAAATGTATAAAGATATTATTATATTATTGGATTTTTCTTTTAATATGTACTTTCTTTATAACAGACAACCAAAGTTCAGCGCCCTACGCCGCCCTGCCTCCGCTGTAAAATTGGAAGCAGGGCTAAGCCCTGCCTCCCAAAAAAGTACCAGGGCGCCGCCCTGGACCGCCCTGGCCCCACTGCATGCCTGGTTACACCAGAATAGGTTGGGATCGTTCATCAGGAAAATCGGTTGAATTGTGTTTCCGGAAAAAAGCGGAAAGTTTGGAAAATCCTCATAACAATAATCCAGAGGGAGAATACTTGAAAAACCCAATTTCTTTCAAAAGCTCTGTAATTTTCAATGAATATGAATGATTCAATATGAAATCTGTGAACTTGATGAACATATGAATATGAAACCTATTGATCAATTGAACGTTTGAATGATCAATTGAACGTTTGAAGGTCTGTTTAGATGTAGTTTGAGCTTGCAAAATATTTTTCATTCTATATATTTCTATACTTCTAAGCTCATCTCACAACGTATATCATGTGTTTTCCTAGTTTTCCCACATACACAGAATCATTATAATTCACAGTAATAATATTTAGTCTCAAAATAACTTGGCAGTATTTCGGGTCGTTAAACAAACAACAATGCCAACATTGTCAATTCATACAACAGTTTATGTATGCAGAGAGGAACAAAGTGACCTTATCACCCGCAGTCGAAGCGCCTCGAATCCTCAACGTTCATTCCTTCTTCCGCACAATTCTCGTCTACTTCCAATTCTTCGTCTCACTCTCGCTCTTCTTCGCCCCTCGTATTTATTATCCCCTGTAATATCTGGCATCTCAAATGTTCCCATAACTTCCTCCTCAACGCACGTGATCTCCCGTCTGGAGAGAGTCTACGTTATCCGTGGCCAATTGGACCCGACAAGACAGCTAGAAAAACAAACCGACGGCATATCGGCACGCTGAAAGTGCGAGAAGGACGTCACTAATTACCAGACCATGGGCGTCCGTCACGTGCCGACGCTTACATTGTGCCGGCGTCGTTTGCTCGGTCACGTGGGGACGGCGTCGACGACGGTATATTAAAACGGAGTAGGGTAGGAAGAGAATGAACTTTTGTTTCTTAACGGGGGAATATTATTGTTATAAAAGACCTTAGCGGAGTGTGTTATCAAATTAAATGAAATTGTATAAATGTTCAGTAAATTCATGTTACTTTGTTCCAAAATGGGATTACTCTCGGGTGATAAGATATATAGGGCTTATATCAACATTATAACACAAGGGAAGATCGTAATGTTTTTAATGCCCACTAAAAGGATATAATTATTGAACCAAGATATCAACGTAAGTTCAGTCGTATAATTCTTATTTGCTAGAATTAAAACAATTAAAGGAAGTTTTCATAGCTGTAAAGGGATTCGTTAAAATTTCACCAAAATCTATACTACATTTCACTACCTTCTCATTACTTTCGAACATGCTTTCAATGCGAATGTTTCCCAGTCAAACTGAGTCCATAGTAATAGTAGTCGAACTATTCATACAGTAAAAATAAAATAATTCTAAGCAATAATTTACTCTTCTAGCTATTCAACAAATTTAACATTTTAACCAATGAAGTACTCAATGTGTAGGATGATGTAATTCAGGTACATATATTCAAGGTGTGATACTGTCCTTCAAATGATGGTTGAAATTTAAATTCAAATTTGTTTCGAAAACTGAAATGTTTTCTCAAAAAACAATGGCAATGAACCTCAATTCATGTCTGGTTCATTCATGTCTGATGTTATCGGTTCGTATTCATTATTCTATTATTCGTTGTCAGAAATAGCTAGAAGAAGACATGGAAAAAGACAATATCTTTATTGTCAGTTTGATTTTATGTTCAATGAATAATTTATATGAGCTCTCTTCACTTCAGTGTCGTATCGACGTCCACATTACCAGTCGTCGCGACGCTTTGAACTTGGCGATCGCCGAATGAATTCCATCTCCTCCTCGAGTCGGTCGAAAAACTTTCTGTAAACCTCGTAAAACTGTGCACCGTGAACTTTTATACGACGGTATAATAATATCGTATATTTTTTTATTAGAACTTACGTTTTTAAACTTTTGAATCCTATCTCCCAGAAACCTCTACCCCTCATCCCGCGCTCGAGCCACCTTCCCGTTCACCTGTTCTACATTTATTTATAACTTGAAAATTGTTTTAAATGCGATAGCGAACTTTTTTATTACTTTTATACACACGTGGGTAGACATATTTTTTTTCATGAGATAACAGAATTTAAAAAATGTTCTCTCTCAACTTGATATTTATCTCGAGGAGAACCGTTGGAAACATTTTCCACCTTGAATATATCTTCACAATGACACCCTCATGCATGTTACACTCACATCACACAAATGTGATATATATATATATATATATATATATATATATATATATATATATATATATATATATATATATATATATATATATATATATATATATATGTATATATATATATATATATATATATATATATATATATATATATATATATATATATATATATATATATATATATATATTTGTGTGTGTGTGTTACAACTACCCTGAGTTTTCTCAATTTTCACTGTTGTTTCTATCCCTTTCACTTTCATCAGTGTATTCATGTTTTCTGTGTTAACTATCCAGCAAGGATCTTTGAGGACACTCACGATTCCGACAGGCTGACAAATCGGGTCCTTTTTCTCTCTGCCATGATTGTACAAGTTTCCACGTTTTTGCAACAGTTTCTATACAGTTGATTTGAGTTATAATCGGTTGAAAATGTCATGCGTTTCATCTTCTCTTTTCAGTTCTGAAACGAAATATTCAGTATAAAGTTGTAACTTTGAATGTCACGTGCAAATGTCGCCCCTACATTAGATCCACGAGCTATAAAGATTCCGATCGACCGTCTCCCCTATCCCACACCAATAACACACGGCTGGTTCGAGCCTTCATGTGTCGTGGGTAATGTAATATCCATGCTAGATGAAGGCGACGATTTACCGTCTCCCCTATTCCACACAACTATCGCGCAGGTGGTTCGCGCCTTCATCTCGCGCGGATACTAGTACAGAGCACGTAATACGCAAATAACTTGTTGGAGCATAAAACATATATACAGTAGTATTTTCCACACTCGAAGGTTATTATCTCGAGAGATGGTATCGCTGTGCTTTAGGGGTTGCGGGGTGGCAGGGGCGTGTAAGACGTGGTTGCGGCATTCAGGCGTATAGTAAATGTGTCTTTTCCACTTCAACAATCTCCCCCACCACCTCCCCTCCTTATAAAGGTCTCTTGGCACTCGTTGAGTTGAGATTTTTTTGAGTGGTTTCCAAAATAATAAAAATAAATATAAAAAAAAGACAACGGACGTGTAGGATAAAGATGAAAGTGTAAATGGAACGGTGGCCTATATGATATAACGTGTAAATTGAAAAAAAAATGCAATATGAAGAAAGGACCTTTTTTCTCTTCTCTCTCTCGTGGGTGCAATTCTATATTGAATCTGTTATAGCTATATAGTTACTGATGGTGTTTTTTATTCGCCTACCCCTGGTGGCGTTGAATGCTCACGTCTGGTTCGGTTGCTCACTTCATGGCGTTAAAGGGTTGTGGGTTTGGGGGGAGGTTATTTGCCACACTGCTTATTGCCGTACTGCCCACTCTGCCTGCATCCCTTCCACGTCCCTCAATGCCTATAGGATCAATTATACCTCTCCCACTTCACTTCCAGAAGTGTCTCGCACTGTACTTACTGATCCTTTCTTTTCCCTGTCCTGCACTGAAGTGTCGGCAAGGTGAAGTGTAGGAAATGCGGGACAACCATACGGTTCAAAGCTTGACTTCCATGAGCGTGGAATTTGCTGAGCGAATTCGCGAAGCGGATTTTTCAGCCGCCATGTTGAAAAAACGACCAATCAGTGAGGGGTGCTGCGGTTTTTGGATGTTGAGCTCAGCCCAACTTTACTGCTGAAGCGGAAGTGAATTGCTGTTCATGAAAGGACAGCTTCAGTGATATTTATACGATGGTATCAAAAATTGATGATTATGATGATGATGATTATTGTTTGCTTAACGACCCCACCAACAGCTAGGTTATACGGGGGTACGAATAAGCAGGTGATTATGAAACCATGAAATGATGATGAGTGCAAGGACGTTTACAAAAACCCATGCTTTATGCGAGACTCGAACTCACGCCCACCGGTAACTTCACTTTCTGAAGCGGTGCCTCAGCTGACCGAACTACCGAGAACAGCAGAGAATTAGTATTAACTGCAGTTAACCAACTGTTGATTCGAAGCTACAAGTCATGCACCAATTGCTCGAACCAGGTCTAGCACGGGTTGCTGTCTGGTTCAGGAATAAGATCCCAGGGGCAGTATGGGAATAGGCAGACATAACAGCATTCAACAAGATGAAGGATCAACAAGATCAGGATCAACAAGACAGGATTGTAGGCAGTGTAGGTGGTGTAGGCAGTACGGCAACAGGCAGTGAGGGACCCGGCTTCAGATCCCATGCGGGCCATGCTAGACAAGGTTCGAGTACACCCAGCCTATTAGACGGCGCCCGTGAGCCCAGACCTAGCTATACGTGATCAACTTCTCAACTTGGATACAGAATAATCTATCCCAAGACAGACTCGTGGAAACACAGCTCGATGTTTCGGTGGGAAAGTTTTCAGGGAAATGTATCGGCGGCTTGGCGGTTGCCTTCAGGCACTAATTAATGAGTTGTTCTTGTCTTCGAGTTCGAGTTATAGAACTGAATTTCCTCCGGATACAAATTTCTATGAATGCTATCAAACTTGAAAGTACATTCGCGTTCCGTGTAATGTTTATTATTCAGAAATTCAATTTCAATACACTTGACGCGTATATTTAACCGATAATTTTATAATGGATCATATACGTGTGGAGTGCATATATGCATATTGTTTACCGATTTTAGATTTGTTTTATGTTCTAAGATGTCTATAGATCACCCGACAAAAGAATTAGGGATCTTATATTAAAATGGGTAACACATCAATTACACTTTATATGAATATTGTTCATTTACGTATGAATGTATATACATTACAAAGAGGAGCGGAGCACCCCGTAGGTGGTTATACTCATGAGTGTCATTAGAGATCGACTATTTTCCTATACACACCTATAGCAAGTTTCAAGTGTTTAAATCATTTTTGTAAAATTTCTTCACATGCCACAAGCGTTTCAAACTATTTTTGCCGGTATACGCGGTAAAAACGGATCAAAATATTTCAATTTCAATTTTTTTCCAGTTTGATATAACATTTCACATTAATAGTGCTGAATTTGTTAATTCATAAATATTTATCAAAAGTATGGTCTTCTCATTTTCATTTGTTGAAACGTATAGCTTTAAGCATGACAATACAACGTTGCTAGTCTATTGATTTTCGATCGAGTAATAAAACGTTCTAAAGGTGTAATTATCAGTAAATCTGTTCTCAATCCACCAAGCATGTGTTCTAAATCGTGTTTCATTTCGTTCCTCATTTTGATTGCTGTTCAACTAATATTGATTCGCCCCTTGTATACGGTCCCGTTGATGATGTTACTTGATGTTGACTCTTCGGTATTACCAACCACCCTTATTTACCCACCCTGCACTGTGTGTTTAAACGCGGCCCGAGGCAGGAGGGGGCGTTGTAATCTTGTTGTTGATATTGGGAATAACGACGCACTGTAATGATAGGTAGAATGTATTGGCGTCTGCCAATGATGGTCGAGATATTGGGAAGATGAGGTGATTGTATTAAGCGTTTTGGAGAGTGGGTTGGAAACGGTTTCAAGAAACTATATATCTGTGTACCATTCAAACAAAGTGAAACCACGATGCACTGCTGTTAGGATAGGCGACCATGGCGGGAATCGAACTCTGGTCTCCGGAGTGACGGTTTAGCGCGCTAACGACTGGTGAACAGGGGGCGAATTCAGGTAGCCTTTACTCTCTTAAATTGCTGTCTTATCGTGAATATAATACAGAGCTAATTCGAGTGCGTTTTTGATGTCGTATATGACCATTTACGATGTGTAAATTTAGGCGAATGACTGTAGCTGTCGTATTAAATTTACGCTAGCTTAAATTTAAGAGAGTAAAAAAGGTACCCGAATTTCCCCCCAGATACCTAATATTGAGTATGATTGATGCTATTGCCGATCGGTAGTCTCTCCTATAATACTCAGGGTTTCGATCCGTCAACACTCTTCTATATATACTTCATAATATCACCCTTTATTAAAGCACATCACGTCCATACGTCATATCCACCCTTCCTACCTCCCTTCACCCTCGTCCAATCGTCCGCCAATCTGATTACCGTATAAATATCGTGCGGGTGGAAGGGGGAGACTTTTGAATGGGGTGTGAAGGCGATAGGATATATTATCCCTATCCCTAGCGCACATTCCCATAGATCATATCGGTGTTTTTAGCACGTTTTTCCAACCTACTTGATTGTATGTTGTTGCGCGCGCATCACCGTGATGAAAATGTATCTGTAGTTTATACGCGGCTGTGGAAATGCCGCCCTCCTACAATTTAGGGGGGTTCCGAGACACCGTCGAACGGATGTTTTCGTAGAACTCTTGACGTAGCGTATTTTTACGAGTGGGTGTGTGTGAGAGAGAGAGAGAGAAAGAGAGGGGGAAGTTTTACGCGCGCTATGTCATCTCTATATTATCATCTTACTGTCGTTTTCTTCCCCGATCAGTGATAGTTTGACCTGAGGCTGCATTAAGCACCCCCTCTCCCCTCTCAAGTCGTTTGAAGTATTTCATTGATCGCTTTCCGCCCCTCTCTTCGCCCCCATATCCGCGTGGAAGATTGGGGGTACGAACGCGTTGATGATGAATGAATAGAAGATAAAGCTTACATCTGTTGGAGAGATAAACGGCGATCTTATATCGTTATTAATCGTCTCTGATGATGGAAAATGTCAAAGGGAATGCGTTGGAAGTCGATTTGGCGGAGCGTCAGTTGATCTTTGGGTGAAAACTGATCACTTTTCAGCGACTAGAGAGATACCAATACAGCAGAAACAGGGAACTAAAAAGTGATACAGCTGCTATACTAGACCAAAATATGCTTGCGATTGTCCTACCCGAAAACTGCCCTATTTACCGAAAAACTGCTCTGCCTATAAGCTTCTGCCAAGTGACGTCACTCGTTGTTGAGAGAGACAGACAAAAATGTCCACCAATTGGAATTGACTAATCAAAATATTTTGTAGTCCACCAGTTCACTGAATCACTGTGTTGACATGGTAACTATTGTTTACATTTGTCTAGAATTTAATGAGTATCTTAATTCATTTTGATTGCCCTACCCGTAAACTGCTCCATCTGTAATCTATACTCATCAATAATATACATGTATTATTATATTTCCATTTGACAACTGCCCTTCCAAACCTAATCCTAATATATTTCGGATTTATCATATTCAAAACGTTAGGCTAGTTTTCTGGTAGAGCTGTTAACGGGTAGGGCAGCTTGAAATGAATATACAATAATCATATTCAAACTAATATACAGGCCTATCTGGTAGGCCAGATTACGGGTAGGCCAACAGTTGAACTGAAGAAAAGTAAATTATTCACTGTTATAGATGCTTGTGGAACAGTTAGCCGGTAGAGGGCAAACGAAGACTGTCACTAAACTGTATGCACGTTATTGAACTAAAATGTGATATTATTACCTATGTATATTTATCCATTCATATTGGGTTTAACGACGCAATCCTGATGACTAGGATCTATTGACGTCGGTGGATGATATATGAGATGATGGGATGATGAGATAAAATGTTTTTTCCTATTTTTGGATTGTGGGAAGGAGTCGGCCGTGGCCTATTGTTGAGAAACCATCCCAGTATGGACCTGAACGACAGAGGGAAACCACGAAAAAACCCTATCAGTATGGTCGACCATGGCGGGAATCGAACCCCGGTCTCCTGAATGACGGTGCACTTGCAAGTTTTTACTGTTTACTAATAACAATTATCTGTCCTCAGTTTAATATTGTTCATTCATATTGATTACGATACGTTTATTTCACTTGTGTTTTCTCTAGAGAGGGAGTTAACCTACCCTTAATTCACCCTAAATATACCGAAATGGAAGAAGCTAAATCACCCCTAAGTCACCCTCAAAATAACGATATTCTTCTACATTGACTCCGAAGTCTCTTAAACCTAATAATATACTCTTATACTCCGTTCCACTATATTTGAGATTGTCGAGGGGCTAATAAAAAAGTGCTAGTATATATTTTTCAAGAGAATTTGTCTCCGATAATTGATCTATTTTCTCTGTATTTCTGTATCGTTCTCGCACGAAGTGTCGACACGTGACAAATCACTTCAAGATGAATTGCTTTGAAAGGACGGAAAACTCGGTGTGGGAAATATGAAAACGTTTGTCTTCTTTTTAATTCGATGACATATCGCATAGCTTTACGGAATGATACCTATCTCTTTCTCTTTCTCTTTCGTTCTCTCTCTATGACACACACACACACACACACACACACACACACACACACACACACACACACACCAAACGTATTGTACTTGAAGTCTTGAACTCACGAAAGAAGAAACTGAATAATGTAGAAACTTTGGTAATTGTTGAGAATCCCTCTGCAACTTGAAACATTATATAGGAGGGTTGATCGTAACTTGTCATGATACACAGTTGCGTTATTTCTGATGTACATACAATAATTTACACTAGCCAAACGCAACATAAGCGTTGTAAGATGAGCGAGATATCTGAATAAGGTTTAAAAATCGTTAAAGTAGTTTCACCCTTGCTACTTTATCGACTCTGGTATTCTACACACCTTGACATATAAATAAAATCCTTCATTGTTGGGCAAATGTCGAATCTAGAAAGCAGTGAATCTCGGCAACCTAATTCTGTAATTATTTTTATGATATATTTGATGAAAAAACTCAGTTATTTCAATTTTTTTCTTCAAAACGACTGGTTAGAATTGCATGCAAAATGGTGGTAATGTGTAAAATCTATGTACACACATTTAGAGAAAATCTCATCTCATTTGGAAAGATTTTAATTTTCAACATTTTCCACCCAGCCAAATCTTATGGGGTTTTTAGAAACTTGGAGATGATATTTCTTAAAATCGGTTCGACCGATTCATTCCAAAACCATACAGTTCTAAGTTGGATAAGTTTGCGAGTTCGAAAAAGTTTCATGTCGATCAGTCAACCCTTGCGACCTGTGGAGTGCCCCCCCCCCCAAAAAAACAGACAAAGCCCTATGAGAGTGGGATGGCATCTTCGCTTACGCTCATCTAATAATTTACACAAAGTCTTGGAAGAAATCGTGTTCTTGTCTGACACATAGGCCCACTTGCCGAAATATGAACACCCAAAGTTCAACAAATACACATCTATCAGCATTGTTGCTGTGATGAAACCGGTGTTTCTCTCATTCGAATTGAGATTTTTAAACATTTTCATTTCTCTGTTTTTTCAGATCCACGCTAATTAGTGTTGATTACACATCATCACTTCTAAAGTGCATAATTCCTGATTTCGTCTGCAAGTTGTTTGACGTGAACGTGGAAAAGTCGTGACTTTTTGCGTGGTTTTATAGATGATAGTTTCTATATATAGTTTTCTCTGAAATCAAAAGAAAATGGCGACATTGATTCAAATCTAGCTGCATGGTTTTGTTGTCCTTTGAAAATAAATTATTGTGATTATTTATTTTTACAAGATGATACACTCAATGAAGCCTTCTTAAAGGCTTCTAAAATATGTACTTGTGTTTCCCATTTCAAATCTCTTCATGAAAAATCTTCGAACTTCAAAATACCACAGCTACTGTGTTCTGTTAGGTTGATATACGACCATCTTCTCTTGTCAACACAAGTATACCAGCACAGTCCACAGTTGGGATATTTATAGATGTAATAGTTGGCAGCTCTGATTACCCACATTCGCTTTCACTCATCTGCTCATCGTTCAATCATAACAGCCAACATAAACTCCAACATTGTCACGCGGTTCAAGTACGACCCTGATGATTTAATCGCGCTTCTTCATCGTTACACAGTCATGTTTATAGCGCGTCGTGTTGGTAGTTCCTAGCGCATTGTTGACTTGAGGCCAAAACTATTAACAATATAATACTCACTCACTATATAGGAACATTTCTGGTATGATATTGTATCGAAAGATTCTGAATCAGAGGACGATATAATCGATTATGATCCTTTATAAATGAGGCCTACCGGTATCAAAAATGAACTCAGAGCCACATACAATTCTGTATTGTAAATTGAAGAATTGTAAACAAATGGAAATAACTAGGATTATAGGGCCTATACATATAGGCATGAAGTATTTAAACATGTATTTTCAATAATTTTCATCAAATTATGTTTAATTTTATTACCACATGGTCTTACTCATTGTACTTATCATTGAAGACATAATTTAATATCAGCGTAATTTGAATCAACATTCCATTATTTTATTTTATATTTTCATTTTATTCAGTGCCAGAATCAATAACGTTGTAATTGCTCTATAACTGGCAGTCCAAAGTTGTTAACATCATGGTTACCCATGCTGTTTGTTTTTCCACTATCTTTCAGAGTAAGGTTGACTGTCATTTGTAATGGCCTTAGGCCTATAGTTTCTTTCAATTCGAGGCCCAACTTGGGCCAATTTTCAATGTCTGTACATTCGGAGCATATTTATATAATAACTTGCGGTGTAACTTATGTATACATATATTATACGTATCAAGTTATGTAACTTTTTCTGTCATCAATATCTCCCCACGAGGGGACTTATTCCGAGGGGTTATAACAACTCATGAAATCTGGTGTGGGCTTACACTTGTCCTGAAATCTCTTGAAATCTTCTCGAAATATCCCTTGAAATCTTCTTAAATCCCGTGAAATCTCCGTGAAATCCGTGAAATCTGAAATCAGGTGTACACCAAATTTACTATTTGTTTACCGCTCGACTTATTCTATAACTCAAAACTGAATAAAAGTCGCGTATCTTCGTTTTGTTCCGATGATTCCGTATACTTTAACCACAAATAATCAATATTTTAAACCTAGAGTATCATAATGTGATCTGCCATTACGTCACGCTTTCCTTTCGTTTGCAATTATAGAATAAGGGCCAGACCACTTGGATTGTTATATCATCTCAACCTCTCTCCTTTCAATTAGCATATTCGTAAAGTACATGGTATTTAAACTGTCACTCATCTGTCTTGATGAATCAGCTGTACACACATGTACGCAACATGAGTGATACGGGGATAATTGTGTATAGTAGTTTTTGTGAATGGTTTTATCTATTCTAATTCTTTAGAGATCGGAGCAGGAAATGGAGGTTGTCTGCCTTGTCATCGTCGTGGCGTGTTTTGAATTGTCATTGTTGTGAGATGTGTTTCCTTTTATTTAGATGTTTGAAAATAGAACGTCTAAAAAAAAAGAAACCCATAGCCGAAGGGCATGGAACATTATCTAATCAATAGCGTGCTGAACTGATATTATTGGCCGATATTACTACTTGGACAATATTATCACCACGAAGAAAATAATGGTACCGGTAGGCCTAATGTGACCAACGCATTAACTGTACATATTTTGCATCTCGAGGATAATGAAGAGTAAACCCAGATATAAATTGAGAAATAAAATTTAATGAGCAATTAACGACTATGGTGATAGACCCGCCCACACTTGTCACAAAACATGACATCCAATTTTTTTATTTTGTTATTTGATACGGGTTTATTCGATATTGGTTATTGGTTTTCGATAGTAGGCCCTATACCATCAATCTCAAATTGCCCACATGAAGTGTATATATCTAGGTAGACGATTGATAAGCCACGCCTATCACTATAGTGGTCAGTTCAAACATTAGTGTGGGGAGAGGGAATTTCTGATCCTGTCCTGAATGTATGACAAATTCAAGCAGAATATTTGTCTTTAACATTCATACAATATACTTTTCTATATTTGTTTTGACTATTTTCCAACCTTGAATAAATTAGTTTGGAAGGCCTCTAACAATCATTCAAACCTGAAACTATGGAAAACTATGGAACTATGGAAACTATTTCACATGGTGATTGTACAACTATTGAAAAATTGAATTGGATAAAAAACCAGCAACTTTTTTTCATCTTGTTCAACATTTGTTCAATTTGTGTTCATTCTTGTTTCTAAGCGTTGGACGATCAGCACTGAAATGTTTTGTTTAGCTTTTGTTTTAAGTAATGGTTAGCTTATTCCAGTGTATAGGCCTATACAATTCATCATTTCAATGCCTCTAACATGTGTGATATTGTAGCTGAATCTCCGAAATGAATATTTCAATTTGTTCACCTTTTGAGGTTTAATTACACGAAAGACTACAAATTACGCCCAGATGACAGGAATGTAGACCGGAAAATATCTCGCGAAATTATCTTCACATTCAAATTTATTCTTTTATGCCATCCGACTCGTTGGTCTACACACGTGAAGGGTCCAAATCGTATACCGCGTCCTCTCTTTTGCTTCCTAATTTAATTTTTCCAGAGACCGACCAGCACACAAATTAATTATTCAATTATGAATGCTGCTGGGGAATTTTATATGAAATACGAAATGTAATTACCAAAACCTTGTTGCCAACCCGAACCCTTAAATAAAAGTCTGAAACGTATTCAAACATAATTAAAATCGTGGTTTTGTTTGTTCTCGAAAAGGTGGTACGATTGTTCGGGTTGTGGTCTACCGGAATACACCTTATAACTAATAAGACCTTTGCTGGTATAAATAACTCATGCGATGGCGGCTCGAAACACCTGTATGTTGGTGGTAGAGGATATAGAAGACCGACGATTGGGACCGCCAACATTCTCAGCGCTGAAGTTAGATGTAGTAAAACCTTCCAGCAGTCCTCCGAGGGATTAGTTTTATAAAACTTGTTTTCAAAAGCTACTTTTCTGTCCGATATATACACCCGCCAGTTCGCCACTCTCTCTCTCTCTCTCTCTCTCTCTCTCTCTCTCTCTCTCTCTCTCTCTCTCTCTCTCTCTCTCTCTCTCTCTCTCTCTTTCTCTCGCTCCCCCCCACTCCCTTCGATAAACATGGCAAACTTTCAGAAACAACCCCAGCTTTTTGTTTGACTTTGTGTAGTCGATGTGTGGTACGTATACTTGTATCCACAAAAGAAGAAGGATGTCTGTACCAACATAATGAACAAATATCACTGTCGTATTTGTACAGCTGCAGTAGTTTCAGGGTATTACAATTTTTAATTACGAGTTCACTATAAAAAAACGCAGCTACATCTTCCGATTGCGGTATATCCTCAAAGTTGCAGCGAGACTATATAATCACCAATATTTTTCACCAACATTCACTTGATGGACGGCATTCTTCCTCCATAGATTCAATCCGCTATATCAGCAACATACTGATACATAATTATGTATAAAGAAGCTCTTTGGCTCATCTTTCATTTGACAAAGAATAAAGTTTGGTGTTACTAGTCGATTTTAATTTCGTAATTGTAAAATTTGAAGCTTATACGAAAAAAAAGTTAGGAACACTTGAAGTGATTATCAATCTGAATACTACCATGCAACCAACAGATAGTTTATATGTGGGACAAAAATAAAATGAGAGGAGTCATGTTTACAAAAGAAAAAAATATGACTCATACGAGACTCGAACTGGAGCGCGTTCGCAAGGCAGAGCCAATTGTCTGACTGAGTAATGGGTGACAAACCCTAGTTCGCCAAGTCTCACTATCTCTTCACCCAATAATTTTAATATTTCTCTTGTCAACATAAATATCATCGCTCATCCGTGCCCCCAATAAACTAACCGTTGGTGGGGACGTTACTAAACAATAATCATCGTGTAACTAAAACCGTGACATTTCGGTTTTGTGATTCGTGTCATCCTTAACCTGTTAATTAAGCTCTATGAGAACCAAGGAACCCCCCCCCCAAACCCCTCACTTTGATTGACTCATTCTGTCATCACCACCCAGCCTGCGGCCTCGTTATTAAAACAACACCAACATGCCAGATCGAAACTCCCCACATGCAATGCTAATACATGGGCAAGACGATCAATCGGGACCATCAATAACATCTCAAGATTATAATTAAATTATTGATTAGTTTAGGAATTACCAACGAGTTCCATGATGTTATGGGAAATAATGATATTTACAAGAGCAATGTGCTTGTAATTAGTATCATGTTCACAGCAACAACAAATGTGGCCGTAATTATGACATGTATAACACACCATGCAGTATGTGCGGGGGAAGATGTGATATGAATATTAATTAGTGTTATTTACAACTCGGATTCATCTCAGCTTTGTTTTGATACACAGAGAGGGTTGTATTAGTTTAGATATGGAAATACTTTGAGGTCTGTTTCTGTTTTGTTGACTCAACAGGGAGGTTGTGCTTCTCCGAAATTGTTTGATTACTTTCGGTTGCTTTGATTTGTTTACAGTCCACGGTGTTGATATTATTCTGCTAATGATGCTGATATTATGCTAATATCATTACATTTTCTTGGATTTCCATGATGTGGAGTATTTTGTATCACAATTATGAATTGTTTGATAACAAACAACATCCATAACTTGGTTCTTTGGGGGTAAGAATTAAGGAATAATGTTGAAACAGATCTTCGCCTTATACTCGACTTCAATTTCTAAAGCAGTGCCTAACTGACTGAGCCGAATGCCCAAATATAATTGTGTATTGGTAAGCCTAGACCATAAAGTATTAATCAGATGAAAATAATGTTCAATAATGTTCACTAAATATATAAATAGTTGAGGTGATTTAGAAACTATATTGTTTCATTCAGCTGTGATTTCTTTTAACATCATTCATTTTGGCATTTGAGAATCAATTCAGTAGAGTAATCATTTTCCGAAGAATATTGAGTTTAATTTTTCATACCAATACTCGGTCCTATATGTATGCAACCATCACTATTTTGTACTCAAATTATGAGATCAAACCATAACTATACAGAACATTCTTTAGAGTTGATATATGATCACCAGCTTATAATCTGGACTAAAATTACTATAATGATGTTAATGGTCTACTTTCCAGTTGGATACTGATGATATTTGGATATATAATGTATTTATTCTGATCCATGATGGATCTATCGTATTTATATCTACCCAAAGTTTCAATTTCAATTGCGATTGTTATTCGAAACGGGTGAACTTGCATGTTTTCATAATGAAATTGAACAAACAATAGATGTATTGTAGTCAACTTAGCTATTGAGCATGAGTCTACATTGAATGTGTACAACTTGTTCATTATATCGATAGTTTCCCATTCAAATCAAATGTATTGTTCCTGGAATTGTCCTCTAAAGAAGTGTGTTTATTGTTTTAAGTTATGTGATGAAACGTAAAAGCTTTTCAAGAACATGCATTGAATATCAATGATGAATATGGGAGTTAAACTGTACCTATGAATTATTCATGAATATTTCGGTTTATGACACGTTTATAAACAACATGGTAAACAGAGGAGGAAGTTTTTAACTACATATTGGATTATAAATTGATTCCATAATTGGAATTTTAGTAGTACCCAGTACAGTATAATGAGTTTATTTCAGTCGAATAACGACGACAACAACAAGGCAATGAGAAACACATTGTAGGGTTTATTTGACTTTACAGTAGGATACACCAAAATTGTCAAATATTATTAATTCAATTTGAATAATAGTGGTCATTTATAATTATTCAATGTTTGTTTTGAACAATATTTCGAGTTTCGATTACAGGTGTTTTCGAGTTGAATTAATATTAAACCAACACAATTTATGAGTGAATTAAAAAAAAAAGAAACCCTAAAGAATGTCGATCGAAATATTGTATAGCCTATAGAATATTGAATAATTAAATATATTTTCTTTCCTTTTTCATTTGTTTATGGTCAAGTTGTACATTTTCTTTCTGGAGAAGAAAGATTGTTTTCTTTTCTATATATATGTATATATATATATATATATATATATATATATATATATATATATATATATATATATATATATATATATATATATATATATATATATATATATATATTGAGTTTTAACGGCGCACTGTAATGATGATTAAGATCTATTGGCGTCGGATGGACGATTAATGAGATGATGGGATGAAGGTTTTTATGGGTAATGGGAAGGATAGTGGGAAGGAAGCGGTCGTGGCCTATATAGTAGAAACCATCCCTGCATTAGCCTAGACTACAGAGGGAAACCACGAAAAACCCCTGTAAAGATGGACGGTAGCGGGGATCAAAGTGGGTCCGACATGCCCACTACCTCCCGGGTCACATGGAGCAAGTGCGTTAACCACTCAGCTACCTGTGCCGGTAGGATGGTGTAAGATATACAATTTATCTTTTGAAGGGAGGCCATTCTTGCATCCCTCCTCCCCCTTGAAATTTGTACACTGGTTCCATGTATAACTGTATAAAAATAGTGGTGTTCTAAATAATTCTGATCATTGTGTTTGTTTGTTTGTTGATCAGGAGTCGGCGACCTGCGCTTCACGGTCGAGCCGCAGGATACGGTCGTCGTGACGGGCAACTCGGCGCTGCTGCACTGCGCTGCCCAGAGCTCCACGTCCGAACGGCCGCACATCAAGTGGCGGACGGCCGACAAGCAACTGCTCACATACATCGGCGACGTTCACAGGTACGTGCGCTCGTGATCGAACCCAAGCATTGCGTCGGTTGGTCAATCTCATTCAATGCCCTACCACTCCGTAAGAAAACAGCGGGGATAAAGATGGTATCTATGGCCTACTGTAGCCAAATTTGCTCTTGAACATGAAAATGACAATAAATTAATTAATAAATGATTGCAAGTTGAATACTGCCATTTTGGTGGCAACTGTGTATCCTGGATACCTGACAACTGAGTAAGCTGCTAGTAGTAAATCGTAGATCTATGAGATGTAAAACTGCCACCAATTGCCACCAAAATGGCAGCTTTCAATTTGCAAAGTTGTACAGCAGTGCTGTTTTGTTTCCTCAAAAACTATTTTCATATTTCAATCACCTTGCTAATAGTGCTTCAACATCCATTACAAAATCGTTACATTTTATGACTACTGCTCTTGAACCTCTCAAATTTTGCTCCACCTTGTGAAGAAATCGAAACCACGTTATACCGTCTATATACCTTGAATATTGGCATTTCGAACTACTGTTGCTGACAGTTGATGTAGATGTAATTTTGCATTCATTCGTGAATAAAGTTACTTCCTTGTACCACTACCAGATGAGTCTCAATCCTTAGGCACAAAGATTTGTACGATAATCAGGTACATTTTTCAACCGGTAAGTTGTAGCAACATAATAGACCAGCGGACCAACGCAATTCTAGGTACATCGTAATTAAACCTCAGGCAAGGCACCAACTGTAATTTATATGGTAATGAGGATCTGGTTCATCAACATGTGTTTGTTGACAGTATTATTTAGCAATCACACAGTCCAAATGAAATTTCTCTCGCAACACGCAATTGTTTGAGTAACTAATTAATTTCATTTGTAATTGTTTGCAATATTGTTATCCAGTATTGTGTACTTGTAGCAAGGTGATACGAAGGTTTTAATGGAATATCTCGTATCTTGTACCACTAGCGCACGGGTGATTCGCTCCTTCATTCTTCGTAAAGTTTGTTCTCTGTGATTGATCAGTACGAAGACCTATCGAAATGAGAGTATCATTGGGAGATCACATACATCAGCTAGGCTGGGCGTGTAAGCTTCTACGCCATGAACTTTCTTGATTTTTTTTTTCAAATATTGAATTCAATTTAGTTATACTAACAAAGGAAATGAGCTAGGTTTACATCACTGGAGAATTCTGATAGAATACACATACTGGACTCGGCGCACGATTGAGTTTGTATCAAACACCTGCCAGATATAGAAACTTTGAAAAAGTTACGGTACCGGTAAGTCATAAATTAATCATTATTTGTGGTCTGGAATTGTAATTTCTTCTTGTATCAGAAGTAGCGTCCTCCGACCGTCACCTAGAAAACATTGTTTCAATTCCCACCTTGATCAACCAATCTCACTGTGATTTTCACTCAGTGGTTCACCTCAGTGGCTTACCTCAGTTGTTACAGCTATGATTTCCTCACCATTCGAAAACACTATTGAAATTGGCTTCACCTTCAAACAACACTCAGGTTTTCGTGACAAACTCAATCGTTCGTGTAGTCAATCACGCGTCAAGTCTAGTATGTGTATTCTATCAGAATTATTAATTAGCTGAAATCTTTCTAGTTTCTTCACTAACAAAGTGAAACTATAATCAAATTGAAAAACTTTGGTTGGGAGCGTTAAGTACGCGGAAACTGGCGTTCATGGCCTCCTCACTATTCCCCGTTACATCATCGTGATACGAACGTTTTGTTTCCAGATCGCAGCTTGTGAATGGCTCGCTATTGTTTGCGAGCGTGCACACCGATCAAGGTATCGAGGGCAGTTACCAGTGCGTTGCGACGCTGGATAATGTCGGCTCAATCGTCAGCAAGACGGCTCAGCTCAAGATTACATGTGAGTCCATTTTTCTTTCATCCATATATTAAACACTTCATTTCGTATTCATTGTTGGTATCATACTCTTCTGCCATGAGAGGACTGCATTATGAATAAAATGATTTGTGTTTGCATCGTAATGCTCTCAAATTGTACATATAGGCCCTATATATAAATAGAATGAATAATTACTTCAAACAGAGTTGAGAACACTTGTGGATTAGTATGGTATTCACTTCAAAAATCCTTTTTTCTCCATTTCAAATCATTATAACACATAATAAACTGGGTTCTCCCAGTTGCTAGCATCATTCAAGAGATCAGGGCTCAATTTGAGGTATCCCTCAGTTTGCTCCCTGACATCAAAATTTTTATTGGGATGATTCCTTAGCAACAGGTCACTAACTGTTTCATTTCTATTATATAAAAAAAACAATCTCAACAACTGCTCATTGTCATACACTCATGTCATGTCCATAGATCCTAGTCAGCATTACAGTGCATAGTTGTTATTCACAATCTATAAATAGAATCAATCTGTAATTATATAATTAATGAATTATGTTACATGATTTATGATTTAATTTTGATCTGTTATATTTGATTTATCATGTTCGAGTCTTCTTCTACTTCTTGGTTTTGTTTTATTAATCCTTCCAGTAATGGAAGCTGTAAAACAAAACAATACTATTCACACTCTCTATTACTTTCATTATTCAATTTTATTGATGAAATTAGATTTCTACTGCAAGGTAGGATTTATAAAAATGATTCAAATCAATGTTATGTAACTGTGTTTTAGGCTTCATTAGTAATGAGTTATTCAAGCATATACCTTTCTCCATATGCACTGCAATTGCAATACTTTAACGCTCTTTCTCCTAGACTGATGATGTTTATTTAATTTCTTGGGAAGTACTATTTTCCACCCAACTTCTCTGGCTCCTGTAAATAGCCTGTTCTTATCCCCTGTGACATTTAGGTTAGGTTAGGTAATAAACAGGCAAGCCCCGAACTTTCTGCTAATCTCTTTCGTAATTAATGGTCCCAATACAGGATGAATCTACACATAAATCTTGAATGTTGGCTTATCCCAAGTTGCCAATACATAATATACTTCCTGGTTGGTATTGCTTTCTTCTACCCCAAGAAGTTTGTGTGGCTAATTTAGTCCACATGGGGCTGGTGGGGTTGAAGTGCACAAAGAGGGGGAAAAAGAATCAGCCGAATGATCCCCTCAACGCACCTTGTTCTTGCGTGAGGGTGGAAGGGGGAGGTGAGGGTGAGGTAATCTCACCCCTGAGATGGCTGTAGAAGGGCTGGCTGGCTGGTTGGAGGTAATAGGAGGGCAAGAGAGCACTCGAGAGGACAATGCGTGTGCTCTGCATTACTGGCCAGGCTTTCCTTAAGATTGCCAAGGGAGCTTTGCTTTTAGTTTTATGTATTGTTTTTATGCCCTCCACAACAAACATTAAAATGAACTTAAGATCATTTGAAACTAAAACTAAATCCTTTTAACTTGAATACAAAATTTGATGTGTTTCTCTCTGCATCTGTAGATGTGATAGTCAAACTATACACTGAAAAAAGTGTACAAATCGTTTTTTTCATTTGTTCATTTTTTGTTTGTTCATTTTTCGTTTAGAAAATGATCAAACTATTTATAGGGTTCTGAACTGTGCAGTTCATATGGCTTGATCTAAAGTTAATTGCAATGAGTGTAGGCCTAGTAGGTCTGATTGAAATGTGGAATGTATATTGTGAATGTTGTGTCACTGTGACATGGTGTCACTTTATGTACATGTACAACTTTCAGGCGTCAACAAAATGAGAATAGAAGTCGTTCCATATCTTGTTTTACAAATTGTCTGGAGTACATCGAAATAAATACGTAATGTATTCAATTCCACTCTATCCTCATTTACTTCACCTTTGAGCTTTTTTACATTTGTTGAAAATAAACGCACCTGAGCTCCGACCGCCTCTCGGACATTTTCAGAATACTTGTCTACGTATCAAAGGTGTTGTTGGTCTTACCGTGTCGTGACTTACTTATTTACATCAGGTACTTTACCTAAAAATGCTTTCACATCTTGTCAACTTTGTAAAATGTTCTTTTTTCATGAATATTAGAGCAAAGCTAGACTCTTTCACTGCTTCATTAATATTCATTGTATATATTTCAGGAACACATAGCGAACAGAAACGTTAAAAGAATTGAAAAGAGTGGGCTTATAAAATATTTATACATGATTGATAGCGACACGAATTTAGTTCCAAAGGAAAATATAATATTAAAGGTAATATCACGTATTTCTGAATAATGACAGACCTTGAACAATAAAAACAGATTAGTGTAATTTGTAGACCTATCACAGTTTTTTTTTCTGAAGACAATTTGTTTTGTTTGTTGCACAAAGTTGTCCTTCCTCCACAAATCAAACGCAGTATTCCCTGGGCTTGGCCAGCCACTTCTGTTTGCCCCTTCGTTGAATATTTTATCAGCCATTCGGTCGGATTCAGTGCACTTAACTTATTTACTGTTGCCGTAAACAGCGCAGAGCGGTTTGCGTAAATAAAGTGCTCTTCGCGTCGGAAAGTGCAGTAAAACATCGTTTAAAAGGGCTTTTGCTTCGTACTTGCGTCATTAATTTCAAATGGTAGTACCAGTGCTTGAAGTTGAAGTACAAACTACTACCGGTATGTAGAAATCTTAAAGTTTGCTGTTTTGAACCCTGGATCTTTATTGTAGAAGTTCTAGAAGTACTATTAAATATGGACTCTGTAGCAGGACTAAATATGTTATATAGCTGCAAAGTCTCCACACTCATATTGATTAGTATATAGGCCTACTGTAATCAGAATATATTTATTGACCAACTTTTATTCTAGATTGATGTAGGCCTACTAGTATTGATTGATATCTTGTCATTCAATTTTTGATTACTCCAATAACATTGTGTTATCAATTGTATTTGGTCCAGACTATTTGTATTTCAATGCTGAGAAAGTGGAAACAACAATAGAAGTACAAACCAATTGTCACTTCAACGAGAGATTTATTTGTAATGCATTTTGCGTACCGTGGTATGTGAACCAAATACTACGGTATCACCAAATACTTGTCGTTGGATGAGATTAGGTGAAAATTAATTTTGGAAGCAATTAAGAAATGGCCTCACTGTGAAGTCATCTTTTAGAGTTTTAATGAAATTGTCATGAATAATTATTATCAATTCCAGATAATCGAATTTGTATCGACTCGGGAGTTGTTCCACACTAATTGTAATGGTATAATTTCTCTGACTCAATTTCTGCCATCGTCAATTTTTGCTTCTACTTCCTCCTCCTGCTTCCTGATCTCTTCCTCCTCTCCTACCTCTCCTTTCTGCAAGACAATTTCTCAACTCCAACAACCTTCCTCATTTTAGTAAACTTTTTTTCATCTCTATCTTTGATATTTCTGCCATGATCCAACAAATCTAATAATCATCGTATAAACAAAATCACTACTATACTTTCCAACTGAAGAATGATCAACAGTTGTGGAATGTGTATTGAAGGAATAGAGCTTTATGTTGATTATTCCCAGTAAAACATGTATAGTTCAAGACCCGAAATTGATGAAAACGTTGAAACATGAACAATTAAAATTTTATGAAAGCACAGGTTAAAACATTAGACGTCAATTAAACGATAACCAAATATATTTGGCAACTATTCTCACCTCATGAAACCTGATTCACATGTTCATGAGTAAAGCAATTTGAATGGTATGAATGGATAATTTAATGAAAATATAATGAAATAAAATCAAATAATAAAATTTAGTAAAAATATAATAAATTAATAAAAATAATAATAGCATGAAAACTGGTACCGGTCGGTATGAAGCAATTTTCCTACACATTCAAATGAAATGCTACTACAATAGTTTTGCATGCTACGTTGATGCTGAAAATTGTATGTTGAGGCAAAAATCTCTTCAGTTGATACTTTCTGTTGTTTAGAGATGATGAACAAATTAATCATTTGCATCAGGGAAAAAAATTATTGCCTTCATTTTTCCAATTTCTTTTGATCGCCGTTTTTTCATTCCGTCCAAATCTACCTCTCTTGCTCAAGAACTAGGTTAGTGTTCTTCATACTAGGGAAATGCAGCATATGGATTGTAGCAGAGTCGATAAAGCAGTTCTGGTAGAACTGCTTTATCGACTCTGATTGTAGTGAGAGCAAGATTCTATACAAAATGTATTGGAAAAATGGTGAAGGTGTCGGCCTACACTCATCGAGTTCGGATCTATTAACTCACTGCCTATCTGATCCATCTCTAGACGATTTAAAACATTCTACAAACTAATTGGTTTAACTTGTTGTTCATCAAGATAGCTTTCTTAATAAAGCTCTTCAATTAATTTTTAAAAATGATACATATAAATATTGATTTTTATCATTCGAACAGCTGATTCAATTTATGTAAAATGCAGTATAATGTGTTCATTCATGTGCTTGAATTATTTGGAAATTCAAACTGATTTGGAGCAAATATATTTTCTATATTTTTCCCTCCGGGTTATATTTATGGGAATTTTCAAAACTTATTTTATTTCTTTCCAAAGTTGTTCAACAAATTGCGCCTCAAAACTATACAGTGCCGAGTTGAACTATGACATATATGTGTGTATATATATATATATATATATGCAGGTTTCATTAGATCATTCTCTTCCATTTGACCAGCCAATGGAGTCCCAAAAAAAAGTTTTTCTGAGTATGCAATTGATTCTTTGCTTTGTT
The DNA here is from genome assembly GCA_964007535.1 of Brachyptera risi. Lineage (NCBI taxonomy): Eukaryota > Metazoa > Arthropoda > Insecta > Plecoptera > Taeniopterygidae > Brachyptera > Brachyptera risi. The sequence continues at coordinate 18,583,540 of OZ023333.1, read as the reverse complement.
CATCTAATTATGTTAATCAATCCTCCCTCTCCTTCTGCGCAGCGCTGCCCCACTTCTCCACGCAGCCGAAGGACCTGCGCGTTTTCCCCGGCCAGAAGGCTCACTTCACATGTTTCCTCGCCACGTCGGCGCCGGTGCGAATCTCGTGGCTGAAGGACGAGCGGCCGTTGCGACTGGACGAGACGCGCATGATCGTCCTGCCGTCGGGGGCGCTCGAGATCGACGAGGTTCAGGGCTCGGACAAGGGCGGCTACCGCTGCAACGTGTCCAGCATGGGGCAACACAGGCTCAGTAGTCAGGCGGTGCTCACTATCAATAACGATCTGGGTGAGTCTCGTGCGCCTCGATAACCTCTAGTCTCGTGCCCCTTGAAACACTTGAAGGCTAGCGGGTGTGATGAAAATTATTGTTTTCATTGGAATTGTGTTATTCAGACGCTTCACCATTTTCTTCATTCATAATTTTGTGTTAGGTCTGTCGTGTTTTATTCTCTTCTGCTCAATTTTTTTTCCCCAATTTATCATTTCTATCTGAAAAAGGCTCCCTGATGTTTTTTTTCCTTGTGATTTTGTAGTTTGTAGTCATTTATTGTTACAATAAATTTCTGAAATGGAGTGGTAAGATCGCCCTTTTGATGCCGTCCAAACGATCCTACCTTTTACTCATAGCCTCAATTGGGAAACAATGATTTTGTATCAAGTTTCGATGTTATTTAAAAAAAAGTGTGTTTTCAGTTGTCAGTTATTTTAGCTCTGTGAGGTCTCAAACACCAAGGGATATTTCTAATTTGTAATATGAACTCTATAAATCAATTCAAATATGTCAGACTATTATCTGATTACCAATATACACAGTGGTACAAATATAAAAAAATAAATCATAGTCGACTACGATGACTACTAGGACCAAGTCTTGGTTTCATGTCTATTGAGGCCCACTTGTTTAATAACTTACATTGAATTACACGTGTCATTCCAGAGGAAGCGTCAAACATCATGGCCCCGGTGTTCATCGCAGAACCTAACTCAGCCATCGTATCCGAAGGCGGTAGAGTCACGCTGGATTGCGCGGCCAATGGCTATCCTAACCCGTGGGTCACGTGGCTCAAAGACGGAGCTGCCATCGACATGGCGTAAGTCTACTTATCGTTAGCGCCCACTTCAAGGCCCAAGCATCACCACGATGATTATTCAACTCTCTTTCAAACATGATACCGTTGATACAATCAGCACTGCCTATACTACAGATTCACTACTGATTTCTACAAAACAATTCTTTGAATTGAAAGTTGCTAAAATGAAATGGAATGTATCATAAGTGAAAAATTTCCATCTTCTGAATATTGACCACACTTGACAGCCAGGTTATGGAATCACTACGGGACCCTACATCTTAGCCTCTCAGGCCAAGTCATTTTCTGCACAGATACTTGTGTTCAGATGGCTTTTTATAATATAAACAGCAGAAAAAATGGTTTTAATTGTATTGATATATTGATGTGCTCGATATATAAAACAATGTTTGTCAAAAGGCTGTTACTCGGCATTCAGAGGCTTGTCAGTTTGACACACACTATCTGGCTTAGCAAGCCTAGAATGAGGTTATGAAACAACAGCTGACTGTAGTGGATTAATTTTCAATACATTAGCATCCTACTGGCCAAAGAAATTGATCTCAATTTTTCAATCCATCTCCTTGATGTCAGTACAAGTCGTATGTCAGTATGGTGTAATGCTGCCTAGATAATACGTGCACAGAATTGGAAAGTGTAAGTTCACACATATATGTTGACGGCGTGACGACCCGTCCACGGCCATCAAATGATTTTAAAAAAGATTGAATTTTCCAAATTAATCAATTAATCCAAATTAATCCTGACTTCAGTACGGTAATGAAAAACAGCAAACTGTCTCTTTCGAACAATATTACTATGGTAATCAGCCTTGGCTGCAATCTGAAAATCTCCCAAGTTTCTCATATTCAGAAGCCAAATGCTGGATATAGAAAATATACTCGCATTCCACAATACTGACGTTTCTTGGACATGTATTGCAGTGACCTCGACAGCCGGTTCATCAAGATCGGCAGCGGCAGCCTCCAGATCAACGACATCCAGGAGTCGGACCAGGGAACGTACCAGTGTCGCGCCAACAACCGGGAAGACTCAGTGGACGCCACCGCCACGCTCACCGTTCAAGGTCAGATGACACCTCGTGACTTCTCAATCAGACCAATTACGAATAAATTCTTGTATCCACGGAAAGAGATCATATGCCAACATAACGAACACAAGTATCACCGTAATATTTGTACAGCCGGTAGTATTGTCAGGGTAGTATGATTTTTCTGGATGAGGTTTACATTCAGAAATGCATCGCATCTTTCAAAAGGCTCATATTGTTGTGAATACGTTGAGGTTATGTAATTGACAAACTTTTAATGAAAATACAGTTGGTAGATAGGCGACCTTCTATCGTGGATATAAGTCCGGAAGCTCACATTGTTAAGGGAAAGCTGAGTTATTCGTCAGTTTGGAATAATAATAATGATGTTGTTATTATTCACAATCGGCTGTACTATACTCTATTGCCAGAGAATTATTGAACATGGAAGAGTTAGGGAAGAACTTTATGGCTTATTGATTGGTCAACTGCTGCGCAAATTAGACGACCGGCGTCTCTGAATAAGCTGTAGTTCAACACCCAATATGTACGCATCATTAGGCCTACTATAAAAATAAAATTCTGTAAAAATAATCTATCCACTCGTATTTTCACAAAATTTGACTCATATGTATTGATTACAATGTCTGCACCTGATGACATGTTCATTAATTCCATATTTTGCACTGCTAACGTTCTATAAGCAGGCGCAATATGACCACGTTACCGACGCGCCTTAAACCCCAACATTCATTAATTCATTCACGTTATATGATCATTTACTTTCTGTAAAATACCTGCGCAGTGATGTTTTCACCTCAGCATTGAAACGATAGAGTATCGGATCTCTTGAACGAACCAAACGTTTCCATCCCACAGTTCCGCCCCGCTTCGTGAAACAGCCGGCCGACCGTTTCTCGTTCGAGAAGGAGGACGTTGAGTTCGAGTGCGAGGTGTACGGCAAGCCGGAGCCGACCGTCCAGTGGATGAAGAACGGAGACGTGATCACGCAGAACGAGTACCTTCAGGTGGTGAACGGCAACAACCTGCGGATCCTCGGGCTGATGGAGCTGGACGCAGGCATGTTCCAGTGCGTCGGAGCTAACCCGGCGGGCAACGTGCAGTCGGCGGCACGGCTCACCATCCTACAGCCAGGTACGGTAGCTGTTGTTTACCTGCACTTACTGCATCCTAATAATGTTTTTATCATTATTTATTCCATTATCAAAATTGGATGTACATATTTCTTCCAATACTCGTTGTTGTTGATTCACCTCATTTATGACCTTATTATAGTGTTTTTAGCATTTATTTATTCCATTACTTTTCAAAATTTCTCACACATATCCATAGCTTACAATACTCGTACGTGTTGTATTACTGCTTTGTAATAATGTTTTTATTATTAATTAATTTTATCATCTCAAAACATATATCCATAGCTTACAATAGGCCTACGTTGTTGAATATGGGTTATATGGACCGACAGGATGTAGTTAAAATAAGTGTACTATAGTCACGTTCAACAACATCTGTTGAACATCATGGATAAATCTTGTACAGAAAATCCGTATAGTACGAATAGACCCTATCATGAATTTCGATACGTATAGATTGTACACTTGCGGTCACACATTTTTTTTCCGAAGTTAAAATTCCAATTCAAATCGAATCTATGCATACACCTATTCAACTGCTACTCATTCAACTGCTTCAACCCTATGACTATCAATAACGTAACGGGATAAGCAACACGGCATAAGTCCTATCCTTTTAACATTAGGCCGTTTTCACCATGATGGAATCAGCGCGCTTTCGTGTACATTTGTGAGATTCGCAATTTCAAATCAAATTGTACGTATTAGGCTCGTATTTCAATATATATTACATAGTTGTACAATTGCATTGATTTTAATCTTTCTCTAAGATGATGAGTAATTATCCAGTTATCAAATGGTAAATATAGCAGTAGGGCTCTTGACTAGGGGGACTAAATGCTTTTACAGAGGTATTTTAAATTTAGATTGGCTAATTCAAATGAAATGTATCCCAATATTGTTAATGCAGTTGGAAAGAGCTGGATTCACAGATTGCATTACATCTATTACTTGTATAGATCAACACACAATAATACCAGCAAATCATCATAACATTTGTGAGGCGGCATCCCTTTGATGTACGCATGGTGTGAAAGGAAACCGCCATGTTGCTTATCCCGTTACGTTATTGATAGTCATAGTTCAACCTAACTGCTTTCATAGACTTGGAGTACACATTGCCTTTTAGTTTTAGTGCGTGTAATATCGGTATATTTTCTTCAAGATACATTTTAATTTAGCTTGATCGACCACTTTGTGACCCCAACTGTACATAATTGTAGCTTTGCAGCTACATGTGCACCTACATGTGTACCTAGATTCATTGTTATTCAGATTAACAACTTAGGTACGCAACCATTAGGGCCTAATGGTTGTATGGATGTATAATAAATAATAATTGTTGAAGCTGTTCCTGATTATCCACTGACAATTAATATTTTATATATGTTTGTATGATTTTGTTATTCTTATGCCATTTGAGTAGGCCTACTGTAGGTCTTATAACTTGGAAGCTTTTGTAGTTTATAATTTATTTTCTGTGTTCATCAGTTAGCCTACTAATTTTTAATATGATTTCATAATTTTTTTGTATTTAGGCCTAACCATTATTCTAAGATTATTATTTTTAACATGTTTTATTATTTCGCTTTGTTTTGTTTTTCTCTTCTGTTTTTCTATCTTTCGTTTAACACTCCCGTCTCCTTCAGGCTCCTCTCCCCCTAACCGCACCCAGTCCCACATCGGTGCAACGCTCACTGCGTTCACCGCGAGCCCCCCGAGTAAGTCTGTCTCTGACCTCGCTAACACAGGTGGTAACACTGAAGACGGCGATGGGAAGGGAGTCAGCGAGGTGCCGACGTCGCCGCAAGGGCTGGCCGCGGTGATCGTGTCCGCCAGGTTCGTCATACTGAGTTGGAGCAAGCCGGTGTCGGCTCACGGCGAGATCATCACGTACTCGGTTTACTACCGGCAGGAGGGATCGCAGAGGTGAGTCGGCATTTACACCTCCATCATATAGAATATTTTGTTTGATAAATTTGAATTCAAATTTAAATGAATTCTATGGATAATTTACTGCTAGTTTTTTCATACACTATGGTTAGAGTACGTGTGTACATTGACTCCTATTATTAGTGTTTTGTCAACAAATTTTCTCAGTAATTCATTTATTGTGGCTAGATCTACCACTTCATGTGACCAGTTTGAAGTTGATGTGAAAAGAGTCAATTCTGAAAAAAAAAAAAAAATTCGGAACACTTTCGAAATACATCTTTTTTGCCAGTTATAGGTATTAAGCCTATATATTATATATAGGCCTATATATATATATATATATATATATATATATATATATATATATATATATTCTAGGCCTCCTATATATAGGGTTCAATCTAGGCTCCTATAGGGCCTTCTATATCATATATGTGCCGTTCGCTGGCACAGTTATTTGAAAGTTTGTTTTGATGAATAGATGAACCTAGGCGTACATTGTTAACTAAAACGTGAGTGGGCACATTTTTCAATTGAAAATGCTGAAAATGATTCTGCAAATGGTCACCAGATTTGTTTTTCAAACAAACTACTGTACTGTTCATAAATACAAATCATGATGCTTCTTGAAAAAGTATTGTTGAGAGATAACTTTCTTGGTTATACTCTAGTTTGAAGAAATAAATATCTGTGAATTATATTACTTGCTGTATAGGTCTACGCATATCAATTATTGATGAATCGATGCATTATCCAATCCATCAATTATTTATTCAATTTTTTAATTTGTCTATTTTTGAGGTAGGCCTATTCGGTCATCTTTGGCACCATTGTTTTCATTAGCAGTCTCCTTATTTCTGAATGATAATCGGCATGTAGAACTTATTTCTACATCGTACGCACCATAGCCCCACGTAATACGTAATAACGGTTCTAACGCTCGACCTGTGTTCCGTCTGTTCTCCAGGGAGCGAGTGTACAACACGACTGGTTCCCGTCTGGAGGAGGCGAACATCGCCGGTCTGACTCCCGATCGCACGTACTACTTCCGGGTGTTGGCGTTCAACGTGCGCGGACCGGGCGACAGTTCGGAGATGATCGAGGTCAACACCAAACCAGAGGTAAGTTAGCTGTGCCCAATTGTTGGCGTAATCGACGTTTGAGAATAACTTGGTCAAGCCCTGGATTCAGTGTGATTATTTTTCAAAATTCTCCACCGTGGAACGTCCTTGATGAATACCGGTATTTTCATGGAAAAAACTGAAAAACTGATTGAAATGAAAAACATACTAAAGAAACTATTCAACATGAGAAAGCGTAAAATGGATGAAACAGATGAACCCTATCAAGGTGGTGAATGTATCAACAAAAAAATTACAGGCTTCACTGCATTGTCGTAACCCATATTCATGAAGTTTTTCTTTTGTGAGAAAATGATGGAGAAATTGAATTGATATTTTAAAAACTATGGTCGTGAAAGTTCTCAGTATCAAAGCCCACACGCTAGCAGATGCCTGCAGCTTCTAATATTATGGCTTGATGTATATTGTTCTTCCAACTGTGCTTGCTCAGGTATCTCATTTTTACCTAGTTGTATTGTTCTATAAATGAGAGTAGGCATACCGTAATTAGTAGGCCTAATTCTATTAGATTTGGAACGGAATTTCTATTTGTGTCCAAAATCTTGATTCTATTTTACGTTCTTCTGCTTTCATTTCCACTTTTCATTTGTATTCTGTATGTGTGCAGGTCCATGTACCCGGGCCTCCGATCGGGCTGAAGGCAGTGCCAACTAGCGCTACGAGTATCGTCGTACAGTGGCAGCCGCCAGAACTAAGCAACGGACCAGTCCAGCGATACAGAATGTTCTACATGGAGGTAAGATCTTCACAAGTGGGTCTATTGTTTTTCACAACTAGTTTCAATCAACAAAATAACTAGTCAACAGCCCTATTGTACTTCATTTTATGGCATAGCAGTCTCAAAGATTAGATTAGTTTTATTCGTTGAATTGAAAATACACTGGTCATGTTTATTGTAAGATGAGCTAGATATTTATATGGAAACTGGAAAAACTAGAGGCATGTTGGCTTTGAAATCGCTCGACCGATTTCCATGAAACTTATTAATAATCCGTTATTGTTGTTTTTAGGTCTAGAGTAGGCCTCTAAAAAAATAAATCGTATTGATTTTTTTTGATCTTGTTATTCTTAATTATTTTCAAAAAAAAGTATCACCAATTTGTCAACATCCATTGACCTATTGTCACACACAATGATGAATTTCCATGTTGGAAGATCAGTAATGTCTAGAAAAGGTTTCTTGTCAAATCGTTATACCCTGCAAGCGACTAGTGAAGCGCACACAAGAAAACTTCAAACAGAAAAAGGCCAGATTTCGGCCGAATAGACATGTTCACTTATTTCTCATCCATTTTGGTTGAATCTGGTTGATTCTCTTTGCATGTGATGACAATATTGATAACGATCCAGCCTACAATACTAGCTCATTTCTGTACCTTGCGACTGTACTGAACTTGACTTCACCTCTTCAATTTCCTCTCAAAGAATATATTGGATAGTAGAATTTACGCGATCCATAAGATACAGTGGAACCTCTTTAGTAAGTTTTTCAGGGGACCAGACAGAAAAAACTTACTAAAGTGAAAAACTTACTAAAGAAACCATTCAACATGTGGGAGCTTATTGGCCTAATGAGATCAAAAAATAAAACTTACTAAGGTGAAAAATGTACTAAAGAGAAACTTACTAAAGAGGTTCTACTGTATTTGATATAGGCCTATTTGATCAAATAACTCCAAAAAATACTACAACATGAGTTTTAATCTCCTGAATACACAAAAATAGTAGATTAAAGATACTCCAGTTAGGTCAAGTGATCACTTATGACAGTCATTACACACAGGAATGCCACCCCTGAGTTCACCATCAGGCATTCACATGACCACGCCAACGTATATTCTAAAGATAACCGTTGTTCTCTCCTGTGTCTCGCAGGGCGATTCCTCCGAGGAGCACCACGTCGACACGTCCGACATGTCGTACGAGCTGACCGAGCTGAACAAGTTCACCGAGTACAACGTGTGGGTGGTGGCGTACAACCAGAACGGCCCCGGCTCAAACACGGAGGAGATCGCCGTGACGACGTGGTCGGATGTGCCGACCGATTGTCCGCAGAACGTCACGCTGGAGGCGGGCAGCTCGTCGGTGAGTCGAAACGCAGAGCTTTTACATCTTAAATGAGGTTAAAACCGACGACAGTAGATCAAAGTCATCATTACGGTGTGTGTCGTAGAACCAAATTAAGATGAATTGAGGTTAAACTAAGATCTGTTGGTTCCGGACGAGTGATCAACATGATGATGGAATGATGAGAAGGAGGTTTTTACTGTAATGGGAAGGATAGTGGAAAAGAAGTAGTTGTGGCTTTTGTTGAAGTAATTATTCTGTAATGAAGAATAGACAGGGATCAACCTATGTGAAGATGGTAGTAGGTAACAAATTGACGCCCAATTTACCCTTACCAAAAATCGCATCGGAGTTTCACAAAATCCTGATCCGACAAGTAAACTTTGATCGTATGAATCTTTTGAATAGAAAATTAGTATTATTATTTGGATGCATATTCTTGAAAATCATATTCCTGTGGCTTGGAAAAGTTTCATTCCATGACAATTGATCTGCCCCTAGCTTGACGCATACACACCTAGCAAACTCCCATGTCCTCATGACCAATGACTCATGGGTCCAAGACCCTTCTAAAAGAGGGTATATATTTGCCATTCAGGTTATTCATGTGTTATCAGGGACATTGTTGAACAAATCTCTTAAATGCTATCTTGATTTCAGAGTGTTATAGTACGCTGGGAGCCGCCGCCTAAGGAAGGTCAGAACGGTATAATAACGGGCTACAAGCTGCGTTACAGGAAGCGCGATCGTAAAGCCCGTGGCGATACCGTCACAACGGCCGGCAACCGAAGACTTTACGCTCTGACCGGTTTAGAGAGGCAGTCTGTCTACCAGGTCAGTAACAGAAACTGTTGAATAACTTTCAAACGTTTCTTTTCGATATTATTTTCAGATATGTTCTTGAAATCTTCTAAGTATGTTCATAGTAAGAAGTCGTTCAGGTTTATTGCGATAATTTCATTGGAGGCATAAGAAATCTTACTTCCTCGTACAAACTCGAAATTTTGTTGCTAGTTCAAAATTGAGCAATATATGTTTGAAAACAAACTTTTTCGAACTTTCGAAGAAAGTCACCTCGAAATTATACAGGAAATGTTCATTCAGGTAACTGTAAATGTGGCTTACATGTGTCATTTTGCTGCGGCTTACGTTTAACCAATGCCCTTGTCGTTTAGGTGCGTTTATGGGCGCTGACAGTCAACGGAACGGGACCTCCGACCGAGTGGCTCACGATAGAAACATACGAGAACGACTTGGACGAGAGCCAAGTACCCGACTCGCCCAGCTCACTGAAAGGTAGGCCTGCTTTAATCTCGCATTGCTTGCTGTCAAGCGTTGGATGTGTTGTTGTTTCAGTCTTGTTTGTCTGTGGTTCGTTGAAAGTGAATAAACTGTTGACAGCTGATGAGATGAGCAAACTGAAGTAGAGCGATATACATCATCATGATGATGATATCCAGTCATGTGGAAATGTAATGGAAAGATATAGATACACTTTGATTTCAAAGCTACCAATGCATGGCCTCCCTGTTCAACTTGATGCTTATCTTTCAAGTTGTTTAATGATTTAAAGGTTTTAACTTTTGATCTCTCCAATAGCTTTTTAATTGACTTTGTGAATTTGAGTTTTCACTTTGCTCATCCAAAGATGAATACACGATTGCTCAAAGTAGGCAGGGTTCACTTTCGAAAGTGCTCTCCCAGGCAAATGGTATCACATTGGGAAGTGTTAATCATTTAGTCATGACCAGCATCATAATTAAATGCTGAATTGAGTTGGAATTACAAAAATTCCTGACTTCAAATATCAATTTTCCATTTCGGAAAGTATCCCGGAATTCATCCTTTGATGCATTCAGCCTCATTATTGATTGTAATTACTCCAATCGAGTATGACCATATGAAAGCGTGCTGAAACACCGCCAACTCGTTTCTCATCTTGTTTTCATTTGTTTTGCAGTCCGCCCGATGACGGATACGATCACCGTGTCGTGGAGCCCGCCGCGGAACCAGAAGATCATGGTGCGCGGTTACACGATCGGCTGGGGCAAGTGGGTTCCGGACGTCTACACGCAGGTGCTCGATGGCAGGCAGAGGTTCTTTGTGCTGGAAAGCTTGGGTAAGTACAGTAGAACCTCTGTTATAAGTTTCTCGTTCATACATTTATTACATTCATGAGTTTTATTTTTTGATCCAATCCATATGCTACACATGTAAAATGGTGTCATTAATGAGTTTTTCACGTTGATACAATTTTTTAGTCTGTTCCCCTGAAAAACGTATAAAAGTACTCCATTGATAGAACAATGTTGGAGTACAAATATAGGTTATTTCACTTGTTTATTTATCTCCGTTTGAAATATAGGCCTATATATTTTTAAATTTATTTATAGGCTTAGGCCCTATATTTCTCATATATTTTTTTAAATAGGCCTGTGGGCCTATATTTGTTATTCTCACTCCTCATTTTCATTATTTTATTCTCATCCTTTTTTTATTCTGTTTTTTTCTCATTCATTTTCCTCTATTCTGTTTTGAAAAACTGTCTCTGTTCAACTAACCGTATTGCGTGTGTTTCTTCAGACCCGAACTCCGAGTACATCATCTCTCTGCGCGCGTACAACGAGATGGGGGACGGGCGACCGACGTACGAGACTGTCAGGACGCGCGAGGTGTCCTCTCCCGAGCCCGTCACCCCGCTGATACCGCCCGTCGGGCTCATGGCCGCCGTCCTGTCTTCCAGCACAGTCGTCGTCTATTGGACGGACACCACACTCTCCAAGAGCCAGGTACATTATTATTGAAACCAAATATTTTCTCTCAAAAATTACGTTACGTTGTCAAGGTAGGCTTAATTGATCACAGTGAAACCTCTGCTTGAATTTTTCAAGCAACCAGGAATAATGAACCATCCACCCAGGAAACCAATTCATCCAGGAAAATAAAATTCAACATTGGTTATACCGGTATGAGAAAAGGGTAGAAAACTATGAATGATGAAAGCAGGAAAACGATGGATGCAGGCTTTTCACTTGGCTTTTCATTTCTATCCAATATTAGTTCTTATTCGGTTATTTTATTATTCTCACTTCAATTTTGTTCATAGGCATATTAGATAATTCTATACAGTATTTCAATTCAAAGTAGGGCCCTACATTTGTTGGTTTTATCAATAGAACTCTACCACCTGTATTGTTATTCATATTATATGTTGAAAAATTCATAGATAAAATACATCAGCTGGTTTTCGTTATTATATAATTAACGACTGTGTCTTGTTTCAGCGTGTCACCGACACTCGTTACTACCAGGTGCGTTACACGGCGTCGCACCACTCGTCCAATCCGCGCTACAAGTTTTTCAACGCGACCGACCTCAACTGCATGATCGACGACCTCAAGCCAAACACGCAGTACGAGTTCACGGTGAAAGTGGTCAAGGTGAGACCTCGGTCTGCTGTGTTCTCGTCGGACAAATACACCAGTCTTTGATGTCTGACACATATTTTATCCTATTCACTTTCTTTGCCCATGACTTGATCCTTCAACGGAAATACGATACATCTATCTTTGTTATTTCAAATGATTTGGTGTGTATAGGAAAATGGCCCGAGGCTGGATATATCAATTGGGGAAAAGGGCAAGAAAAAACAACGGGTTATTAAGGTTTATAAGTAGGCCTAGAGATACTCGTAGTGGAGAGCTCGTTGATAGAACACAGAGATGATCATATACAATCACACGAGATTTTGACGTTTCAGCTGTTGCCTTTGGTCACAGCTAGTAGAGCTTACTCCACTAGCCAAACGGAAGCTAAACATCCGAAACGTCAAAATCTTGTTTGTATATGTGCCCAATCATCTCTGAATTCTATCAACAGGCTCTCCTCTATGAGTATCTCTACATATAAACCTCAATAAGCTGCTGTTCTTTCTTACCCGTTCACCCAATTAATTTTATGTCCGTTATTCATTAACTTGGAAAACATGACAGATATTCATTTTTGGTGTGTTTCTCGATTGAGGTTAAGGATGACAACCTTGGTAGGATTGGATGTCAGGGCATCATAAAGGCGATCTCACCATTCTCCATCGGTCATTTTTTTCTCTTTCTCGTACTTCATATCGCCATCCATCATTCATATCTAACAACATTCATCATAAATTGATATTCTTGAAATCAAGCCCAAACATATCATTCAAGATAGTTTATGACAACTTGCTATATCTGTCAATTCGTAAAACACTGCTCGTCATCGTAGGGTCGCCGAGAGAGTCCGTGGAGTATGGTCGTGTTGAACATGACCCAGGAGGCGGCACCGTCCACGCAACCGCGTGACTTGACGGTCGTGCCCATCGAAGACAACCCTACGTCCGTCAACTTGAACTGGCAGCCGCCGAAGCAACCAAACGGACCAATCACAGGTAAGGAGAGCAAATATTGTCAATGCTACAGACAGATTTGTCTATTTCTCCTAATCGGCCTATTCCTATTTTAGAAAACCCATTCTCATTTCAGTTGTGTAGTCCTACTGTATTCGGATGAAGAATAATTTCTTTCTTCTGAATAGTAGGCCTACTTATCAGTTGGGTTGGGTCATCACTGGTTGAGATGCAATTCGATAGACAAACTGCTTGTGATACCAACATTCTCATAACAAAAATCAATTGAAATTGTTAATTTTTTATTGACAGGCCTATCTCAAATTTTATTTGTTGTCCTGGTGTAGGGCCTACCTGTATCAGAATTTCTTCAAAACTCTCAATCGTTCGCTGTTTGGTGTATTTGGATGAAGTCATTTTTCTCTTCTCAGTAGTTCTTAATTTCTCATCAGTTGGATTATCAGTGGTGGGGTTGCCGCTCAATAGGGAAATGGCTCACGATACCAAAATTTTCATTCCAAAAATTAATCAAAATTGTACATTTTTTATTGATATCTGAAATTGTATTTGTTGTTCTTGTGTATGGGTATTGGAATTTCTTCCAATTTTCCAATCGTTTTGCCGTTTATGATAACGACAATGCTAACCGTCGCTCGTGATGAACTGACCCGCAGGCTACGTGATCTTCCACACGCCAGACAGCACGCAGCGCGACCGCGACTGGGTGGTCGAGGCGGTGATCGGCGACCGCATGACCACGACGATCAAGGGCTTGAAGCCCGACACCACGTACCACTACAAGATCCAGGCGCGGAACAAGAAGGGGTACGGACCGTACTCGTCGGTCGTCACCTTCACGACGGGGCCGAGTGAGTTGTGCAACCGTTTATTTCTTCGAGTCTTGGACGAATTATGACTTTGTTATTGCTCCATGTTCCCTTGAATGAAATTGCGTGAATTATCATTTTTGAATGTGTTATTGTTTAACAATACATAGCCTATCAGTAGATTTATGCCTAGTTTTCACTTTTACTCTCGAACTTCATTATTTCATTTTTATGGAGTTTTGTTGTATTGTTTGAAAAATAATTTCAGTGAGATTTGAAAAAATATATATAGCTTTCTTAGGCTTATAAGACGAACTAGTCCAGGCCTGATGTATGTTATCAAAAGTATATAATGTTGCACTTGTAAGCCTAAATCCTAATCATTAGAAATAATGTATCTGTTGATATAGCCCAGTTTGATTTTGTATGAAAAAAGTTCAAATTATCAAGAGAGAAGTTATGCCTGTGTAGAATAGCGTATTCATTTTCTATTTTTCTCTGATATAATTTTCTGGTATTTTTTTTAGGTAATCATTAATTTTATTCATTTATTTCATTATTTGTAGCATTTACAATGATGCATAGTTCCTATTTTGCACACAATAGCATCTTCTGTTTTCAATTTTTTCCTTGAATGTGATTGTTCTGTTTGCATCATACATGTATGGCCTGTGATTTTCTAGGTAATGGAGTAGCGTTTTTCAATAGAGGCCAGCCGGTCCCCAAAGGTAAGATTTGTTCCATGTATAATGTTGCATGCTGTCTGATATGGACTGTACTACTCTAGGATTACTCTCTCCTACTCTCTTATTCTTGAGTTTTCAGTTTTTACTTACGATTGGTGTACAGTTGAACCTCTTTAGTAAGTTGCTCTACACTGTCTACAGTACATTCGTTAGAACGGTAATGAGCTCATTGTTTCCCGAACTTTGCCCTCTTGTTTCAAATGTAGGCCTTTTTTAGGACCAGTAAGTTTTCACTTGTCAGTTTTTCTCGTATGGTCCTGTGAAATGTCCCAATGAAATAATTATTATTATCTGAATCCTAACAAATCAGGGTAAGCCCACCTTTTGATTTCAAGATTTTTGATTGACCCAATATTTTGAGACTTTCATATTGAATCGGAATATTCAATATGCGCTTAACTCAATGTTGGAACAGTGATCAATATCAATTGAATTGGAAAAAATAATCATAATATCACGCAGATGCTGGGATTGCGGAAGAAGGCTGAACCACGGGCCTCATACACATGAGACACCTTTGGTTTGTGCCTTCACTACGCAACTAACTACGTTCCTTTGCCTGCACCATTTTGTTCTCTAACCATGGTTGTACTTTTTTTCCATTTATTGTTCTCAGTATTGATTGAAAAAATTGGAAATGTCAATATATTTTGATCAACTACCGGTAGGCCTATTGATATTATATTCAAAATCATTATGCATTTTTTCTTTCAAACGACAACCCTGATGGAAAAATTAAATATAGTTGTTTTGAAATCAATTACCGGAACATTAGAAATTTGAATCTTGAACACAGTTTCTGTATGGTATGTAAATTGCACCAACACAATAATCTTGATGATTGTATGCACTCACATGTGGTTTATTCTATGTAGTTAGGCCTACCATAACTGCTCTTTCTGCTAACTATTCACCCCCTCAATTCTAAACAAATATAAATAGCTTCGTAGCCCCTGTGGGTTTCACTTTTCAAAGAAACAGCAATAAGTGGAGTTATTACCGTAAAAATATGCGTAATTATTGGAATTTCCTTTCTTTCTTTATCAACATACCTTAATATTATATAGGCTTACAGGCCAACCATAGATTCAATCTTACTGTAGAGCCTATGTCTTATTTTTGTATGATTATATTTTGTACATCTTCCAAGTTTTCAAATACGAAGATGGCTTTATTTCAAATAAACAATTTCCCAAGTATGGAAATTGAAGATTCCAATTCATTTTGGCCCCAATAGGCAGTTCCAGGAAATCTTGGTAATCTTAAACTAGGATATCAGTTGTTGTTTAGCTTTGATATCAATCTTATTAAAGTTCACAAATCAGAATATGAATTCAAATAATATTCACCAAGAACTCATTCTAGATTGGGTTGTTCAAAACTTAATAAAACTGCACACAAGTTTAATATGATTGTTATATATTTGCTCTTCATTACATCGTTATTCATTAATGTAGTCATCATGAAAAACAAATTGAAAACAGGTTCTAATAGATATCCAAAATTAATTTTGAGGCAACAATCTGTTCATAATTGTTCCATCAACAGATCAAGATTAATTTCAAAACATCAAAACTACAGTACTTAATCCCATTGCTATATCGTTGTTTTTCACGAACATCTAAAATATTTTCATTGTTCTCACCGACTGACTGGTTGTTTTTTTTGCCACCAGATGGCAAGAGCGGTCTGAGCAGCATGGGATACATCATCACGATCTGCACGGTGGTCGTGATAATGGTCGCTGTCGCCGTCGGCACAGTCGTCATCTGCTGTCGGCGCAAGTCCTCGGAACAGACCAAGAAAGGGTGAGTGCTTTCCGTTCGCCCCTACGCTACAAAACGTTACGCTACGAAACACTCATTTCGTACAATATTAGAGTGCAGCGAAACTTCTCGCTATCGTTTTCCAAGGGACCCGTAAAAACATCCATGTGTGAAAATGTAATGACTGAGGCATTGGGATGAATTACAAAATATATGATGGCTCTGGGAATGATGTAGTATCAAGATTTCCTCATACCTTAAGAGTCAGTCACTTCAAGTCTATAAGCCCACAAAAAGTTTTTCGTCTGGCACTTCTATTGAATACACGTCATGAATTCTCGTTTTTACCGGTATTAAACGATAATTTTAGAGAGTGTTTTTGTTAACGTGATATAGGCCCTACTTGTATCCACGAAAGAACAAGACTGTCTCATCCACTAAATAATTGTAAATACGTCAGTAGTAAGTAACCCAGTCTTGCTGAAACCCAAATGATTCAATGTTTGGAAGATGTAGTTGTGTTTCTAATAAAACCTTGTTCTGAAAATGTATAATACTCTCAAAATACAACAGCTAGGCTATACAAATGTAGCGGAGTTTTTTTTTGTCATGCTGGTCTTTTTTTGTAGTTACAATTCATTGACATCATGATGCATTGAGGGTTGTGTTGGTTAAACAATTCATGATGTTTCAATTGTCCATGCTATCAGTGTTGAAAAAACATCCTATTCATCGTCCAAATCCTTGTATCTACCGAGTGAAACTCGTCTAGTAGTGATACAAAGAACGTAACCTTGTTCACAAATAAACGCAAAATTGCTTTTATTCCGGCTCTGCTGCATGTAACAGTCATCTAAAATGCAAATAGTTGGAATCCGTAGTATCCTTGCTTTGCAGTTTCAAATTCTACTACACAGTGGAACCTCTTTAGTACGTTTTTTCAGGGGACCAGACAGAAAAAACTTACAAAAGTGAAAAACTTACTGTAGAAACTATTCAGCATGTGGGACCATATGAATGGGATAAAAAAATGAAACTTACCAAGGTGAAAAATGTACTGAAGAGAAATGTACTAAAGATGTTCTACTGTATAAGTAGACCAGCGATAGTTTTGAAATGAAAAGTCAAAGCATTATACGAGACCGGTCGACATCTTTCTAATGTACAGTGGATGTTCAAACAGGTACGCTAAAAGTAACATGAAAGGCAAGCCGGGCAAGACGAGCATAAAGCAGCCGCCAGATCTGTGGATCCACCACGACCAGATGGAGCTAAAGGCGCTGGAGAAGACGCACTCGTCGGGCGGGGGCGGCGACTCCGGGGGCGGCCCGTCGGGAATTCCGCCCCAAGTGAACACGTTGCCGCGTACGCACGACAGCGACGACAAGTTCCACACGAACTCGCTCGACAAGAGGACTTACGTCTCGTCCTATATCGGTACGTATTGCGGTACAATCAACTTGCAGGGGTCGTACGGTTATTGTTCTATACTACTCAGTTGTAGATCTAGTGTGCTTGTGTATATAGACTAGATAGATATTGGAGAACTTCATTTTATAAATAATATCACGGGCAGGAGTAGCTCTCATTGAATTCCAGACTACGGCAAATGAAAGATATCACAGTGGAACCTCTTATACGTTTTTCAGGGGACCAGACGAGATAAATGTATCAATGTCAAAAACCTATTAATGAAAGTATTGAACATGTGGAGGATGGGCCTATGGGTTAGATCAAAAAATAAAACTTATACATTTAATGAATGTATAAACAAGAAACTTATAACGGAGGTTCTACTGTAGTCAAATTACTAGATGGAAACGGCCTAAGAATTGAGGAGAAGTCAATTTGTCCTGCACATAACTGATGTTTTTCATGGTTCCAATTAGGGATGACATCGATTAATCGAGAAT
The DNA here is from genome assembly GCA_964007535.1 of Brachyptera risi. Classification (NCBI taxonomy): domain Eukaryota; kingdom Metazoa; phylum Arthropoda; class Insecta; order Plecoptera; family Taeniopterygidae; genus Brachyptera; species Brachyptera risi. Next base: position 18,565,444 of record OZ023333.1, on the reverse strand, counting down.
CGACTAAGAATCGATTCTGATGTAAAACAATTCTCAAATCAAAAAAATCGATTTTTCAAAAAAAAAATTTTTGTTTCTCTTTTTTTCCGGTTCAGTGCTGTACTTTTTTACGTCGTAATGAGTGCTCATTTCGTTGTCTATATTATTCTGTATTGTTGAGATATTACTATCTGGACAAAAGCTATCCCTTCGGTTACGTCTGACAGCCGAACGTTGACGGAAATACCCAAATGGTACGGTACAGTTCAAAGAAGTCTCTAGCAGCTATTTTTCACGTGAACGCCTTGGGAAGGTTGAAAAAAAAAGGTTCAAACTACACTACTTTTTTGAGAATAAACTTTTTTTTTCAATTTTTTTTTTCAATTTTTTTTTTCAAAATCGATTTTTAATCGATTCTGGAGCATAGAGAATCGATTCCCGAGTTTGAGAACCGATGTCATCCCTAGTTCTAATGTGAGATGGTGAGTGATGGTTAGATGAGGTAAGAACTATGAATTCAATTTGACACAAACCTCATCTCACTTAACCACCATACTTAACCAAACCTACTTACCTCACCTAATCATAAAAAGATTGGTTAAGTTCACAGCAAATTTACAGTTCTTATGACATGATAAGCCAAGGTTATTTGAATTCCATCTTGCCCCGAGATTGAATCAATTGCCAAGGCAAAACTCACGATTTCAGCACGTAATCAAAAATGATGTTGTTCTCAATAACTCTTGATTATATTCAACAAGTCTCATGCATGATGAATTGATAATTGAAAACTTCATAATTATTCTGTGATATATTTTATAGCTACCCTAAGTCAGTATTAAGATATTCCATGAGGTATTATTGCTAGATTAGTCGCTACACTTTTATGTCCATTACTTCACGTTATCTGCACCAACGCATCTAGATGTATTATATTATTTGTAGGGGTGTGTGAATAGTGGGTTTGTAACTCGAGTTCGACTATCGAATAGTTGATCAGTAGGGCCTATATTCCAGATTATCGAATACTTTTACTGAATTAACAATTTAATGAAACTACAAACGTGGTAAAAATTGAATGCCAGATTGAGAGAGATATACACTACAGTAGGCCTACAGTGAAATTGTCATCTATTGATTTTCGAGGAACCAGGAATAACATACTGGTAGGAAAACAATCTAAACGGAAAAAATTCACATTGGCTTCAACTTATATGGGAGTAGGACGGAAGAAAATTAATTATAGGAGCAGGAAACGTTGGATCCGGGAACGATTCTTCAATGTTTCACTTCAGCCTCTAGGCCTAATTATATGTACAGTGAAACCCCTATCCATCGTCTTTCAAGGGACCTGGAAAATGAAACCAGCCGTGAAGGAAAACGATCGACTGAGGAAAATTTGACAATTGGCTATATGGGAGTAGGGGGGATAAAATAGATGATAAATGATGGAAGTGTAAAAACTATGGATGGGAGAACGATGCATAGTGCAATGATGCACTTCATTAATCAAATCAAATCTGATGAAATCTGTCTGCATCTAATGATTCATCATACGGTAATTGATTGTTATTTACATTTTTTGCAATGATAATTCTCATAGATTTCAGTATTGAATCAAGATATCAACAAAATATCTGATATTCCAAGTATTATTTCACGTATTTCTGATATAGTAAATTTTAGGAAAAACAAAGAAAGCCTAGTAGCCTACGTATTCCAGTCAATTTTCGAATGTAATTCAGCTCGATTTTTGAATCGGTATTTGACCCGTTTCTCGAACAATTCTCAAACTATTTGATGATCTCGGAATATATTCGCACACCCCAATTATTTGTTATTCCACTGCACTGCTTCAGTTACCTCGCTTTGCACCGTATGATTTACTGTAATTATTTGTTGCACCCTCGATGTGTATCGATGTAGGCATTCCCACTGATGAGAAACCCACGTCAACGTTAAGGCGAAGCATCAAACCTAAACCAATCACAATACCGGTCGACTCTCCATCGCCCAGAGACTGTAAGTACTGCCCTACTGCACGGCACTTTAGATCTAGTCTGTGCTTTTTTAGACAGTCTTCATTTATTCATTCCAGTATCCAAGATCAACCTTAACCAAATAACCTTGTCAACGAAGCGCTCCTTGAACCCACACAAATCATTCTGCCTTGGTTTTAATTTCTTTTTAAAATATCATTCTGATTCGAGTTGCTGTTTGATTTCAATATTTTTGGTCAATTTAATATTTTAAGACTTCAATTCAATATGGAATAGAAATATTCAATATTGTATTAATTCAATATCAAGAATATGATCAATATCGATTTGGAAAATTGTAAATAATTGAGATAATAGTCTGCTGCTGTTGTGAATTCATATTACATGCAAGAAACTCAAGCCTATCAGCTCCGGCAAAGATGAAATTCACGGAGAGGTAAATGTCTCTATGCACTTGGCTATTTCATTTACCTGGCACCATTCTGTTTCTCAACACTTGGTCTACAGTAGGTCCTATTGTAATTTTTTGTCAATTCTATAATTTTGATATTGTTTGAAAATAGAAAATTTCAATATTAGAATTGATGTATTGTTTGATATCGACCTATTTCTCTCGAACGGCAACCTTGATTACAATTAAAAACCTGATTAGTGAATTAAATCAACCAAACCGACTACTAACAAGTAACAATATCAATCCTTCGTCAAGTTAATCAAGATTCATTCCATTATAAAGAGATCTACCGTAGGTAGAATATACTCTGTTACCATTAAATAAGTAGTTGTCAATTGATAATGATCATTCTTATTGATGAACAATTTGGAATTAGTTTATACAAGATTGACTTCAGGCCTAGCTAGACCTGATATCTTCAACTTCGATTATTCTGAGTATTGGTTAATGGTTATCATTTATCTCTGCTATTACCTTACCTGATGTTCCATTGTATAAGTGATATATTTCTGTTATTAACTTTTTTCTATTTTTTATCAAACTATATGTTTCCAAATCTGAATATATTAATACATATATTATGAACATTGATGAAGTGATAATGAAATGTTGATTGTTCAGTGAAACCTCAATTGCATACGCATCCATCAATTTTCCTCTTCCATCACTCATTCCATTTTTTTCACCCATATAAGTCGTAACCAATTCCATTTTCCTGGCTGGATCTTTTTTCTAGATGGATGGTTAATTTTTCCCATTTCCCCAAATAACGATAGATCGAGGTTTCACTGTATTCGAGCAGTTATGGTAGATCTTTTTATTGAAGTAATATTGTGTTTCCAGCCATTTCGACCCCGTCTCCCCTTGCCAGCCAAGGTCAACAGAGTTCAGCGGTGGATGGCGGCGGTCGCCCGATGTACCCTCGAACCCAGTACACCATCTCGCGGGCGCACGTCACTCTTGACCAATCAGGTGAGCTCGCGCTTCTTTCACGCACTCTCCAGCGCATGCAGTCACAATAGTCGACCGTCAAATGCTCGATGGATTGTTATCTTGAAAGTGGACAGGCGTTGTTGACGGAACTCATCCAAAGCCAAGTTCAGTTTGTTGAAAAATTTCATGAGAAAGATTATTAGTAGGCCCCCCTACATAGGCATCTAGGGGGAATTTCTTTCTCGACAAAATGGAAAAAGAATGAAATGATATTCTGAAATCTTCGATCGTGAACGCTCACGGCATTGTGAAATTTCTGAGAAATATAATACGAAACTTTAAATTCCAACGTCTCAGCCAGAAACGTGATTGTGAACATTTTTTTTGTGCTCCACAATCAAACGAGTCATCAGGCCTCTGGATCAAGACATTGGAATAATAATGTAGCTGTTGGTGGGGTCGTTGAGCAGCATTGGGACTAGGCCCATCATTCTCATTAGCAATCTTGGACCTTTACAGTTCTGTGTTCTTCAAATGTGCAATGTGAATATAGAATATATCAATAGGCCTACTCGGTTGTTACTGCGCGTCAATGAGTAGGTTACCTTTTGTTCATTCAATCCATATTAGATTGAGTCAAGATTGGGTAAAAAAATGAATACTACCGCTCATATTGGAATTATATTAATAGGAAATCAGGAAATATTCATAGGTGAATGCAGAAACTTGATCTACCTTACATTCTTTAATTTCCAAAGAAATGAGAATAATGTTGTGCTAGAGCTCTATACGTACATCAGCAAACTGATCTTGGTACATCCGCATCATTGACCCTCGGTCTATCAACCCACTGATCCTCCGTGAGGGTGACCTCAGTATGACCGTAAAGCACGCGTTGGCACAGAGCTCAAAATCTTCGAACCATGCGAATCCCACCACTTGGAGTTATCTGTTGGAGATCGAGTATACTGTAGTATCAATTAAAATTAATGACAATGTTTACATCTTCTGTTTCAGCGCAAGTCGTGGAAAACCCGTACTCGTTACAGGGTGGTTACGACACTGTCGTGACATTGCCGCCTGCAGGGGGAACAATGGGGACTCCCCACCACCCCTCTCAATCGCTCTACAGGTACGCTTTCACTTATCATTATGCTACTGATATGCTGTGACATGTTTTGTCATTTGTTTGGAGAATAGAAAGTTGGGATTGTATATTCTTGTAATACATCAGACGTTGTTGTTGAGCCTCCATGCTATTATTAGTAAGGGAAGGAAAAGATGATGATTTCATTATTATTTATTTTTTCAAAATTGCTCATCTTATCAATAACATCAAATTAATTGTTTCATGAAATATTCAAATTCTGTCAATAAAATCAATTCTCTGGTGTCATTGTACAGGAAATGCGTGGGAAATTATGTTTTATGTCGGTAGTGAAAGTTCATTCTGTCTAATAGAAATAGAAGCTTGTGTGGTCAGTAATAAGAGTTTTGCAAATAACGATAATATTGATAACTCAAGTAGGTAATGTTGATCATCATAATTAATTTGAATATTGATTCGATAATCGATATTATTGATTATTTTGCCCACCTCTAAGCTATTCATTGTTTTTTTTCTGTGTCGTATTGCATTGTAAATAATTGGCCTTTACGTGTTCGTATCGTATAGACGAATTTGTTGAACGTGAGAACGTTCATCCGAGTTATATTGACGCTGCATTTTGTTTCTAGCTCCGGAATGTCGAACAGCGGTATGATAGTCCCGGACGGTGCCGGCGGTTCCGGAACAATCGGCAAGAGACTTCAAGGTCACCCGCTGAAGAGTTTCACTGTACCGGCGCCACCTCCTCAGTCCGCCCCTTCCACCCCCCAACAGAAACATATTGGTGAGTTGACGACTACCCGAAGCAAGCTCCTTTGGATTTGTGCATTATTGGTTTTCAAAAAATTTAATCAACGAGCAATAAAACTTCCTCATTCCTTCAATGAATAATCAGTTTTTGATTGTTCTAATTTCTGATTGAAATTTTATAATAATTCTTCAACAATTGGTTATCAAACGATTCCATGTTTGGTTCGCAGTTCGACCTCAACCTTCGTCCAGCCCGTACAAGAAAGCTGGCATCTTAGCTGCCTCCGGCCCGCCGGGCACTCCAGCAAAGAACCGGGCCACGAATCAGGGTCCCTCCACAGCTGAAGAGAACGCAAGACTGCACGTAAGTCTACTACTTCCCGTTCAACTTCCTCATTCAACACTTGGAGTTCTGACCGAATACCAAGAACCACAGGAGTAATTGGGTGTATTCCTTTCCTTTCTTCAATATCTCTTTTCTCTTTGGAGGTTGTATATCATTAGAAACATGAAAAAATGGCACAAATAGAACCAGAAAAAAATTAATGTAAAAATAGAACAGCTATAAAATTTATGAAGTCTGATGCTTCAATCCATGAACTCATTATATTTCTTCAAGTTTCAATACATTTTGGGTTGTTTGATCATGTTTTTGAAAAGGTGACAAAGTCTGACTCTGCAATGTTCCAATATTTTAGTGATATGAACAGATCTTTGGAATGACAGCTTTATAGGCCTAGATGCTTTTGGTTCAAAAAGTATATCTATTGGGATGTGGGCCTCAGAGAGAGAAGGTAATTGGTAGGGTTGTGCGAACTTGATTCTTCGAAGTCAAACTTGAACTTAAGACTCAAAATTTTGGAAACTTTGAACTTTTTCGGAACTTCCTAATTCAAAAATATATGAACGAAAATTTATTATTCGGCTACTAGAAATAATGAGAAAACGAAAATAGGCCTATATGTCGTAAAGTGAAACTTCTATCCATTTTTTTCCAAGGGACCAAACAAATAAAACCATGCATGCAAGAAAATCATTCATCGAGGGAAATTCAACATTGATCATATAGAGTGGAGTGAGAAAAAGTGAATGATACAAGCAGGAAAACGATTGATCCGGGAATGATGCATAGAGGTTTTACTGTACTCGTATATGTAGCCCACCTTTTGATTGTGTATGATTGATTAGGTATGAGTAGATACTAGTTAGTAGTTACTAGATACTATGATACTACACAACAATACCGCGAGTTTACGATACAAACCTTATTCCACCCAGCCATTTGGTTGCTAGAAAACTCCCCAACTAGTAACTACCAACAGATTACGTTAGTAGAACATTTGAAGTTTTCTGCGTGTAGTCTAATATTAGTTGTTGCTTCATTTCCAGCCGTCGTACAGTACCGAGGAACTGAACCAGGAGATGGCGAATCTCGAGGGCTTGATGAAAGACTTAAACGCGATCACCGCTTCAGAGTTCGAGTGTTAAAACGTGTGACTTTCGTAGCTAGCCAACGATATATGAGATATTTCAATGATATATCAACCGTTCAATGCTCGTCAAGTGCGGTTCAACGCTCGCCAAGTGCTGTTTAAATCTTGCCGAGGGCAACCGTGAGCAAACCGCAAAGTACCCATCAATATGTACTCATATGTCATGTGTACTCGCCAGTTCTGTGTGGAAAGTGAACAAACTTCATTGATAACGGTGCCCAGTTAAAAGACGATGAATTTACTCGACATAATTGGCTTCACGTGCATACAGACTAGACAGCAAAATCGGTCGTCTATTGATCGATAGACGATTCAATCAATTTTTACTTCCACGTTTCCGCGTCTTGAATAAAACTGATGCGACGTTCAGATGAATGCTGTAAGCATTTCTGCCGTGAGATTTAGGTTCAGTCTTTGTTTCACATTTCATGGTATACGATACAGACTTAGACTCTGTTTCACGTATCGTGCTACAGTACAATATTTCGATAGATAGCTTGTATCTAAAAACTTCCAGTATTATCATCTTGATTTATTTAGGGACATTCAATTTTGAAAATATATTTTTAAGCTTCTGTCAATATTAGTTACTTGATAGTATTTCAGCGCCAGAACGACTGGTATAAAGAAGGACGGAATAATGTTCTCAACAAACTGTGGTCTCGTTATATACAAATTGGGAATGCTACCAGTCCCACATGAATTTATTCACAAGAGGCGTGGACCTAGCTTATAAAATGCTCACTAGGTTATCTCAATCATTTTCTGAGCTAGCCATGTGACGCCAGATGGTAGCTAGAAACGACGGAAATTTGAGCTCACTGTGACTTACCAATCAAATCAAAAGCTAATTTCTAGCTAGTATTTCAATAATCACTCTCAACCAGTGGCCGACAGTCCAAATCCATTTGACGTCATTCAGGTTCGATAAATGCTTGAACTTACAGAAACTTTCGTACTGAAAAGTGTCGGTTCGAGATCACCCACTCTCCAACATAGTTGAGCTTGACCTTGGCCGTGGAGCAAGTGTAGCAAGGAGTGTGCTGTGATTTCGGGAACCAGAGATGGTGTGAACTAGTGGGGCTTGTTGCTATGGTTACCGTCAATCATTTCACGTCCTTAACTAGAGCTTGATGTAAAGTTTTTGGCCTAATCGGCATCGTTGCAGTATTATTCTTTTCGTCATAAGAGAAAATAATTATACCTTTCTGGGGATCAAATGAAACTGTGGTTATTCTTGGTTGGTTCTATCTATGAATATTATTTGGAATAGAAATAAACTTGTCATCCATATTATCACAAAATTCATAGAGGTCAATGCTTGACGTCAATTCATTCGACTGAATAATTGAATTGTTCTGTTCATTTTTCAAAATGAGTCGAGTTTGATTTTGAGGCACGCTTTCGACTGACTGATTGTAGACCTACGTTTGAACTCCGGTACACATTTGATTGGTCAGTTTCATTCAATCTTTGAAGGTCATAGAATGTTCTCTAAACGAGAAGTATTCAACTCAACTTTCAATTCAATGGCACGTACTTTCATCGAATAGTTTGTTTAATTTACCGGACTAAACTACTTGAATTCAATAATTGAAGTTGACAAATTTGTTAGAAAATTGAACCAGATAAATGGGCCTTGAGGATGAATTTTTTTCAAATGATGAATGATGTAGTTTTAAATTATTGCTTTTCTGCCCAAATGAAACAAATGATTTGTCTAACTCTATAATATGTTGTAAAAATATATATAGACCTAAAATATGCCTAATATATCAGGTTTACAGTGAATTGAATATGTGAAAATTATAGCCTTATTCAATTACGAGGAAATAATAACTTATATTGAAACATTACCAGTATTGATTGATCCCCAGGAAGTTTGAACTCAAGGGTTAACAAGTGATGAATAGGCCTACCTAACGATAGAAAAACTAGGGTATAGGCCTATCCAGATATGTGTCGAAAACATTTAAATCATGGTCTATTCATTGATCATCTTTTATTGTTTGAATATCCTTTAAATCCAATGAACATAATTCTCATTAGTTGGTAATCATTTTAAACGTAGACCTTACGTGAAAACGAAAATTACAAAAGGTCATCAAATAGCTGATACTATGTATTTTAAACTAGTACCTATTACCTAGACCCGTCAATACACGCAGATGTTTTGTGAATACTACTATCTCCGGTGTAAATTTGTGTTTCTTTCATACATTCATTATTTTAGTGCGTAATATTGCAGGGTTCCAATTCAAACATCATGGAAATGTCAGGGACATTGGCACATGGGTTCAAATATTTAATTATACAATACGCAGTATTCATTGAATTTTTTTTTTTAAATCCTGTCGCATCTCACAAATTTTTCGTAAAATTATTCAAAGGATCAGACCCGGAATTCAGGAATCGTAGACCTGGAAAACCTAGTAAAGTATTGGAATTTCAACCTTAGAAAGTAGTGGGAACCCTGTGTTAATGACAATTCTGTGTTTCAATAGGCCTATCAACTAAAAAGCCATAAAGCAGCTGTGAATATTTGTGTATATATTTATATTAGTATTATGTGTACCTATAATTTTTGTTTGTTAAATGGATGTATGGTCCAATAGACCTACATTGTATACATATTTGCCATACACTGCCATGTAATAATGTAGAGATACAACAGTGTAGATTCTAGACACGCATTTGGAAATCACAATCAATTCGTAACCAGACGTTTGTTGATCATTAAGAGCGGTTATACATTCACTAGATAATTCACTGTTTCGTGCAGTCAATCAAGCACTATGCTCAGTACGTGTGTGCATCCAATCAAAATTCTATTTCGACTGGCATAAACCAACAATAATTTTTTCAGTACAAAAATGAAATGAAAATCGTATTGATAATTTTGAATCTGCGGTCGTGAGAGTCAATCGGGTGAAAGCTCAACAATCTAGCAGATGGCTGTGTCCACTTCATTACTGAAATTTTTTGTCGACTCCCCACAACCCACTCGATTGGGTATTATGCTGTTTAGTGACATCGGGGAGCAGGGCAATCACTAGTAAAGGAAACTAGACAGATAAATATGTATTTTGCTACATTTACGTATCTTATTTCAAAATTGCGACTGCCAACATCTAATTCTTAGTGAAACATGGTGAATTACAAATCATCTTATATAATGTTCGTTTAATGTTCTGATTGTCATTTCCATTTCACATGATCTGCGAAACTAACCGCTACGCGTTATATAAACGTGGCACAATACACTGCATTTTGTTTTGTCCGCCGCTATTTTCTTGTCTCGAAACTTGACTTTCAAACTAGCATTTATACACAAGTGTCAACTGACTAGAACCACTGCTATCCATACTGTATTGTTATTATGTCCGTGCTTATTCTATTCGTGTTTGTATTAATTGTTGATAGTGTGTTCAACTTGTGTTTTGAACGCAAATAGAAATATCACCATCGTAATTACACATGAATTCATTTTATACAATCATACATAGTTAATTTAACTGTAAGTTATCAACTTCTGTTCACAACTTATTTCTAATACCATATTCATCAATATTTTTTATACATTTCTAATCATGTCTCGTTGAATCAACTTATAGTGCAGTGAATCCAACTGTTTTGTGAGGAATGAAGAATATGTAAAGTAACATATAAAACCTAGCTAACAGATGTCCACTACGTAGTGGGTACTTTCTACCTAACATATAAATTTTAATTTATTTTTTCAAACAGTATTTTAATTTTGTACTTTTGTCTTACGTTGATTTTTTATTGAAGAGAGTGAATATTTTATTATTGTAATTTGATTGTTATGTCAACTGTTTCGTATAGATCCCACATGATCTAAATACTATTAACTATAGGCCCACCTTATAGAAGGCTGTGGCTTTCAATTCTAATTGGTTATGTATTATTACTAGATTAACATCTGTACATTATGGGCAGCCTATTTACTATGCTTCATAGCTTCCTTCAGACAATCCAGTCCACATCCACTGTGGTTGCATCCACATTATTATTTATTTCTACTGGCAGATATTATTTTTTGTACAAACTTTTGTCAGACGTGCCATTTTTTTTTTATTTGGTAGTTGAAATTCTATAATTTATTACCTACTAGGCCTACCAGCAGTTTTTTTATATCTATTGTACAGTCAAGTGAAAGCTAATTATAGCATAAAATTAAATTATATTTGAAATTGAATGTTGAAAAATGTAATATATATATAGGTCTATATATATATTGAATATCTTACTAATCAGTGGAATGCTAATATATCGTCTTGTGTGATTGGTATTCTCTAGAGCTTCTGCAATGCTTCTAAATGTACGTCAATAATGTCAATAGTGAGGAGTACAGTATGCAGTTGTCAACAAGTGTTGAAGGCATGAAAACAACATGATCACAAACGATCGATTGCAGAGACGAAATACAAGCCGCGATTCAACAGATTTGATGTATCGAATATTAATCTATCGGAAATACAATTAGCAAATTTCACATGCATATATATATATATATATATATATATATATATATATATATATATATATATATATATATATATATATATATATATATATTTATTTATGTGTGTGTGTGTGTTTGTACTTCGTCTTTGCAATAAGTACGTAGACATTGTGGAATTTGAAATGACACTTCATATTTTAAGTTTTCATTTTATACAAAAAAGTGAGTGACTGTTTTCTTGAGAGATCGATACGTACTAGGTTACGTACACTAAGGTATTGTGACACTATATGTGCATTGTTACGTGTATTTGTAATATTAAGGTAATACACACTGATCGTGTGTAGAAAAAGTTTTTGTACTTTGTAACTCCGAAAAATACAAGCCTTGTAAAATATATGACTAATTTTAATTATTGTAACATCTAATAAGTGTGCCTGACTTTGTATAATAAAGAAAATTTGTTTAAATGCCATCACTTTGTCGTTTCACTATCACACTCTCATATCTGTAAGTACTTATATACTAGTGGGGTATATCAGCAGCTACATTAGGACTATCTCAAAAATAGTTTAATACGTAATTAAGCCAATTGTGTAATTATCAATTACGGGACAGAAGTGACATTGGTTAAAAAAAGCTGAAAACAAGATACGTTATCTGATTGCTCAATCCACTAGCTTATCATTCATAAAACTGGCTATATAAAAATATATGTTTAATAAGTCAGCACTGCAATGGTTTCTTCCACTCATTGGAGTGATGTTTGCTCGCTTGTTTCATTGGTTGCGTTTTCTCTCTTCAAGTTGCTTATATTTGATATCTTGAACTGAAATAATACCACCAAATATGTCAGCATTGTAGAGACAGTCTGGAAATATATAACCTCAAATAACAAAGGTTTTGGACAGTTATTGCGGTATTTGGTACTTTAAAATAATATATAACGTTGATTTACTATAATTTGCATGAGCAAAGCAAGAACTCAATCTCACGGTACTCGAAAAAAAAAAATGTATTATGCAGTTCTGGGGTCAAACAGAAGTGAAAATTCTGTTGAAATTCGGCATAAACAAGTGTCGTCATCTAATTCAGTACTTTACAGTTTTTAGGTGAAATTGTCTGCACCATGCACTTAGGAGAAAACCCATTTCCAAGTTTTTGAAAACCTTCGTAAGAATAACCCAGAGGATATAATTCGTGAAAATATTTCCTTTGAATGGATTCAAATTTACACATAATTTTAACATAAAATGATCAACATTATTCAAAGTTTCAAATAAATACGATCAGCCGTTTCAATAGAAGGAATTCATGTGATTTTTAGACGAGCGTAGCAAAGACTTCCATTCCGTACACCAAAAAAAAATCAGTATGGTAGTCGCTACACCTTTCTTAAATGATGATGAAGTATATTGGTATCACCATATTGTGACTTGTCGGTGTCTGTCGTCTACAGGGGAACGTACCGAGATGAGCATCGCTCGATTGATCGTGACGTAATCACCGAGTGCTATGATTGGCTGATGATGAGTGCAACTATTCAGAAACTCTTCAATCTGAAACAAGTCACTTGCCAGTCTCTACAGAAATAATTTCAAAAACATGGATATATGGTACAGCTTGAAGCATAGTTAGAAGTCTCTTTGCTACCTGGTCAAACCAGTCGACCATGTTATATTGCATAGGACTTAACAGGTATCAAACGACAGAAACATACTTTTACTTATGCTTCAAGCCCTACTTAGGCTTGATAATATGTTGATAATCATTAAATATTATCTGATTATTATATATTTATATCTTTTGTTTAATTGGATAGAATAAATCAGTTATTTATGAAATTATATTGGGTTAACGGCACACTCTAGCGCTCTAATGGTAGCTAGGCTCTATTGGTATTGTTGATGATGGAAAAACGAAAAATTATTATTCCATTAGGCCTATGTTCTTCGAATATAAGAAAAGAAGCAGTTGTGACATATGCTATTCATTAGGGAATCTTTACAGTATTCACTTTGATACCGGAGAGGAACCAAGATGCATCTTGGTCAGAATGGAACCATGACATGACAATGACCCATTTAAATATATAACTTTTCCATAACTTCCTCACCTTGATGTTTGCCGTGTACCTGAAGTGGATTTCTTTCTCATTCAGAGCTGCCTGCAAGGGCTTGAGCTCAGCCTACTACAACATTATGTTTGCCGTGTAACCAAAGCTAGATTCATAATGAATTTGCAGTTGGGTTAGGTTAGCTGGCTTACTCCTTCCCCTTGATGTTTGCCGGGTACCCGAAGTGGATTTCTTTCTCATTTAGAGCTGCCTGCAAGGGCTTGAGCTTAGCCACTACAACCTTTTGTTTGCCGAGTATTCAAAGTTGGACTTTTAATGCATCTGCAGTTAGGTTAGTTTGGGATTATAGCTATTTCCTCACCCTGATGTTTGCCGTGTAGCCTACCTGACATAGATTTCTTTCTCATTTAGAGCATGCCATCCCTCCATTTATTAATGTTTCTATGATGTGCTTCATGTTCAAAGTTTTTTCATGAAAAATATTTTCTTTCTCTACGCCTTGATCTAAATGATTGAATAACCTCAGAGCCCGTTGCGTGAGGTCTAACTTGGTGAAGTGACAATTAGGGAGAAATAAGAAGAAACATTGCGGTCAATAATCAATTGCTGAATAAATTATATGATGAATTACTATCGAATTACTACCATCATTACTACTATTTACTACTTTTGAGAGCCGCCAAAGACAAGGCATGAACCATAATAATTCATTATTAATATTGTCTTATAGTTATAGTAATGTATTTTGTTCGGTAATTCTTTTGCGCAATAAACAAATGAATATTTATATCGATGATGTCTATATGATTATATCATATGTTCGAAAGGGGCTCGGAACAGTCAAAAAGCCCGGGGTGCGATCGCATCCCGGCACCCCCTGTCAGTCCGCGCCTGCACCCGGACCACATGCAACCAGTGCAACATGGACCGAGCAACCCTACTCTGACTTTGTCAGCAGAGTTCTCACCAGCTGACACGTCTATATATAAGGCTCAATATGAATATAAAATGCATCCGCATCTTCATCATACTCCAAATAGTCCGTTATCTCTTGTACAGATTGCCAGAAACTGATACACTAAGATAGGCTATACAGTGGTCAATTATGACTCCATTAGTGCCTATAGCGTGACCATATGGTAACACAAACTTCATCATGTAATTCCTCAATGAAATTTTATTTTTCATTCCAATTTATGTAATCAATTTTGACATATTTGGAACATGTATAACACATAACATTAGGCCGAAAAATTTGAATCCGCTGATATAATAAGTACTCACATCTATGTAAATGTGATTAAACCCTCTGACAAGTAGCGATTAGAAGAATTGATATGAACCCGGTGGCAGGACCGGACGAGCCCAAGTTACCCACTAATTTCATTCCAGATGTAAATGACATGAGAAATTTAATATATGAGCAGAAATATTTTTGAAATGTATCATAATCCATCAGTAGCATCTTTATACGTGATGGTGCTGCTGTTACCAAGCTAACGCTAGGCATGAAAGGGTTATTGAGGCCCAGGCATGTTTAGTTTAGAATATCAATTGTAATGTAGAATGATCAAGGATTTCAATTGTTATGTAGAATGATCAAGGATTTCAATTGTGGTGTACGAGTATCAAAATATTACTGACATTTTAGAAAGCCTCGCATAAATTATTGTATGCTGATTCAATAGATTATGAGAGATAGTTTTTAAACCCCCAAATAACGCAACTGTTGGTTGCACTGAATGAATTTGCTGTCGGTGCGCCATAAAACTTTGATATCAATTCACAAACCAGCTGTCCATGGGGTCGTTGAGCAAACAATAGTGTAGATTAAGATTAGATTACCTGTGATTGTGTTTCCATCTCTTCTGGATGTTTCAATTTTATTGTCAACAAAAGTGATTCCCATCGGTGTCCAACCTGCATGAAACATTAGAGGACTCAGTTAAGGCAAAATATGTTGAAATTGAATAAGAAAAAATGATGAGGGAAGCGAAGACTATTTTACTGTACTTGAAAAAACTTTTTCCAAGGGTGGATTGCAGAGACGGAGTTCAAACCCCTGCCTACCTTAGACGCCGTCTAAGTAAGAATTGCGTTGTGGCTGCAATGTAATTTCTTACTCAGACGGCGTCCAAGGTAGGCCGGGGTTTAAACTCCGTCTTTGCAATCCACTATAAGAATCGTTTAGGAGAGTAAGAACTATTTGCGTGGATACATTATAATTGAGATTTGAGATGACGGAAGATGGGATGATAGGTAGGCCTATTTTAATGAGTTGCTCTTTATAGTGAGAAGGAAGCGATCGAAGTCTGCCGTTGAAGAGTCATCGCTGTGTTCACCTTATTGACAAAATCGAAACTGAAAGATCCACGAGGGTTGAACATATAGCGCACAGCAGTGTCTGAACCCCGGTCTTCTGAATTACTGTTCAGAGTGATAGTCAAGCTTGTCTGACTGTCTCATTACAAAATTAGTAATATTCAATCAAAAAATATGAACATACTGAAATATTTACTATCCCAATAATTTTCTATTAAATTCTATTCTAATTTAATCATGATATTCGAATAATTAATAGTTGCTTCATGTATGGTCAATCACTAATCAATAATCAAAGAATAAATCAACACAAAATCAGCGGATTCAATAGCAAATGTGATGTTCTATCGTCGAGATTGTTTTCTTGCGAGTGATAATTCATTGTTGAACGAGACACACAACAAAATGGCCTCCAATTGATATCAACCAATCAAAATCTGTGTTCGTTCTCCACTACGCTTTATCACTATGGTGACGATCATCATATAGTAATTTATCACTTGAAAGAATCCTCCAAGATATAGAATACAGGATCATCTTGATCTTGACTATTGAAAATAGTGGAGTGAAAAACTTACGTTTTTTGCAACTTGACTCGCCGAATCGCAAACAACAAACAAACAAATGCTGATTATGATTCCTTCCACAAGAGTCACCATTCGAGTTCCTATCGCTTGGATGTCTGTCGCTGTCTCGTACACACATAACATCAGTGTCAGAAAGAGATAGACAATGTAGAAGCCGTACGTGTAGCAGACTGCATTGCCCATATCCTGAACAAGATGGCTGACACGGAGCCAGAGTAGTCGGTAATCAACCACCGTGGTTCCAGACACGGGCATTTCCTGAATCACAATGTACAGCTCTGTAATGATGACAAAGGACTCCTGGCTTCGGATGAGTTGATTGATGATGGGATGATATAATGGATGGACGGTGGCTGAAATCAAACTCAGCCTCGATCTACCCTCTCCTTCCAGGTCACATACGTCAAGTGCATTATCACTGAGCTATTTGTGCTGGTATTAAAATGCAAGGTACAAACGTAGAACAGTGAGTCAAGGAGAGGTCACACAACATGACATTCTCAGCATCAATATATAACATATGAGTTATGAACAATCGTAATAACTTTTCGTTCGAATATATTGTGATAAAATTGGTTCACAACATTCGAAAAAGTATCTTCTGAAATACTGTCAAAACCATAATAAACATTTACCTAAGGTTACACGTCCTTTGTATAGAACGGTCCTCAAGATAGCAAAAATATCGGTTTTCTCTGTTACATAGATTGATCTTTCCACTTTCGTCAATCGTTTTTATGACATTTCACCCTTATATGCATTTTATTCACTCATTCTGTACGTCTTTATGATATTTGTTGATTTCGTATTCTGTACTGGTAATGTTATAAGATCATTCATATCTGTGAAAACCCCCTGGGGAAACTCTTTCCTCTTTGTGTCTTTGGTTCGCCTCATAGGTTGGATTCACAGCAGTTTGAGACCGATATTTTCTCCTAATACCAATTTCGGCAATAAAATTTTGAATATTATTCGAGTAGGTCTAAGCTGGGTTTACATGTATGTTCATTTACTTCCATATAAACATTCAACAATGAATGGATTTTCATTCTGATGAATTTCTACATTGAGCGATAATACCAAATACACTCACACTGTTAAAACTGTCTTGCAGATTGGTTGAAACTTGACTGAGAGCCTGACAAACCAAATGCCAGATCACAGCGAGGAAGTTCCTGAGAAAATCTTGATAGATGGACGTGAAGAGCTCAGGGTATTTGAAACCCTCGGGTGATTGGTATCGGTAGATGATTTCGAAAGTGACTGACATTGTGATGACAATTAGAGTCAGTGTCCAAGAACGGAGTTTCAGTTTCAAGACGAGACGTTGGCGAGTCACTGCGTAGTAGTGGCGCTGGAAAATTAAATTCGTAGTTGAAATATTTATATCAGGTACAACAACGCATTGTAATGATGAATTTTGTGTATTGACGTTGACATATTATTATTATTATTTTTTCATTGTCATTATTGATCATAACATGATATTTAACACGTAAATTAAAAAAAAAACACATACACACAAATTACAAGATACCAAAAACATTACAATACATACATATGTACACACATATAAGTTTAAAATCTATATCAATACATAGTTAAAAAAACAGCTCATGTGTCATCTAAAAACTATTTTATACTTTAATAACATTTATCTAAAAGCAATTTCTTAAGACCGATTCTAAAAGAGTTGATGCAAAGAAGTATGATGCATGAGATGATATATAGTTCTTGGAGTTATTTTATTGGGTTCAATGACGTACGGTAATGAAAACTAATATCTTATAGCAATACTGTACAAATTGATGAATAGAATGATGAATATGTGCTGAATGATTATCATATCAGGTGTCTTCGACATGGGAAAAAAATTCGTTATAGTATAATAATTTAATCACGAATTATGAAGTGAGCCTAAATAATATGTAGTTGATGGTTCTATTACGAAAAAATAATAATTATTTGATTTGTAGTTCTAGCGAACTGGCACAGGTGGCTCAGTGCTGACGCAATATGTTTCATGTGTCCCGGAAGACGAGGGCAGATCGAGCCTCGTTTCAATCCCTTACACATCTCATCTTTACATACATAGATTCTTCATGGTTTATGTCTGTAGCCTAGACAAATATCACGATAGTTTCCACAAATCAGGATAAAACCGCTTCTTTCCCACCATCCTTCCGATTAGCCAAGAAATCCATCATCCCATTCATCCGACGCCAATAGATCCTAGATATCAACACAGTACGTCCTTCAACTCAATATGAATAAATATCTTTAAAAATACCTGTAACTCTTTCCAGCCGTTGAAATAATTGGCAATACGTGTTGCTTCTGCCCAGTAGAAGAACGGTATTACCACTACCAGCACGTCGAACAAGAGTCGGGACAAGGCTAGAATTGCGCCGTCGAAAGCTAGAGTATACAGCAAGTGAAACGTGTTGTAGTGGACATAAGCCAGCGTTAGCATTACTGCCGTGTAGACAAACACTGAGTATACCATTGCTAGGGAGCGAACTTTGTAAGACATCATTCCTGAAAGAGAAGAATCATTCTAATTGATCATTGTAGATGGGCGTGACTTATACGAAGCAGGGGAAATTTTAGATACCTTGATTGGTTATTTCCCTATTTTCCCCTGCTTCACTGTCCACTTGATTGGTTTTTATATTTTGTGACATCACGAGGGCGGACGATCTATAATGGTCAATTGGGAATAATATGCCATTGTATTGTATTTATTTAAGAGTCCACGGGAGTCGATTTAGCAAAATATCAGTTTTTTTTATGATAACTTTCGAACGGTATGAGATATCAAAATTCTAATAAGCGAGAAACACAGATAATTATAATAGCTTCAAGATGATATAAAACATAAGTATTCAAGTCATGTCGCATAACTGTCAAGAGTCGACAGCTAAAAAATGTGTTTTTTTAGCTGTATACTCTTGACAGTCACGCGACATGGCTTGAATAGTTATATCTTACATCATCTTGAAGCTATTTTAATTATCTGTGTTTCTCGCTCATTAGAATTTTGATATCTCATACCGTTCAAAAGTTATCACCAAAAAATTGATATTTCGCTAAATCGACTCCCGTGAACTCTTAACGGTTTGTTGTAACAATGATGTGTAAACCAAGCCAGATATAAAAACATTTCAATATTCCCTAGATATAACACTGGGGAAACTGGATATATAATTATCATTAGAATTTGGGAATCAAAATATACCACTTGCAACAGCGTCAGTTTTAACCAATTAAGGCCAAGCATACAATGAAGGTAGGATCATTCGGAACGAGTCATCTTAATGGCAGCCTTACCAGCTGCCATTCCGAAGTGATTGTTAATTTCAAATTGGACTCATTAATAAATTGTGAGTATTGTTCTCATCGGATTAGGAACACGTGATAAACATTCTTCAATAATATCCGTCGTTTGGATTCAAGTAAACTGTTAATAAACACGAAAATCAATTGATAATTGGTTGAACATATTTTTACTCCACCGTCAAACATTTATCAGGAAATAAGAATTTGGTATTTCCATTGAGTTTTATGGAGACATGTGGATGAATAATTTAATACAATTGAAGTTCAACTTTTCATTCTTTATTAAGGAAAAGTTTCATCAGAAAGTTTCTAGAAGCGTTGTTTTTCAAATTGAGCGTAGGCGATTTCAATGTAGACCCAATTGATTGAATGATATTACGACATCACTGATATTATGACAGTAAATCAATGATGCGGATTAGATTTGATGTTTGGACAAAATGCCGAAGTGGAAATACTTTGATGGTATGTTAAAGTGGGTAACATTTTATAGTTTGTAGCTAACTAGTTGAGTTAAGTTTGTAGTAACAAATTGTATTGAAGAAGAAAGTCTTCTATCAACAAAAAGATCACAAATATCCCCACATTATCTGTATAGTTGTGCATTCTATTGTTAAGATATTATATGACTCTTCAGTACAGGGTTTGCGATGAGAAGCACAACTGCGTCTTACAAAAGCGTCAACTGAAGCGAGATTACCGAAGTTTGTTCTCATATTCAGTTCAATGATGCTAAAAGACCCCATCAACAGCTAGGTTATACGGGGGTAAGAATGAGTGAATGATAATATAACGATGACGTGGTGATAAGTGAAAGGACGTTCACAAAAAAAACCATGCCCCGAGTGGGACTCGAACCCACGCCCTACTTGACTTCAGTTTCCAACACGATGCACGTTAGCTGACTCAGACCGAAGTTCTAACACTAATTATGTTGGCAGGCGTCAGTAAAGTTGGTTAGAGTGTTTACCTGACTTTGTCTTGGTGATTGGTGAAACACCTATGCATCGTAAAATGCAAACAACTGGTCTCAGTTCGTCCATCAAATCACTGCCACGTAGTCGGGCAATTACTTTCTGTTTCTTCTTTACATCACTCGGGAACTTTTCATTGAAATCGTTTAGAATTTGATTGGTTATAAACAGTTTTCCTTTGGTTACCATATTAGAAGTGATGTGGCTGTAAATAGAGTTATACAAGTATCATTTTATCACTCTCACGTGCCGCAATGATTAGTTCGAAACATTAATACCTCAAAAGTGATATTTTCATCTTGACTATCTAACCTATTTTCCGACTAGATTCATCTCTTGAGTGTTTTTCAGACTTATTTTTTTTGATATTATTTGATTCCAAAATGTGTGACAGTACACTTTTTTGTAATATTCATGTGACAAGTTATTTCAGAACACGTTATTTCATATATTATCCTGATTAAATGAACAACATTGCACTTTTAGTGTGTGGACAAGCTGATTCAGCGAAATATCAGTTTAAATCTCATACTGCTCAAAATGTATCACCAAAAAACTGATAGTTCGTCATTAATCGACTCCCAATGCAATCTTCAGTTGAGGTCTCCATAACAACAAGTTTATTTTAGTCATATTAATTTGTTTGACGTAGTTTTCATACATGGCAACCTGACAAGTGACAAATCAGCTTTTTCTCTATCATGAAATATATCACATATTTTCATAACAAGATTGGGGTTAAGTTGAAATTTGGAATTTCCATATATGCGAATGAATTCGAATATAGAAATGAAAATATAATATTCAGATTCCAGAGGTATTCCAGAATAGCAGTGTTTTTTTTAATTCACTTTTTGGTCATCCGAGGCCTACATTTCGTAAAGAGTAGTTCTAGTTCTGAAAATAGATGTTGTACAATTCAATATTCATTCGTTTCAACCGATATTCATATAATGGTGTTTTTATCCGTTCATACGATGTTTTGTTTTGAAAAAATGCATAGAAAGTAGGCCTATATAAGACTGAAAACAATCAGACACGGTTATGAATGATTTTCTTTTTCGGGTGAATATGTTGTTTTTTGATGCTACTTAATTAACGTCCCCATTAACAACTAGGTCATAGGGGGGAGGGAGAATGAGCATGTGATTATGTAAACATGAATAGACCGAGGGCTAGAGGACATTCTCAGAAAACTCACTGTCACAAACGTAAGATAAAAATAGCATTCAACTTACCTTTCCAGCAAAAGTCGGATCAGTCGTGTATTCCACAGGTGGTGACAGCTAGACCTCGAATAATGCGATATTGTTGGCTCGAAACGCCGTATCGTAATGATGACAGATAGCAGAGACGGTCGATCGCTACTTGAATCAATCATGAATAGGTATAAGTGCTTTTCCAACCTTTCCACTCACAATAGGTAAGAAGTGCTGTGACACTTAAGAGTTGGTATGTAAATAATAACCGTTCGAATTCATTCAATAAATTGAAGATTCCTACAAAATATTATAATTGACATTGCTAGTACCGGTACGTCCATCTAGTTTTAATGATGAGTTATGATTATTGTTCGATTAACGATCCCATCCAAAGCTGAATTCTTTGAGGGTGCAAATGAGCTGATGATGGATGGATAATAGACTATTCATAGAAATCCATGCATTAATTGGTTGGGACTCGAACCCGAGTCCGACTTTACTGACTTGGCCTGAGGGCGACAAGTGAAAAATGCCACGACTTTCTATGCTGCTCTCCCTTCTCTGTAGTCCGAACTGAACATTCAATTCATTCAAAAAAAAAAATGAAAACAAAAAAATGAAAACAAAAAATATATATATATATATATGGATGAGATGGAGTGAAACTGAGCAGTTTGAATCGTGATAATGTCTATCCATAAATGAATATTATCACGATTTAGAACAGCCCAGTTTTACTCATCTTATTCGAATATGAATCGTCAAAGTTTAAGTGAAGATAAATATATATATATATATATATATATATATATATATATATATATATATATATATATATATAGGATATATATATATAGGATATATATAGGATATATATAGGATGAGTTAATGAATGAGTGTTCTGTCGAATTTACTCATATACCTGTGATTGAATTCTATGGCGTCACCCAGGCAGCTCAGAATGAACGAAATTCAAAATTCATTCCTTGTTATTCTTTAAATTTCAATCTCACATTTGTGGTTCTATAAATTACAGAATTCAGCTCTCTATTCATGTATCTTCTATTCTTAATTTTGTAATATTAATTCTTGAAAATTTCAATATTATTTACTGATATTACAGATATTGTATCTTGTGGTGAGGTATGGTAACTTTCAATTTTCAATAAAAATGGCCTTGTATTCGAAGAAAGTGATGGTGACAGTGAATAAAGCTAGAATCAACGAATTATCATAATTCATGTTATTTCTGTACCTTAAACTGAGAACCATATGAACCTGAAAACTGAGAGCTGATGATTAACCAAATATTATTCAATATTCATTCACTACAATCGGCTCTCATGGGTATATGTATAGGTTGTGGTTTATTTCAGGCGCGGACTGGCAGGATGTGGCCCGGGCTTTTTGACTGTTCCGGGCCCCTTTCGAATATATGATATAATTATATAGACAATATCTACATAAATATTCATTTGTTCATTGCGCAAAAGAATTGCCGAACAAAATACATTACTATAACTGTGGGTCAATATTAATAATAAATTATTATGGTTCATGCCTTGTCTTTGGTGGCTCTCGATAGTGGAGAATAGTTGTAATAATAATAATAATTCAATAGTAATTCATCAAATAATTTATTCAACAATTGATTATTGACCACAATGTTTTTCCTTATTTCTCCCTAATTGTCACTTCACCAAGTTCACTCAAGTTCCTTATCTAGACCTCACTCAACCGGCTCTGAGGTTATTCAATCATTTAGATCATGGCGTCAAGAACGAAAATATTAAATATTGAAAATATTGAAAATGATTAATAATTTTAATTTTAATTTTAATTTTAATTTTGAATAATAATTTTGAATGAAAATATTTTTTATGAACAAACTTTGAACATTAAGAAACATTAATAAATAGAGGGATGGCATGCTCTTAATGAGAAAGAAATCTATCGCAGGTACACGACAAACATCGAGGTGAAGAGGTTATCCAGCCAGCCTAACCCAACTGTAACTTCATTATAAATCTAGCTTTGGATACACGGCAAACATAATGTTGTAGTAGGCTGAGCTCCAGCTTTTGCAGGCAGCTCTGATTGTAAAAGAAATCCACTTCAGGTACAGGGCAAACATCAAGGTGAGGAAGTTATGGAAAAGTTATGGAAGAGATACGTTTTCCAAACGTATCCATACCCAAATAATGATCCATTGCAAACAGTTATATGCAATTTGATTATTGATTTGTGTCAAGATAATGTAAAAAGCTACTTGAAAAATATAAAAAGTCGAAAAATTTCGATCAGCGAGGTTGCTTCCGGATTTTTATGTGCAATATTGTTGACTGTCTTATATCTTGTTTTGAGATCAAAACGAAGAAATAAATTATCATTATTATTATTATCATCAATATTAATAATATTACTCAATCATTTTGTTACACAATTTTCAGTTCTGGTTCAATTTTCACCAGATCACTAAAAATTGAAGTTTCTATATCCCCAAACTTGGCATTCATTATATGGGTCCTACTCGAGGTTTTCTCTATATATATTCACATTGCGAATATATGATATCTTCAAGATCACCCTTGTGTTACTTTATCCGAATGATACTACTTTGTCATTCTCAACCATGATTGGGTAGTTCATGAATACTTTTCAAGTTTTCACATGTTCACACGAGTGAAAAAAATTGCTCACATCACCAACTCTGTTTGATGTGGTCTCTCCTTGAATGTAATCTCTTCTCACAATTTTTTATTTAAACCTGAATTTATTCTCGTCAGAGTAATAGCCGTACAAACAAGCCACGCTTGTGACTTCGTGAGGTATGGAAATGTTTGTCATTTTATGTTACCTGTTAAAACATCGTATATAAAATGGATCAAAACTCCTTCTATATACAAATCTGATGTCTTTTTATGTTTTGGTATATGCATTTTCCATTTATGGCCTATAAACATATTCTCCGAACGTAAATCGGTTCTGATTCTGAATTTATTACTCTCTGTTCCGTAATCATTTTTATGATACCATTTTCAGCTTTTTTCAGGTAATTTGCAAATTTTTATGACTCCATTGCTTGAAAACAAACTCAACTTGTGATATTTCGGATAGGTCTAGTTTTCTCAATTTAGTCTAAATCTCATCGAATAATTTCGGAATTAGGAACTGTTTATCTTGTCTGCCATGAGAACTATCAAATGAAGTTTCAACAAAATTCTCTCTCTGTCTTGTCAAGTGTTGATGATTGACTGTATTATTATAATTGGTGTCAAAATGGATCCTCATTGAAAATATAAAAGAGGTAAGATTATTGAAATTCGATCATTATTAGTCATTCATTATTCATCATTCATCAGTCATTCACAAGAATGTGCATTTAAACATTTTCAAGGTCACTTTAGCTCAGCAACAAAACTTCTGAGAGATCGAATAATTATTTGTCAACCTGAGCACTGTAGTATATGACCAAACCTCTGCTCTATTCACAAGCGAACTACATCAATTATTGGTGGAGGTGCCATCCCTGTTGGTGCTGTCGCGAACGCCGCACTGTATGAATATTGTTGGCGCGACCGCTGCACGGCGGGCTGCGTTTAGGAGGATGCGAACTTCATTGCCCAACTGAAGTCTTAGCATACTGTGTTTGGACAGCATTGATGTTCTCATGGAGTGGCATATTTGAGGAGTGATTTCTGTACGTTGTGGCTGTATTTACAGATCACTTGACCTAACTGTCGTATCTTCAATTACACACTTTTGAATATAAGAGAGTGAACTTCATAGGGTTATATTTTATATTTGATCTGATATACTGTACTCTGTGAATATACCATACCAATATGGGATGAATACGGCAAAATAAATTGTACTCTTCAATATATTCATTATTAAAATATTATCACAATATAATATAATTATCATTATTCGTAATAGGAAGTGATTAATGAGACAATTGGACTGTGTCGTCAACACGACAATTAACAACGTACAGGGGAATGCGGCTCCTGATAGTAATGTGTTGTGTCAACGCCACAAAAGTCACATCACAATCGAGACATTCCACAACAATTGGTATATATTTTTTATTAATATCTCAAACATTTTGAAAAACATGCTGTCTCTCAACCCGTGGTGAAAGCCTTGTCGAGATTCTCCTGATTACGTCTCATTGATTTCACTCTCAGTATAGTGTGGTCACTAATATTAGGACGATTGGTAGAGTGGCAACCAATCAGATCAATAAAAATCGCTAACCAGTATTTCAAAATTCACTATCCAAGTGAGTAGACAGCAAGTGGCTGACAGCTCAGATTTCAGCTGACGTCAGGCGGACTCGGAAAAGCTCGGACTCACGGGAAGTTACGAAGGAAAAATCATCTGACCGTGACCACTTGTTATTTTAATCAATATCAAATATTATGAGTATTGAATTAAATTCCATGTCCGAATATTATGTACTCATTATATTCATAAGTCACCTTGACTTGAACTCTTTTTAAAACACCTCAAATTTTCTAACAATGAGCTTCAATTCTATATTTATATGATGTGTTATTAATGATAATTGTTTTTTTTTCGGCTTGGAATGATTGTATGAAACTGATGTTAAGGATGAGGATATCACCTGATTTCAGTTTGAGAGGACTGAGAAAATCAGTTTGTCAAGACTTAATAATTCATTCAGATTAAAATATAAAAGCTAACGATAATTACTCAAGAATCAAATTTGAATTTTTCCATATATCCCGAATTACAAATTCGAAGGAGTATCGGAGATTTTCACGTTTGCATAGTGACTCGAAAAGTTGAAGACTGGAAACTATTACTAAAATTGTGATTGAAGAATGAAATTTGGATCCTTCATGGAAGCAGTTCATCAAAAACGAATGTGCTCGAATCTAACATTCGAAGTTCATTTTGTCTTACTGTCTTATCATAAACTGTGGATTCATCTGACCAGGCGCAACTGGGTCCAAAAGAACCGAAGTGCTGCTTGTTAAGTAGGCCCGTAAAAGTTAGTGCCAGGCGCACGCAACGCCCGCGCAGCGGCCGCTGAAGCAACCTCGCTGATCGAAATTTGTCGATTTTTTATGTTTTTCAAGTAGCTTTTTACATATATCTTGACACAAATCAATATTTATATTGTATATAACTGTTTGCGATGGATTATTATTTGAGCATGGATACGTTTGGAAAACGTATCTTTTCCATAACTTTTCCGTAACTTTCTCATTCAGAGCTGCATGCAAGTGCTTGAGCTCAGCCTACTACAACATTATGTTTGCCGAGTATTCAAAGCTAGATTTATAATGCATTTGCAGTTGGGTTAGGTTAGCTGGCTAACTTCTTCCCCTTGATGTTTGCCGGGTACCCGAAGTGTATTTCTTTCTCATTCAGAGCTGCCTGCAAGGGCTTGATCTTAGCCTACTACAACTTTATGTTTGCCGAGTATTCAAAGTTGGATTTTTAATGCAGTTGCAGTTGGGTTAGGTTAGCTGGCTAACCTCTTCACCTTGATTTTTGCCGTGTAGCTTACCTGACGTAGATTTCTTTCTCATTCAGAGCATCCCTTCCTCTATTCATTAAGAGGCCTCTTAACATCTTGCTTACCGGCTTGATTGCAGACGTTCGGGGCCCAAGTTGGCAATGGAAAACCATTCATCGTATTATGCCAAGTTGGTTATCAAGTTGTATTATTATTATCAATATTATTAAGTTGATCGAAATACTTTAGTTAATTACGTTGTGAATTGAAAAACCATCACAAAAACAGTAGTTAATGAAAAAACTACGAGAAAAACCATGGTACATTTTCATAAGGGATATATTATAATATACATATATATATATATATATATATATATATATATATATATATAAATATATATATATATATATATATATATATATATATATATATATATATATATATATATATATAACTTGTATATATATATATATATATATATATATATAGATATATATATTAATATATATATATATATATATATATATATATATATATATATATATATATATATATATATATATATATTATATATGTTCATATATGGGAATACCAACCTGGAATTTCTACACTGCAACAGGTGAAAATATTGGTCTTTCACTGTATACCTGGGAAAATTCACGATATGAGTTGCACCACCCAGGATGTATCAGGATAGTTGTTTTTCTCAGGCCCTCACCATAATTTTGATATCTCATACTATTCGAAAATTACCACACACAAAATAGTAGTTCATCCAGTCTACTCCCATGCAATAATAATGTTGTAGATATTTTTTCAAGAATAATTTCCACATAATATTCAATCAATTAGTATTTAATAATTGGATACAGTCGTTCTCTCAACATGTCCAAGAAAAACTACTTCTCAATCAATCTCAATACTTCCAACTCTTACTTGAAAAACGTCATGGTTTATGATTTTCTAGTAATCATATGAACTAGTTCTCAATTGATCTGAATTGCTCCAATGAATGTTGTGTCTTCGATATTCTATCTCAAGTTTTCTCAAACTCTGTAATTCCTCATTTCTGTATATAAATGCAGGCCATTCATTTGAGTGTGGAAAGTGTATGAACGTTGAAGACGAATGTCAACTCCAATTGGCACAATTATTCTCAAAGAGAGCATTTCAAATTATGAGAAGACAAGAAATGATTCAAGTGTGGACATTCATTAAACTCACTATAAAACTGTATGTCATGTGTCAAGTTATTGTTATATTCTTCTAAATGAATGAACAACAAATACGTGATGAAGCGTAATTAATTTTAAAAAATGATGAGGATCAAACCTAATTAGATTTGTATTCCCGAAAATGACTCTCAATTGTGATTACATCATATTTTATCATGTAGGCCCCATATTGTTATTGTCTTCAAAATAAATAAGTAAATTCGTGAAGCGTTATTGATTTATCTCTCCTTACATTTCGTCTCCTCCCATTTCATTGAATCGTTAACCACTACACACCTATCGTTGTAATCAATGTATAGTACTGCTAAGTGGAATAATAGTGTATAGACACGCAAAGTTTAGATAATATCTATAATAATTGACCAATCAGCTCTACAGGTCAATAATGTGATGGATGCGTATATTTGGTGTTTTTTATTTGTGTCCGTATGTTGGCAACAGTTTCATCTATATAGCGGACGATCAACAGGTAAGTTGATGTTTGTCATTCAATAGTGAGGCTGCAATTGAAATAAATGTTTGTATTGACTCATAGTTGGAATTTAATTGTGAACAGACTTCTCTCAACATATTATCTCACATATTGTTGTGATGAGTGGACAATAATGAACCCAATTAATTGTGTTTTCCAAACACAAATTAAGTATCAGTTTGTTTACTCTCAACTCGTCTAGTTACTATGGTAGCCTGATACTCATTGTATCCTTATAGATTCATTCAATCATGAATGATATATTTGTATCTCAATGAATTATATTGTTCGTCTCACCAATATGTAGTGAGTGTTTATATTATGTCTTCAATCAGCATGACTGCTGAGTAGGTGAAAATGTGAATCATAAGTCAACAGTAAAAAGCAACTCTTATCTCTCGCATTTTTTGGACAGGTTTGTAATTAGGTAAGGGTTGTGGTGAGACATTGCTGAATCGCTGAAGAAATGTATCAAATAGAATCTCAGGATCATTTTTTTATTCTTGGAAATTCATTGGAGACAATATAATAAATAATTGTGGAAGTTGTTGCAATTCTGAATTCTCACATTGGTGGATTATTTGAATTTACAGCTGTTGTGGATGATTCTAGATCTCAGAAAATTTGATTTTAATATATTTCGGAAAAAGTTCAGCAGTGTATGAGTCCAATGAAGTCAATGAAGATGGTTGAAATCCTAACATAACTATATTCTCGCTGGAAAATAGAAGAGCAAACTACAAAGATCTCTGGCACTTCCTACAGATTGGAAACAGACTGTATACCTTCATTCCAGAATCAGATTTGATTTGTGAATCGAATCTTCATGACCGTACGAAATAGTTCACTAATCAATTACTGATACTTTTTCAATAGAATGTTAGAGAAATATCAGACGTATGAATTTTGAAGATGAAAAAAGTGGATATATTCGTTGTTCGTGAGAAGAAGTCACCACAGTTCACTGACGAGTTTTACTTAGAGTGGAAGACGGTGATACTTCTACTTCGAGTTATTGGAGTCTTACCTCTGACAAGAAACAAACATACAGGTGAATTACAATCAAACTAAATACACTCCAAACGAAAAACTAACGAGTAGATTCGGATTGAGATATCCGTGACTCACGTCATTAACGTAACGCAAATTTCTCCAGAATCCCTACATTATCTGGACACGACTCACTTCTTCCCACGACTGCACGACGATTTTTATTCCTAACATGTCTATTATTTCCATTTTCCAAACAACCAAGATCATGAACGCACTTTAATGATTTTAAATATCCATTTTTATCGATACACGATGAATGTGATGATTGGAACAAGTCATGAAAGATCATTTTCAGGAGGCATATTTCCACAGTTGGAAGGTAGATATCGTGAATTGCTCCACAAAGACCATTTCAGTTTTAACTCAAGAGTCCATGGGAGTCGATCTGGCGAAATATCAGTTTTTTGGTGATAACTTTTGAACAGTATGAGATATCAAAATTCTAATACGCGTGAAACACAGATAATTATAGTGTTTTCAAAATAATATGAGTTATAACTATTTAAGACATGTCGCATAACTGTCAAGCGTATACAGCTAGAAAAATACATTTTTTAGCTGTATACGCTTGACAGTTATGCGCCATGGCTTGCATAGTTATAACTCATATCACCTCGAAGTTATTATAATTATCTGTGATTCTCGCGTATTAGGGTTTTTATATCTCGTATCTTTCAGAAGTTATCATCAAAAAAATTATATATTGCTGGATAGACTTCCATGGACTCTTTAACGACAGAAAGAGAATTTAAGATTCACCCTCCTCAGGACAGTCAAATTTCACATAAATTGAACCCCAGTCTTTCGAATGGAATAAATAAATATGCAATCAATACATTTTTTTTCAGGATTGTTCGAATTTCGCTACGCGTCACTAGCGATGGCATACTCTGTGTGTTTGTATGTGTCCGCTGTGCTGGGATTAATCTACGTGCATTACGACGCAGTACTTGCTATCGGAGTCACAGCGTTCGACGAAGCCTTGGTGTTAGTATTGGACATATTGTTCGATTTGTTGGTACTAGTTGTTCCTTGGTTTTATTGGGCAGAAGCAAGGAAAATAACTGATTACATGAATTTGTGGACAACTTTTCAGGTATGGAATTTTTTATATCGTCTTGTAAACCTCATATCTATACGGCTCATATACCTCATCAAGGCCATATTAGGGTATCTGGCGCCCACAGGCTCGTTTTTTTCATCCTTCCCTTCCCCATCCCTTCCTCAAGCGCACCATCTCAGAATGAGTCGAGTCATAGGTTTTCATTCAGGAGCACATTTATAATTATGGTGTTGGGCTATTACTATGACCTGTCAATGAGATGGATAATTTTAAATGAACTTTGATCGTTACCGAGTAATACGTTGAAATGATAATATGGAAATGTACTGAATGGCATTCAAAAATATCACACAGACTATAATTATTGTACATCAGAAAAAAAAACTTTAGTGATACATA
>OZ023333.1:18449024-18529024 GCA_964007535.1 Brachyptera risi | reverse complement strand
GAGCTGCAGCATCTAAAGATGACATAGTTTTGATGATCACCAACCTTTATTGGAAGAAGGCACAAGAAGAAGTATATGATATGAGTTATAAGTATTCAACTATATTTATATACCATACTATATACTGAATCTATATATATTTCAACTATAGTTATAACTATATCGCGTGATTGTCAAGAATGTACAGCTGAAAAAACACATTTTTTAGTAGTGGCGCCTATAAGCTTGACAATTAGGCGACATGATTGATATAGTTGAATTTTATACCGTCTTGAAGATATAAAATATAGCTGTTTTCCCTCTGTATCAGAATCTTGATATCTTATACTGTTCGAAATTTATCATAAAACAACTAATATTCTATCAAACCGACTCCAATGGACTCTCAATTCATATGGCTTGAAGTAGGCGAATCAAAACCTGAATTCTCACAAGAAAAACTTCTTGAGAATGAAAAATTGCGTACTGAGGAGATTTATGAACTTGACATCCAGTGCGTTGCTCTTTCTGAAGTGCAAAGCAGCGTCAAGCTATGCAAAACACATTGAATATGCTATTTGTTGTTCTAATGTACGCTATATAACTAATACGAACCAAATATCATCCAATACCAATTCAACACAACGTAACCCACCCCAATCAAGAACATCAAGAGAACTGAGTCGAGTGGCCAAGTGGTTAATACACTGAACCGTCATTAAGGAGACCGGGATTCGATTCCTGCCATAGTCGACCATCCTGAAAGGTTTCTTCCGTGATTTTCCTCTGTATTTCAGGTCAATACTGGGATGGTTTATCAACAACATGCCACGACCGACTCCTTCTCACTATTCAAAAACATATAAAATAATATTCCATCTTATCATCTCACGTCATCATCCATTCATCGACGTCAATGATCCATGGTCATCAGTACAGTGCGTCGTTGAACCCAATATAAACAATAATTAAAAAAAAAAAACGAACATGATTCCTCCACCAGTACCGCATGAGTATGAAACTTGTAAACCCGCGCCACCACATATAATTATCAAGCCTAGTTGTAACGGAGAATATAAGCACAGCCTCCTGAGATAGTATGACTGAAGGACAGCAACGACCATCGCCATTTTGAAAACACTTATGATAAGTGACGTCAATATAGGCTTCCGTCAAGTGACGTCACTCTATTGTTGAAATTGACAGACAACAATGTCCATCAGTTGGAATTGACCAATCAGAATGTTTGGTAGTCCACCAGTTCGCTGTATTGCTATGGTAACGATTGTTTGTCATTTGTTACGTGATAGAAGCCTATACCATCCGTCGTACCATCTCAGAGGGTTCTGGTATAAGAAACATGGCACCTCCACCAATATTCAATAACATTGCCTAAGAGGTGGCGCATTGGTTTCACAGTGAGAGAGAGGTTGCTCAATGAAAAAATGGTGGAATTGAATGAAGGAATGGTTATCATAGTAACTGGTGGTAATATAAATCTCTTTCAGATTCACTACTTTCTGACAACGTGTTCCCTTCGCCCTCCGATAATTACTCTGGGAGATTATGTGACGGTGAACCGCATGTTATTAGTATCGGTAGGTATTATTTCAATCGATAAAGTAGACCCACCTCCCACCAAACCGACTCCGATTCAATCACGAATATGAGTATGCCTATCTAAAGATGGTCGTCTACAAACTGAATAATTATGGAGCTTTGGTATAATTACATGGTCTTGCCACAATTTCTAGTATTACACGCTTTCAAAATATGTAGTGGCGTTTCTTTCAGAAAAGTTGTTTTAAAATATATTATGAATCAAATTTACCACGATCATACGAGTAG
The DNA here is from genome assembly GCA_964007535.1 of Brachyptera risi. Taxonomy (NCBI): domain Eukaryota; kingdom Metazoa; phylum Arthropoda; class Insecta; order Plecoptera; family Taeniopterygidae; genus Brachyptera; species Brachyptera risi. The sequence continues at coordinate 18,527,197 of OZ023333.1, read as the reverse complement.
AGCGGTCATTAGTATGTTTGTCACCTTAGTAAACAACCTGCTCATTTATTGAACACAATATATATATCTACATTCTTCAAGATTATTTACTATCAACCATTTTGATGTTGATATATATTTTTTCAGTTGATGGCGACGATGATCACTTACCTGGTAGTGTTGTTGCAATTCAAGATGGCGTCGTTACCAGAATCGAGCTATAATTCAACCGACACGTCAGTAACATAAACAAACATGAACAGTGTGGTGTGATCGCTGAATCAATGGTACTTGGACCGTCCAATGTGACAACATGTATGGAACTGGCCATGGTAGGGGTTAGGGGAAAGGAAGGGGGTTGATGGAAGGGAAAACATTAGAACAGCCCGGCAGAGCGAGTCTTTGAGCCTGAATGAAAACAATTTGTTTGATTCCATGGATGATAGTTATCGTAGCAATCGAACAATACGACATCCTATATATATATATATATATATATATATATATATATATATATATATATATATATATGAACATATATATATATATATATATATATATATATGTTCACGTAGATTCTCGTGGCCAATATTGGATGGTAAACTAATTTCTACGGTGAAACCACGTACTTGAAAATTTGCGTCTCGACGTTTCGATGGAATTTCACGTCATCCTCAGGAGTGTAGTTCGGTGAAAGCTGAGTCAACTAATGGTCATCCTCAGGAGTGTAGTTCGGTGAAAGCTGAGTCAACTAATGGTCATTAGTTGACTCAGCTTTCACCGAACTACACTCCTGAGGATGACGTGAAATTCCATCGAAACGTCGAGACGCAAATTTTCAAGTACGTGGTTTCACCGTAGAAATTAGTTTACCATATATATATATATATATATATATATATATATATATAAATATATATAAATATATATATATATATATATATATATATATATATATATATATATATATATATATATATATATATATATATATATATATATATATATATATATATATATATATATATATATATATATATATATATATATATATATATATATATATATATATATATATATATATATATATATATATATATATATATATATATATATATATATATATATATATATATAAGTTACATCCATTCATTTATTCATATATGGATACATGAACGGAGAGTTGTGTTATCAGAAAACAATCACGTGTTCCTGTATTCCTGTTATAATACGGCTCTTGGAATGGACTTCAAATTTATGATGGTAATGATAACATCCTGAAATGCACTTGATTTCGAAAATTGTTCGGGTTCTTATATACCACAATGACCATTCTCATATCTGCACCACCTCATTTCATTTTTATTAAATATTATAACACATTGACAAGAATATTCGAAAACACTTTCTCTATAATTCATTCCTAAGTTTAGTCTTTCATCTTGAGGAACAAATTATTTGAACCACTTGAATTGATCAATAAATGATGATAACATTGAATAATTCACCACTTTATAAAAATAAGCAGTGCATGTAATAAGATGTATGTAGGTTGTGTTTACTCTCCAATCCGTCTTTGTGTATCGGAATACATTTCTTCAATTGGTTGTAACTTCTCGGGGCTTGGTAACTTTCCTCTTTCTACCCAGCTCTCCGCATTCAGGCCATCATCGTATCATTTCTTTCAACACTCATTGTTGCCCGATACGCTCAAAACAAAGCCACTTCATCAAAATAAATCTAATGGTCAGTACAACAATAAAATAATGCACTTCCGGTGCCATGAATTTTCCTCAGAACCTGCCCCTAGCTAGGTGCCACATACTATACTGTGCCTCCTAAACTATGTGATGGCGTCTCATGAACCGAAGTGACAGTGAAAAGTTCTTGAATTCGACTCGTACTAAAAAAATGTCATCAACCGAACTAAATTCAATCGGAATGAATAAAATTATTGGGTAGAGAGTAGAACACAAGCCATGCTCTTCAATTATTTTTCATCTGAAGTTGTAGCACATAACAATAATCTCGTCAAAACATAAAAATACATCGGTAGGCCTATGACGATGAAGATATAAGAACAAGATGGAAAAATTGATGAAAAAAAAAATTCACTGGGTCGTTGAGTGATAGAGAGCTGGAAAGAAAATATGCCCCGAAATCTTTAAGTTTGTTCGCATCACTGTAGGCCCACTTTTTTATAATCTCCCTCTCATTTTGAGTTCCACTCTGAAAGACCGTAGCACTTGTCAATGTAAATATTCGTTTTCAAAAATACACTACATGCATATTATCGATAAAAACACTGAAATAACGTTTCCCTGTATATGAACCGAATCGCCTTCATCATGAAATTAAAAAAAACAAAAACAATTTCACAACTTCCGAAAGTCTTCGTTTGGAAATATAATTCGTATGATGTCTACTTCACATAATCTGAGACGGGTGGATCAGTGGTCACAGCTGTCATGCTGGTCATTCAAGAGACCGAGATTTGATTCTTGCCACGATCGACCATCTTGACAGAAGTTTCTCGTTTTTTTTTGTGTGTCGTTCCGGTGAATACCGGGACGATGCCTCATAATGAGGACGTTTCTGTTTTCTCCAATCACTCCACTGGGCAAAAGAAGATTCCACGTGGTTCTGCACTGGTCAATAAATCACAATGAAATTAAATAAATATATATAATATATAATACAAACAAACAATGACGATTTGTTTTTTCTCTCTTTCTTCGTTCGATCCGTATTTGGTTCAGTTTTGAATAGTTCACAATCGTGATATCACCTCTTGAAAACAAGAATCTGTTCCTGAAATATTGTGTTCTTGTTGCTCTCATGTTCAACCTGTTACTACGTATCTCGAAATAATTATTATCTTTGGAGTTGTAAAGTGAGAAAATCTATTTCTCACGTTTCATTACCTCGTTAAAACGCCTCAAACTTTGGAATTATTTATGGCTATTAGCACTTTGATGGTCCAATATAGTTTGCAATAATACAGCAATCTGTTCATGTCATACGACGAAATTGAACTCAATCATCCATCGGTTTTATTCCATGGCATGATATATAGTTTCGATCAACCGTCTCCATCTACCTTTTCTCTATTCATTTACAAACACACTTGGCTGTTTCGATGCTCCAAACCATTCAGAATCCATATTTAATTAACGTGCATATAAACTTGGTGATGAAAATGAATTTCCTCTGGAGGAATTAATTAGCTAGACACTAATTTACGGTTCATAAAATTGTAATAATATTCACGAACATTGATCAAAATACGAGTGAAGACTAGTCAAATGTGGAACAACGTTTTCGAAAGCTATCACGTGACTGAAATATGTGAAAATATAATTTTTATGTGTCGTAAAATGAAAATAATAAAAGTGTGCGGTGCGTATTATGAAAGAAAATGAAGAAAAATTTCCTTTCTGTATTACAATATTTTATTACCAATATAATACTTCACCGAAATGCCATGAACCGAGCAACACACCAGCTTTGTACTTTTTTCTTAGTCGAGAGATTTACTCGACTGACGTCATCCAATGATTTCCAACGTCAACAAAAATTCCTCTTGCCGCCAGCTTTGACCAATCAAACTCCACTATTTCCTCTTCATGCCGACCACTTGTTTTGAATAATGCAGACATCTTATGATACCATCCAAGTTGTTCGTAACCACACGGTACCGGGAAAAGCCTCATGAGTCATGAGGTATATAGAATTTCCGATGACAAAAACGCATTCACTTCGCGCAATCTGAACCAGATGACGTCACACCTCTAGTGCTATACCGTACTGAACAGTTAACAGGTTACTGCGAACGAGAGGGTCACAGTGGTAGTCGGGAGAATCAATATGCAATGAAATACTATATGAGTATATATATAAATATATATATATATATATATATATATATATATATATATATATATATGTATATATATATATATATATATATATATATTCATATATTATGTAAGTATATGTGATCACACTGATGTCACATCATTTAGTTGAATTGTGACCGAGGCGGTGTCATATCGCTGGTAGAGAAAGGGGCTCGTTGCTCAAGGTCATATCCTGGTTGTAATGTTCCTATCCACTCCATTTTCCATTCAGCCTTAAAATCTCAATAATAATATCGTCTCATCGTCTAATCATATCGTTGTTTATACTATCAATTCAATAACTTGATCAAAGTAGACAAAGCAGTTCTGCTACTTCATCGACTCGGACTTTGCTAAGATCAGTGTACTTGGTGACGAATTCTTACTGCGATCAACTCTGCTATTAAGTAATCAAATATGCGATTCCCATGAATATCGCTAAACACCGTTGCACGTACGCAATATACGCGTCACTCTTGACCGGCGCACTATCGTCAGACATGACACTACTAGCTATGACGGCCACGCCCCCCGGCGCCGACACACTACTCACTTCCGGCGTGACGCACGTCTGCGCAGCGTAACTATCCGTGCCGTTGCAACGCGCACTGTGTTCGCCCAAACACGCGGCATACGCGATCGCGTGCGGCACGTAGCTCTGGTCGACCGTGCCGGAAAACAGAGCGCTCGCCAACGGTCCCTGCGCGTAGATCGGCACGTCTTCGCCGCCGTGCGTCGCCCATTGCCGGGGCACGGCGGATCCGTGGGCAGAGTTGCGCTCCATGGTGCTGGTGTTGCTGGGTATGGAGCGCGGATCGCTGTGACCTGGACCGTTGCCGTAGAGAAGGGTGGAGTAGGGGAGGCCGTCGACGTCGGATGTTTTGGAGTCGACACCTGGAAATAGTTATACTTGATCAATTCAAATGAATAAATGGAATTGAATGCATGAATGAAAATTGTAATTATTGTTTTCTCAACTACCTCACGGTCCCCAGCAACAGCTAGGATTTATGAGAATAAGAAAAAGCTGGTGATGATAAAGCCATCAAGTGACGATAAGTGAGAGGCTTCCACAATGTCTTATGTCTCACGCGGGAATTGAACACACGCCCAATGTGGCTTCAGTTTCTGAAGTTGTACCTTAGCAGATTGAGCTACAGGACCCTCATTTGATGAACCACTAAAAATAGCGTGCCAGCCAGCTCCAAGAGGCAAGAAATTTCCCCCAAAAAATCTACCTTGTATGATAACATGATATAATAACAGTCACAATATCTCAGAGTGCGAATAATTCATCATTCATAATCTGTAGCCCATTCTATGAATAGAGCTACGATTTTGTGCTAACAACATTGGAAATACACAAATCAGGTCAAATTCTCCGAACGAATGTTGGTCTGTGATAAATATTGCTTGATACCTATGTCAAGAACTCCTCATTGTCGTGATCCTTATTGCTACCGCTGATGTCAATATAACACGGATTGAACCAAGCTCGTCTTCATTGCGCTCGAGATGGTGATTTGTTTCCATAATTTGGATAACATTCTCGTATAGAATGTATGAGTCATTTCAGGGATTTTGTTATAGGACAGCCAGCCGACCTTGAAATGAGGGTTTTGGGATAAAAGCATGCATTTCGAACTCCAAACTGGAAAATAAAAGATTCACATGTTGAGTTAGTAGGTCCAGCTCATTTTCAAACATTTTGAGAGTGGTGGGGGTGAAAAGTAAGGGCTCTGAATAATGACCTGATTTTCATCCAATGGGCTCATTCCGTTGATGTTGTGGAATATGACGTATGACCTCCAGTACCAACTATACGTTGATTTTTGAGCATTCCAGTCTTTTGTTACGTTACTTCTCTTGAAACTTGAATTATCAAAATATAAATAGGCCCATACGTTTGAAAGTTAAACAATTATCACCATATATTACTTTTCCTCACCAACCCCAAAATATTTTAAAATCTGGTAGCCCCTCTAACCCATCATGCCATCCGTTCATTTTCATTTGACGGTGCAAAATTTATGCTTTCATCACAAAAGTGACAAAACCCTTAAAAACGATCTTTCTCACAGGTACAATCCTGTAACATCAGAGTAAGGGTGGGTAAGATTAACATTTTTTTTCGAATGTTTTTCCATTGTACTCAGCTGACCTGAAAAGAATCATGTTGTGTATAATTGTTCTAATTCAGTATAATGGGATGGCGATCTTTGGAGGGAAGGAGAAGAGTTGATAGGCTGATTAACTTTTTTAGAGCAAGACAGGGGAAAGGTGGCTGGGGGGAGTTGAGTGCTCTGATTGAAAAGGATGAGTCGGGGTTTATGGGAAGAGACAGGCACCGGGAACATGTGGTGAAGAGAATAATGAATAATGAAGACAGATGTCGGGAAATATTCATTTCTGACGAGGACCGGTGAGGAATGGAATAAGCTAAGTAAAAGAGTGTTTGAGGGCGTAGAGTTGACAGCAACGGAATTTAGAAAGAGGATAGTTGATGAGTAATATTAATTAATACTAATATTAATACTAATTGTATACTAATATAGGAACTCGCCACCGTGCTGCGCACAATTGCGAAGTATTGTTTAATAATAATAAAATAAAACTGAACTTCCCAATTGAATCGATTCTCAACTTTTACCGTGCTGTGCCCGCGATTCTGAAGTTTGATGCTAGTATCAGGTTGATACCAATGATGACCAATGGTTCAATTTTACTCTGGTTTGCCTGAACAAATTTCTTGCTGATATTGATCTGTCTTCCTCCACTCACATGTTTAACAATACAATATCACGTATGCATTTTATGATACGATTCAAATAAAGGTTTGCTGTGAATGGAAATATATAACTCGACTTTCCAGTCTCGTAACTTTGGCTGTCAGTGTTTTACTCTAATGTACATTATGATAGAAATAATATCTCACAATAAGGTCGAATGATTTAGCTGTCAAATAGTATAAATGTAAAAGTTAACGAACCATTCGGTTCTGGTGTTTTTCTCTATTTCCATCACGATATATCACGTATGACGTGTATATATATATATAAATATATATATATATATATATATATATATATATATATATATATATATATATATATATATATATGTATATATATATATATATATATATATATATATATATATATATATATATATATATATATATATATATATATATATATATATATATATATAGGTGTACGATGCAGTGACCTGGGGTTTATTGTGAGCTGAAGAACCCCCATGAGCTTCTACTGCATTATGCTGTCGACTAGAATACTGCATTGTATACTCGACATTCGCCTCAGTGGCGACCCGAGACGACTAAAGAGGTTGACGTGACATTTCAATTTCAAAATTGAATGAATACATCATTCGGACATCATCATTAACAATGTCATTCATGAAGGGCCTGATTGTTCAAATTGAGCCTGAATTTTATCAACATATTCTTTCAATTTTTCTGAAAATTTTCAAATTTCGAAGCTTGAGAGAAAATATATCTCAAACTTGTTTCCAAAAAAAAGATTGTTGGAAAAGTCAGTTGATTCGAGTCAATTTATCAGGGGTTTTGTCTTCATATTGGAAGATGAAGTTACAATTGTCGTACCTCTGTTTGTTCATGAACTCAATTCTATAATACACAATTACTTGATGAACATACAAGATTAATACAAATCTACATCTTATTCAACCACATTCTTGAGGGTGATAATATTGTCCTTGTGGTACCCCGTCCGAACGATCCTACCTTATCCTACTCAATCCGATTCAGGATATAATGAGTTCGTATCAAGATCTTGTGATAATGCTATTAACGATGATAATATTCAATATAAATACGGATCAGAATGGTTATAAACCGGATTGCACCCTTCTCACCTCTCCTCACCGCCCCTGCCACTTATCTGGGATGCCATTAGATAAACAAAGTAGAGTAGCTGTATGAAGTACACAACGCTTCAAGCGGAAATACGTCACTGTGAGAAGCGTGAAGCATGCAACTAACAGTGATGTGGAACATGCAACCAACAGAGACGTGAAGTATGCAACTAATAGAGACAGGACATGCAACACTGTAAAGAAGATGGTTTCCTCACATGTATAAATAACACTACATGGTACGTTATTCTTACAGTGTGTAAACACAACAATTCAAAATAATTACACATATTATACTTCACGACACGCGTGTTGGAGAGTTGTTTACCAACACGATCAACATGACGTAAATAAAACTAAAAATAAAGCTCTTCTTTTTTTTAGAATTGCAGATAGCAGCACAAAAAATGAAATTCAAAATAGCAATGATTCTGAAACCAACACAGGGGAAAAATAAGTTCATATTAGTTTAATTGTTGGTTATTGTTTGTATGAAAACGACCTCACTAACAGTCGACTTATTTTGGGGTTAGAATCAGTAGATGATGGATAGACAATGTAACCCATATTCCTCATTATTTTATATATTGGGTTTTAATAACGCACTACAATGATAACTGAGATCTATTGGCGTCAAACGATTTGTGTAGGCTGGGAGGTTGTTTGATTGATCGTTCCATTGTTGTATCAAGTTTGGAATTCTTATCAATCATGTTCAAAATAATTAAAAGTTTTCAATTGGAATGATGTGATATTTGGGAGACTCCGCCGTTATCGTCTGTTCTATGACTGCAGCTGGTTGTATAATTTTCGAAATATGTTGAGATATTTTTGGTGGTTGGGGGGTTCGAGTAGTATACTTATACTGTGTCATCATCATGAATCACACGTGTGTTCAACTGTAGTGTTTTCATCCATTTTCATCAATATCTATTTTGGAAAGAATATGTATTTTTCGTAAAAGTGTTTCTTCATTGTTTTTGGTAGAGGGTGGAGGTATGTTTTTGCTGTTTGATGCGTGCGCTTTATTTGTGATTGGATGATTGAAATTTGGGTGATTTGGGTTGTTTGGTGATTTTTTCGTCACGTTAAAGGGTGGGTTGGTGCTACTGGATTTGATACCAGTGTGAGGCTGTATTTGGACTATATGAGAATAGGTGAGCGTGTGATTTGAGATTTCCAGCATTATTTCCATTCTATAGATACCATTTGATTATTGTGCATCTATAATATCGAATAACTCATATTTTTTGTTTTTTCGCGACTTATGAGTGTGCCAAATTCATTGTGAACTACTCCAACTTGACTTTTGGTATTTGTTCACTCTTGTCAAAATGGTGGACGGCGATTAGTGCCATCAAAATTTCATACTGTTGAGAGATATTCATTTAATTTCACAATTGTAATTCTCTGCGTGCGTTTACATTCATCAATATATTCAATATTGATCTGTTGAAAAACACAATTTTCAGACAAAAATTTTAAAACTTGGTGATGATGAGAGCTGTTATCTTGAATGTATTCGTATATGAAAACAATTAGTTCGATCATGTAGAATATTTGAAATAAATTTGTGAATATTTTCGAAGTGAGCTATGTAATCTACTTTTTTTCTCATCGCATATTATTCAAACTGATGGTAATTTGAACATTCGTTGTATCATGCACAAGCTGACTAATACGGCATCAGCATAAGCTTTGTTCACGTTATTATTCATGAACATATTCAACTTTGGCAGGTTAATCCGTTAAGCATGAACAACCACAATGAAATGAAAACACCATTAATAATGTGGAACGTGAAAAACCACCCTCATGATAATGGCTCATCCCCCTCTCCATATCAGATTAGGAAACATCGGGGAAAAAACTTGATATTACACGAGACACACATTCCAGTCCACAGTAGAATGCGGGTTCGATTCCATATATCCTTTTAAAAATTCTTCAGATAACTCGTTTTTTTATGCTACCTGGTGCTGTCTTCAATATTTGATGTCGTTTCGAACTATATTGATTTGATTTATTGATTTATTGATAGTCACAATACAATGAGTTTTTTTTATCTCTCCTTACAGTATTGGTTCTCATAGGCCTATAATAATATGGTGATATAAAAAATAAAAAATATGTAATGAATAAAATATAATGCAAGCTAATAGAAGTTTCCTGATAGTATGCATCTTTTAGGAAAAGATCTAGAAGAGCAATAGCAAATATTTGAGTACAGGCCGCAGTTGAAAGGAAAAGGTCGGGAAATACATGGACATGAGGGATAGAGGTTACTAAAACAAGTATGGAGGTCAGTTTCTAAAATGTGATTTTTGAGGTTAATTTTGAATTCATTTTTCCTACGGCATGTTACTTTAAGTGGAAGTTTATTATGAATGTTATATCCATAATGCTTATTATGCTTATCCATAATGATCACCAAATCTGGAAGTGTTAATAATTTCAAGATGGAATTTTCCCGAACTACGGGTATTATGATTGTGAATATCGCTATTTTTTACAAGTTGAAGATTTTGGGCTAACGTGATTTTGTGAACAACATTAAATAAATGAAAGTGGCAGTTTGCTGTTTTTTAATAAGGCCTGAAGGTATAATTTTTTTATCATGATACATATCATAGCGATGGGTTTGATAGAATAACCACTGAAGGAACGTCGCTGGTCACGGCTGTGCAACAAAACATTCAGTATGACTGTAGCGCTTTCTAGCGAACTATTCTGGAACTAAAGGAGTTATGATCAGGGGATCAGAAATGAGCGGTGACATTCCTCAATTCAATTTGATTTTTAATCCAATTGAATTAGGAATTGAGTCAAACTATATTACAGTTACTTTCCAATTACCATAATCTGCATTTATTTATGTTATCATTATTATGTTTTTATCAACAACATACATCATCTCGAGTCATTCAGATTCACGGCTTACATAATCGCATCATATTTATATATCACTTTTTTTGCATCTATTCTTTGTTATTTCTATTATTCTGGTGATTGATTTCTGTAGTTCTTTCCTTCTTGGATACTCTAAACTTGTCAATTCATTATCTTTCTTTCACACGCAGGCTTCGGCTTATGTGGATCTTGCTTCAATTCATTTCAGTACCTTCATCACCGAGTTTCAAACCACTGGGTATATATTCTGTTTTTTCTCATTCTTCTCACACAGAAATTATTCTTAATAATGATTAAATGTAACAGATTACAATTCCATGTATATTATACATGTGATCATAATCATTCTTTCTGAAACTTATTCAATTGTATATCTGTAACAAATTGATTCATAGTGAGAAATAACATTGAATCGAATGAAATACAAAATTCTCAGAGAGTTGTTTTGATATTTGTTGAAATATCTCTTTTCCAGTGATTTTCAGATGGTTGAATATGTTTTATTCCATGCTAGGATTGAACGCGACGAAAGCAAGGTGAATTAAATTTTCGATAAAAAATACACCCACGGCTACAAAAAAAAAGTCAAGCGAGCGCGTTTAGTCTTTAACCTGTAGGAAATTCATTGAGATTAAATTTACTGAAACTAGGAGAAAATTATCAGCATGAATAGAAATGAAAAGTTCATTTTGTATCTGGTTGAACCATAGATGAAAGATATACTACCAAGACATGTGATGCAATGTTGGGGTGAAAAAAAGTGAACCCCACTTCTATCCACAATACTTCATTACCGCTCTCTTTTGATCCTCTTAAGGGTCCATGAGAGTCGATTTCAGAGAATTAGCGTCGTTTGATGATACATTTTGAAATATATGAGGATATCAACATTTTGATCACGAGTAAACACAGATTACTGTAATACCTTTCAAGATGGCACAATTTATAACTGATTAGGCTCATATTGCATGATTGTCTTGCGATATACAGCTACACAAACATATTTTTCAGACATATATGCTTGATAATTATGCGAAATATGAGTTATATAGCTTCATTTTATACCATCTTGAAGGTATCAAAATTATCTGTGTTCACTTATTATCAGAATTTTGATATCTCATACCGTTCAAAAATTAACACCAAACCCTGATATTCCACAGAGTCTACTCCCTCGGACTCTTGAATATAATCCCTTCATTATCTGATTTCCTTTTCTGATTTCCAAACTATCTGTCAAATCTCATGCAACATCAAGTTGAGTGATTCAAGTCCGGATTCTAATAGTCTATCGAAGAATCATTTGGGCTAATTGATTGATTAATTGGTCAAATGAATCAGATTCACAGAATGAAACGAGTCAACATTTGTTCAGATCTATTAACGAAAAAAAAACAGAAATCATAGTCAGGTATTAAAAAGACATTTGCTCTCGGCTCGAATTGTCTTACAACATGATCAGAGCCAAGCAGTGAAAATCAGTAACTCCAACAACCACTATAATGTTCACAAGAAATGTAACAACTAATTGCACAAGTTTTAACGAAACTAACTATATGAACTTGAACAAGTTTGTCGTATAATTTACAAGACAAATAAGATATGTATACGGTACTGTTGGAGCTCGAGAGCACTTTCAGCTACAGATAAACTTGAAAAGTTAACCACCAAGTTAAGTGGTAACTATAAGTACCTTGAGTGGTGATATAATTCGCTTGCTGTTTGAATATATCACATGACAATTTCTGAATCTTATTCTCATTCGAATTGAATTCCATTGGATATGATATATACACATATATATATACATATAGATACATATATATGTATATATATATATATATATATATATATATATATATATATATATATATATATATATATATATATATATATGAACATATCAATATGTGTATCTAATATATATATATATATATATATATATATATATATATATATATATATACATATATATATATATTTATATATATATATATATATATATATATATATATATATATATATATATATATATATATTTTGAGAGAGAGGGTTGAAGTATTTTGAGATTCAACACTTTCTCAGAATGAGCTTTACAATCATGAATTCATCCACCTCTTTCAAAATCGTTCGATTTTTGAATCAGTTTCAAGATGTGACTATCGAAGTTTGTATCTATTCATATCGTGGAATACTCCCGTATTGTTCCGTGCACAAAAAAAAACAAATTGCTTGATACTTTGAGTTTCTCCAAACAGTTTTTGTATCTCCGTCGAAAGTTGTATCCATGGAATTGAAAGATCATCCACAGAAGTAACGAACACAAATTATTACGTTTGTATAGCTCTGGTATTTTGGAGTTCAATGATCATGAGTACCGGTAATTAGAAATACAACTACATCTTCGAAAACTCTGAATGCCCACTGCTCCCATGATGACGTATGTTCTCAAACTATTCAGTCGGTGGACGATTATCATTTTTTCATACAATATTGTAATCCTAATTTGATCGGAGAGTCAATATAATTATGAGCTGTTTTCCAAGATCCATGAGGTATCTGACGTCATTTGATCAGTGACGTCATGGGATGAGTTCATCGGCATTAGAGGTCTGTTTTTCAACGAACTACCCATTATTTACCAAAACATACCACAGTTGAAATATTGACGTTACAAATTTCAACATTCCATTGGTTAGGAATGTGAAGTTGATTTATATCACAAACAAATTGCATTTGATTAATAATAATGAATTCCGATAGCTTCAATATCCTGTAATATCATCATGTTTTATTTTGTCAGGATGGTGAACATGGGTTAGACTAATGAACGGATGTGGTTACTTTGCGTGTTTTAAAAGCATTTAAATGGAACACAATAACCATTTTTCTGTGTGAATCGGTTGAACAATACATAGTATCACAGTATACAGAATAGAATAAGTTTTCATTCAGTGGCATTATCAAAAGTTTACAAAAGAAAAGTGAAAATAAAAGGAAAAGTCTTTTGTTGTGGCGACATTGAAAAGAAAGTGGCAACACGTTTTGGTCACGCTTTGGCAACACGACTACGATTTCTCTTTTCAAGCGTGGAAAACACACACATACACCCACACACACACACATAGGGGAAGAAAAGATATTATTTAGGGACTTCGTTGTAACAGTTTAACGTCGTGAACAAAAACAAAAGTTCGTTTGTGAAGGAAAGTGGAAAGAGTATCCAGGCCTGAAAACAAATTTTGTTCGTTGTGCTTGAATATGAATTATTACATGAAAGGCAACTTAATAAAGCAGACAAATAGGGATGTGTGCATGCTTTTTAATGCTACCTGAGACAAAAGTAGAATATAGCCATTAAGAGTGTTCATAATATTTGAAATATGAGAATACCAAGTCGGCAAAATAATTTTTTTTTATGTTTTACTAATGCAGCATCATGAGAGTGAATTGATGCTCAACTTCAAGAAGTGAAATGAGATCAGATTAATTTGCTTCTGGTTTCAGTGTCCCAGAAAATCTAGAAAGAAGCGCAATATATCTGAAAATTGTACAAAAAACATGGTTGAAATTTAAACTCACCAGATAATTGGTATTTTCTATAACTTTTGTCATCATTTTTTGTCGCCATTGCAACGGCTTTATTCGGAATCATTCGAATGTTTGATCAATTCCTTGAAAATAAAAAAAAAAACATGAAAAAAACCTTTTCGAGAATATCCATTCATCATGAAACATATTCGATTGTGTGAAGATCAACTTTGGATAGTTTCAAGAATTTGAAATCATTTTTGTTGTATTCTATCATCTTCCATCTATTGCCTCAATTGGAAAACAATGGTTTTGTATCAGGTTTCGATGCTATTGGAAAAAATAAATCTGCCATGTATTAAGTTTTTGATACATATTGATGGACAAGTAATTGCTGATGCACCGGAAAATGCGGGAAAATCATTTAATTTCTCTCTAGTTCAATACAAAATTGAATCTTATGATTGTGAATTTACGAAGTTTACAAATGACAAACAATCGTTATCATAGCACTAGGCAAACGCGTTATGTGTTTCCGCGTTAATGGATGAGCTGGAACATATCAACTTATCTTTGGATTGGTTATTATATATATATATATATATATATATATATATATATATATATATATATATATATATATATATATATATATATATATATATCTACACCTTGAGATCCAAACCATTACATCACTGCCATCTTATTTCCCATAATTAATTTATATTATAATAGAGAAGGCTTTGTTTTAATCGTTTACAATCAAGTGGTGACACTTGTTGCTTTGATTTAATAGGTATCTTACTAGCTTCGAATAATTAACACAAATTACATTATATATTTTTTTACATCGAAACGACTGATCCGATTCAAGTGAAAGTTCGAAATAATGTGTATAATTATCAGATTGAATTTCCCTGAGAATTTGAATCCTATCAGATGAAATATTTTTCACGAATTTTTTTCCTCTGGGTCATTTTAATGGGATTTTTGAAAACAACTTTGGAATGAGTTTTCTTAGAAGTGGTGTGACCGATCGCACCTCAAAACCATACAGTATCAAATTAGATAAGGATACCTGTGTGTGCCAAGTTCCAACTGATTTTGAATTTTCGTCTGACCTGTGGAGCGCGAACAAAAAAAAAACAGGCACTTTTTTTCGGGTGTGGCGAAATTGAGTCTTCGCTTCGCTCATCCAAATACAGCGAACTAGTGAAACATCAAAGATTAATACCAACTGAGTAGAAATTGTTGTCTGCCTTTACTAACAATGAGTGACGTTACTTGACAGAAGCCTATAACATTTGAAAATAATATCAAAACAGAAATTATATTTTGCTGTATCTCGACTCCAATACATTTGATGATTCATCTGAGAAAAAGTCAGATAAGTGAAAAAGTTTTCGGATTCAACATTTACTCATGTAACTATGCAACAATGAAGCATGAAAATGATAATCATATAATATCTTTTTCTCAACTACCCCACCAACAGTTAGGTTATACGGGTTCACAGATTATGAGTGTTGCACGAAATATGGTATTTTAAAAAGTACTTGTCAAGGAGGATATCGAGAGAATTACATCACCTCGGAAATTGATCATGACTCTCAAACCATTGCTCATTCTGACTTGAGAAGACTTTCAGTTGGGAAACTTCTTCATTCAACTCGACAAATTCATATTTCCAACAGTGAAGTTGAAAATGTTTGAACTCTGATCAAAGTTGTTGGAATTTGACTCCATTTGCATGAAGATTTGAAACACGTGTCTTTCATGCGAAGAGATTCCTCACGGGACTTGTATTTCTACATGTTACTCGACGAGAAATTGAACAATTATTATCAATATTTTCAAAATTGGATATTTTTTCATTGGTTTGAATGATATTTATTTCCAGTATATCGTGTATATATCTTCTCTGATATTTTAATTCGGTTCAATTAAGTATCTTCACCGAAAAAATATAGGTATACTTGTACTCAGAAACACAGTACTATTTTTATCTTGTGACACTTTCAACTCTGATTCAAATCACGCAATTCCAGATTATAAACTGAAACATCCTCACATCCTTCTGCTTGAATCTGGAATTTGATTTGGGTGAGAAATATATTATGGGAATATAAATTGTCCTCCTCATATGATATGGAATTATGCATTTTTACTGCATGTTTTCTAGAGATTACCTACGCCCCCCTTTTCACACACACACATATATATATATATATATATGAATTTATATATATATTCATAAATATATATACATATATATATATATATATATATATATATATATATATATATATATATATATATATATATATGTGTGTTCATATATATATATATATATCTATATATATATATATATATATATATATATATATATATATATGAATATATATATGAATATATATGAATATATATATATATATATATATATATATATATATATATATATATATATATAAATAAATATATATATATATATATATATATATATATGTGAATATATATATATAAATATATATATATATATATATATATATATATATATATATTTATATTTATATATATATATATATATATATATATATATGTATATATATTTATATATATATATACATATATATATATATATATATATATATATATATATATATATATATATATATATGTATATATATTTATATATATATATATATATATATATATATATATATATTTATATATATATATATATAAATATATATATATATATATATATTCATGAGAAAAAAATTCTCCATCATTTCCGCTCTCCACAATTTAGGCCTTCTCCGATATTCTCCAATATTCCTCTCCTCACGCTTGTGGAGAGCGCACCCAGCTCGTTGTGTGCAAACTCTTTCAATCTCGACTCATTCGAATAGATTAAACGTTACAAATTATAGTTCATATACACATAAATTTATATAGTTACATAAATCATAATGAATTGATAATCATTAATTCCTGCTACAATTATGTACCCAACGCTTATCGTTTCAACGCTTTATCCAGCCCCAGTTTCAGTGAATTGGTTTTTCTCGCTTAAGTCATCATTCAGCCTTGAAAAGTCATTAATAGCTCTTTAAGCTGATCTAACTCATGATTTCCTGACACAATTTTCAATTGGCCCCCTAAGAGATAATTTCCACTAATAATCCAATCCGATAATATCTATTAGATTTAATCTTGAAAAGTTGAAACCAAGAGGATGAAGTAATAGGAGATAAAACTGTATAACAACGTATATCCGAAGATATATTTTAAAATTAAACGGCAAGTACTTTTCTGAACTGGAAGTACAATTCATTGGAATGAGGTTTGAATTTTCTTATTGTGAAGCTTAAGAAAAACATTTATACCATTATTTTATTTATGAGACTACTTAAGTCGAGTCAAATTGTAGATGTTATTTCTCTCGAATTTTTGAAACATCCAGATAATGTGTAATGAAGCAAAATAGTTGAAATTGGATACAGTATAATGTTTTCCGCAGTGAACTCATATAACTAGATGAATTGCTTTTTGGTACATATATATTTGTGTGATAAATCGTCAAAAAAAGTTCAGTATTTTCAAAAGTATCCATTTTTTTAGTGTGTAACAGAAACAAATGTGCAAAAAACATGAGAATATAGATTTTGCATCATAATTGAGTGTCAAAAATGGATCTATATAGTTGAATTGATAGTATATTCATAACACTGGGAATAAGTACGATATGCATACTGATGCTCTATACAGTATGAGTGAGACGTGAATATTCCAGGTATATTTCTGTACAGTACAATCGTCCACCTTCCTGCATCAAATCTATCAACAGTTTAATTCTATTCGAATCAACACTGATACTTTTCCTCATTGGAAAATATATCAAAAAATCGATGAGCATTTCATCGCCTGCAACCACACGTGTAATTGTATGAAGACTGATTGCTTTTTTAAAAAACATATGTTCACTTTTTTCATCTCATGCTATTTAATACAATTCTTCTTTTTTCATGAGTTTGTTCGTATATCGCATGACAATATGATATATTTACTGATATATTTCATATATTCCATATTGTATTTTATAATTCAATTTTCCATATAAATCACATTCCACACATTGTTTTCAACATGTTCTGTGATATATCTCACTTGAAACAGTATGAATAAAATTGGAATGAAATGAAATTTGACATTAATTGTTGAAAAATCGTTTCGAATATATATTGAGAACATTTGCACTGTACGATTTACGTTTGATTTGATGACGCATTGAACGATATCAGCTTCACTAATGAACCAACATTCAGAATTAGAAAACCGATGAGTATGAAAAAAGAATTGTTGATGTAATTGGCTCTCTGAAAATGCACGCTTCTGACTCTCAGCTAACTGCCAACTGCCAATTAACAATATAAAATCATCAAACCATATTCAATTCAATTCATTTCAACACTCCATTCGACAATTTAATTCTTACATCCTGAAAATAGGTCATGATACGAATATGGCACTTCAAAAATATAGTACAAATTGATAAAATATAATCCAAAACTGAACTATATGTATGAGATATACATATATTCAAAAAAACACATTCATCCACAAACATACTGCACATTCATACATTCATCCTCCACATTAATTTATACATTCAATCTTATTATATTCTTCAGTCAATTCTTATGCCACGAATACATTCTTCTTGCAAGTGTCAAAAAGCTCATTCTCACAGTATTTTTTTTTTCAAAATTGAAAATTTCTCCAATTCGACTTTGAAAAGCATTAAGGAGTCCATATATGAAATATAATCAGGAAGCCTAATTCATCCAGCATATAAATTCAACTCTGACTGTATGTGATAATTCCTATGTTTCATTTATGTACTCCATATTATGTTATTATGTGCGTACCTCTTGATTGATTGATTGATTGATTGATTGCAAGAGTACACTTGAATACAACGTCAGTATGAAAAGTATATGATGGTGAAAATGTGAGATTTTCAAACCATAAAAATATGATTATATAATTATTATATCAATTTATAATTAATTATATAGTATAATTTGAGGGAGTTCATCAAAAGTGATCATCAGGATGACCTCTCCATGACCTACCTAGTATTGGGTTTCCCCGCGGCGTGGCCAGCCCGCCAAGCGTCATCACGTGGGAGTGGTCTGACGTCAGCACTACCAACGTGTCGGACAAGTCGACCATCGCCAGTGCTGCCAACACGGCCTCTTCCAGAGCTAAAGTCTCGTCGAGAGCTCGGTAAGCGTTGTTGTAGTGGTGAGCGTGGTCAATACGACCGCCTGCACAAATCACAGTGTGTATCAGATTGGTATCAACATTTTATTCAACATTGTGTCAAGGTCAGACAAAAATTATTGTCCACTTTTGTGTACTTGCTCATGGGAGTCGATTTAGTGAAATATCAGTTTTTTGGTGATGGAGTTTCAACGGAATGAGATATCAAAATTAGAGGAAATTTCTCAAAATGGACCTACACGATCATGAAACATCACGGATGTCAATCATTCATACAAATAACCAAGCCACATTTCAGCGTTTATGATACCATATAATTATTTCCGAGTGCTTTTCTATGCACAGCAATTTTAAGACATGAAACAAAAACACGTGGGAATAATTGAAACGACGAGCTTTGACTCGAATAAACAACTAATTCCAAGTGTATTTTACAAGCTAATCACACTGATTGTGTACTCTGTTATTCATGTGAGGGAATAACGTTTAGGAGAATGCACTAGTAATAAACTTGTAGATATAATGTCTTGAGAACCAATGAGATGCCAGCATTGAGATTAGAAGAGATTGTTGATTTAGATTGAAGCAATGCAGGATGATGGTGTCTTGACGTTTCGAAACGTGTGGTTGTCATGGTTAGTGGGTAGGAAAGACGATCGATCGGTAGCATCAACTGTTGAGGACAGAAGTGTATGCACATATTTAACCTAATTCCGAGTAATTAATTCAAGTGAACGTATAAAGACAGCTGTGGAGTCTGGAAGAATGAGGCGGAGGGAGAGGGGATATTGAAACAGCTGGAATAGTACGTAACAGAATGTTGTGTTATGTTGATGTCTTCTGGATAACGGAACACCAAAACAGGTATAAGGTATCCTCCATACAATTTTTAGTGACTTTCTGTTGAATTGATAATTCAAACCTTAAAATATTATTTATATTCTCGTTCTTATCAAAGTTTTTTGATCAGAAATTGAGTTTCTGAACATATAATTACAGAAATTATGTGAATTTGAAATTTTCGTGGAATTTTTAAATCTTTGACTTCATTGTGAAATCGAAATGATCACAATTATCTGGTCTCTTCCAATTTTCAACATGGTCCACAAAACGTAGATTACAACAGACGCCAATAATATTTATCTAGTTCAACTGGATTCTAGTATGACTCGAAAGCACGTAGAACACTTTTCAGCTTAAACACTTTCCAATTTTTGACTGCTTTTCATAGATAAGTTGCCATGGATGCTTTCCATGGACACAAGACTTTTTATCCATATATTTTCGACATGACTCATTGTTATATTGATTACAGATACCCTCAAATATCATTCATATCCACATTGTTATGATAGGCTCCAGATCAGGAATGTTTCCAACATTTATAATTTCTAATCAACTGAATCATTCAACAAAATTGTGTGAACTCAAAATTTTAGGAAATTATCGAACTTTTTGAAGCTATATCTTCAAGATGAGATATTTATATATCCATATTATCTTTTGAATCTGAACACTTTCCAGAAATCATTTATCTACAATGATACTATATAATAGTGTTAGCTCAGCTTCACTGGATCTTAATTCGACTCGATTTCACGTGCTAGAACACTTTTCAACTGGAATACATTTCCAACTTTCCAATCACTTCAATTTGTAAATGAAGCCTTCTATTCAAACATCAAGCCGAAAATACATTCCAATAATATACCATTTTGATTGATGTCTTGAATTGATACAGTATTTGGATACTCTTGAAATGCTTCATAATTAATTTCTTGTCAATTCATACTCTGATATCATGTAACATATCTAATGTAAACACAATCGTTCGATCGAAATGCACTAATTTGTACCTCCATCCAACATAGTTCTGTGGTGAAAATGTCAAGAATTATTTCAAAAATATTGAAAAAATTAATGTTGTAATGTAAAGTTGAATTCGATTGTATTTGACAGTTGTCACAAGTCTCTCACTGCTAATATTATATGATCTCATTATCATTCTGATGAATATATAATAAAGTTTATTCAAGTTTGAATGAGAAGAAAGATAATTTTTGCATCCCCTCTTTAGCGCCTGCGCACTGAATTCGTGATCGCAAATATCATCATAAGTGCAGCTAGATTTTTCATGAATTCTAAATCAACACTTCATAATTTGTGGATGCGTCCACGGGAGATTTCACCGAGAGAATTATCTATTGAAATCGAATAATTATTTTCCAGATACGTGTCTTATTCAGACAATAAAAATTGCATCAATATTGAAAATAAGATAGTACATGAAAAATTATTTGAATATTTGAAAGTTGGTTTGGATATATGAAAAGAATGGAGAGGAATAGGATACCCAGAGCAGAGTACGAGATGTCGTAAATGTGAGGAGATGAAAGAAGAGTGGGGAGACCAGAAGAGAGAGATGGAAGATGGGAGTGAGAAGAGCTGTAGGGAAGAGAGAGAGGGGAGGCAAGAACTGAAGTTGATAGTGGTAAATGATGGAAGGATAGAGAGAAATGGAAGGTGGTGGTGAGAAGAGTTGTGATGGAAGAGGAGGAGTGGGAAGAGCAAAATCAGGCAAATGAGGAGTAAAATAAAGAAGAATTGGTCCTGGCAAATCCAAGTCGACAAGTTTTTCTCTGGTCATTATGGACTTATCTAACTTTCTTAGTGAAAGTATTTGAAAAATATCTACATATGTAAACTGTCATTTTTTCAATTATTCAGTCAGATGTATATCACAACGCTGACGACTGCAGAGATCAAACTGCAGTTATTTGCAATGAAACTTGATGCAGAACTGTAGTAGAACGGATTCCACTTCCATGCACTCACCTTCAACGAACAAGAAGAAGCCCCTGGGGTTCCTGTGTAACATCCGGATAGCGGTTCTCGTCATGTCAGAGAGTGAAGGATCGCCTTCCAGGCTGTTATCCCGGTCTGCCTCGAAGTCCATGTGGGAGTAGGCGAACAGTCCTGTAGGATGAGGCAGGATACGCGTTGTGAGTGAGTGTGAGAGACTCAGAGAAGATGAAGAAAGCGAGAGAACGTGTGAGAGAGAAATAGAGAAAGAGAGAGATACCAAATCTGGGTATCGAGTGCTGACGATTATGCAACCCAAGATGCGAAGTCAAATTCATTGTTATTCATTGTAGGTTTTGCCAATGTACAGTATTCGTATGGCAGTATCCACGTTACGGCAATGTGATGTTTATGAAGGCCAATATATACAAATCTATATTATTCCTCATTATATTAGATATTCAGTACATTCAACTAACCGCAAAAAAAGGCATTATTCATAGTTCACCGGATAATTACTTGAAATCATTTGGGACAAATTGGATTTGATTCGAAATACAAATATTCAATTGAAACCAATTCCGTATAATAATGATGTTATTGACTTGTGTTTGTTCAAAGCACTCACTGCGGCTGATTTATTCGAGATTCAGAATGACTGGATGATATTTCCATCATATTCACGAATTCTCATACTTTTTGCGGGATCCGAGCCCACTCCTGAATCAACTAGATTCAATAACGCAGTACGTCCAAAAACTGAGTCAAAATAGCGGCTACACAAGTTTCTATTATTCTTTTGATATTCACTGTGGTAAGATTGAGGATTATATTCCGATAAAAATGCTAATTATTCTGCCATCTGAAAACTCGTTCGTTCTCTCTCTCTCTCTCTCTCTCTCTCTCTCTCTCTCTCTTTGACTCACTCACTCACCAGAGGTCTCGCTATCATCTGTTTAAAATTCCTCGGTTCGGAATTAGAAGGCTTTTTTTTAAACGAGTCGAGGTTTTCGCTCCTCGCAACAGGTCAAAGTTGAAATTAAAGCTCACGAACTAGAATATCAAGATTGATCGTTGAATTATTCAAGAGGAAAATGTTAATAAATTACATTCGGAAAAAGTGAAACTGAAATTCACTCTCCACTAGAAATGAAAGTTACCGAGGAGAGTTTGTGTATATTGTTGAATCTGTGAATTGATATGAGTCCTTTATGAATATCAACATTTTTTAACTTTTTATCTTCATGAAATTATTTTGTTTTTTTCTGAATGGAACGAATTAAATTGTTATGCAGACAATATCATAATAGACTTCAGAGCGTATAGTGATGAACTCAGAATATTCTCAATATATTTTTTTCGAAATTCAACTTGCTTGAGGTGTAATAGACCTATACGTTAAATATGGAATATTGTGCTAGCTTATCGTTGAACATATTTTTACTCACCAAAAATGCTATCAATATGATAATATGATATCAGAATGATCATATCAGAATGATGTGATCATCAGAATTGATATGAAATCATTCAGAACCCAAACTTGAACTTGAAGTATTGAACCTTATTGAAACTGTCTTAGAATTACACGAGAGCAATTATATGGAATAATCTATTCATATTCAATTTAATATCATAGAGATGATTATAATTTATATATCATCCATTTATTGATCAATGTATATCAAGATTGCGATGTTGATGGAGAAAAAAATTATTCCAATTTTGGTGGAGGTGCCAGGTTTTCTGAAAAATTCATGTCCTGTCGATGTACCGTTTCCACAATTGTTCTCTCATCACATACCCGGTCTATATAATCGACTCGAATAATTTAATCGACTCGATAAGTGAGTAGTAATTGAGTGGTTGAATTTTCATCCAATTAATTGATCACAATATTTTTACCTCAATAGCTTATTTGTAGTAATAGCAGTGATCGAGTACTTCAACTTCTGCAAAATTGATTGATTTAAATATATGATCTCAATAAATTATTCGATTCAATGATTAGTGTTGATCAGGCTATTCCATATTTCATCAAATTGATTGGTTTCAATGCTTGATATCGATAATTTATTTTACTAATTTATTCAAATACAATCCTTGCGATATAGCTGTGTTGTACTGTTAAATGGCAATCGCATTTTTGAGCTGTGCAGTCAAATATATATAGATGACCTGACATGTATTTTTTATTCGCTATGAATTACATGCATCTCATATATACCACGCTATACATTCAACGTATATCTGAAATGATTGTACTTCACAAACTGTCCATACAAAAGAACAGAAAGACGAATATAAATGTGCACGTTATTTTCTAGGGCAGTGTTTTAATTCTGTTTACATAAAAGTCCTCTATTCAAAAGATATCTCGTGAAAATCGGAGGAAAAACAGTGAAATTATCGATCGAGGCAACGTCAAGGATCAGAATAATCCGATTCAACATTCAATTCGAACTTTATTCATCTAGCAAAACTGGAAGATTCAACACAGTGCGATCACATGTTTCACAGCTCTGGAGAGAGTATGCGTTTAGAATGACCATGAGATTCTCACGAATAGCTTGCATGAGTTAGTTTTTGAGAAGAGCTGAACATGTTCTACCGACTGTGGTTCAACAGGTGTTTCTCAGCCGCATATTCGATTAGTTGATTTCGTTCAATCTTATTCGATATTCGAAAATATAACATGTTCTGAACAAAAAGAATTGAACTCACATTTTGATTCAATACATTGGAACGCTCCAGTTGAATGTTTCTTTTGGTACATTCAAATTGATCGACTTCAACCATGAATTCGAACAATTCTATGCAAATGTGCATCCATTTTCTTAGTTCGAGCTTACATTCAATTCCAAAATGCATTCAACAAATTACAATACATCACCTAATAAATGGTCCAGTGTTGTGACGTCGACAGCATCGAGCTGCGCATGACTCCACACGTACTGCGCTTTCAGGTTTCTGCGCTTCTTGTCGCGCAGCCAATCGTCGATCAGGTTACGTCCGTCCAGTCGTCGTCCTTCCTCTCCTGGCGATTCAGGATCACGCGCCACTTTGGGCAGCCAGTGACGTCGGCCGCCGCCAAGGATCACCTGCGACATGCATACAGGTGGTTATCAGTCCTGGGCACAGTTACCAGTTAGGGGCGCATGAATGGAGATTATGAATGATACTAATAAATGATGATGAATGGGATGTTTGTATAATGTTTATATATCTCTGTGTGTACGACAACTGTATTTATTTATATATCTTTTTGTATTTTGTGGTATTTTCCGTGTATTTGATATTGCTTCTGAAATTCAAGTGAATTATTTTTTATACTGGTTGAATGTTAGAACGGTCCTGCCGAATTTTGCCAGCAATAAATATGAAATAATGATAATAATGATAATAATAATACATTAACATGAAAATAATCGAATAGAGTCTCATGGGAAAATTTGGATTCAATCCAGATTTCATTTAAAAATGGAATACTATTGAGAGAACATGATCAAGAGTGATCACCCTCAGAAATAAAGATGTTTATGGGGTCTCTGAGAAAACAATAAAATATCTGAAAGAATGTAAATCAACTGAAAATCAATATTTTGAATAATCAAGGTGATGAATTAAATTAGATGATATTGATATACAGATTTGTTGAAAGGTGGAGATTTAATAATTGTGAGCCTTGCTCTGAGCAGAAATGTTGGTAGTTTACAAGAATACGTAAGTCAATGAATTTTAAGCTGGGTGTAGCTCTTGAGAGGTGTGATAGATCATTATCAGATGATGATTGTGTCATTTCCAGTTTCTAGTGATGAATTAAAATATCTTTCGATTCATCTGATCGATCATTTATAGTATCCTGTTCCTGATTAAGTCCAATCATATGTATGAATCAGAAAAGTGGGATTTTTTAGACAACATTAAAAACATATGCAATGAAAAATAAATATACTGGTACCATAATACCAGACCATCCACTTCCACTTCACAAACCGAATTCACCGTTGGGCGTACTTCCACTTGGCATCACTTCATATTGTTTTATTACCCAGATATAACCTAGATTTTGATGGAGTAATTTAGCATATGATAATTTGATCAACATATGAAATACTTTCGGAGAAAATTCAGAATTTATTTCCGTAAATCATATTGAGTGAATGTTGTTGGATTGAAAAGTACATAACGATGTATTATCTACATGTGTAACAATGTGTAAAGAACTGAGATAATAATTATGAACCGAGTGTTTGGATATTTTTTCTGTTAATTTCACCGAAATAATTTGTTATTTTTGTGTTTAAATAACGAGTGCAAACTGGTATCAATTTATACATTTACTTCATGCATGGAGTTCAACGGATAATGACACTCTAAACTTGCTTCCAACTTTCTAATTTACATATTTCTCATGATTATTCATCTATTTATTTCAATGTTGCTTGACGACCCCACCAACATCCACGTTCTACAGGGGTACGATTACGCGGGTGATGATGAAATGATGAAGTGATGATGGGTGAAAAGAAGTTCACATAAACTCATGTCTTATCACAGGACTCGCAGCAACGCCCAACGTGACTTCAGTTTCTAGCACAGTGCGCAATAGTTGACTGAGTCACAGAGACGGCTACGTATTTTTTTTTAGTTTAGAGCAACAAATAATCGAGTTCTCTGAATGGTATGAAGCAATTTCACTTCGATACAGTCAGACAAAAAGTCACTACCACAGATTCTAATGTATAATATTGACCCTGACAATGTTACCATGTGTCTGAAAATAACTTCAATACTTGTAACCAAGAAGGTCTACTACCAACTTAATCATTGTGAAATCTCCGATACTGATATGATATCGATGTGGCTACCACATTATCCAGTTACGTTTCTCATCGAAACTTTCGTCATGAAATATACCAACTTTCTAAAAACTAACAGCTATGCAAATATTACTATGATATTCATGTTTGTCATTTATTCTAGACGACTTCATTCTTCCGTACTTACAAGTACATTAATCCTCATAAAAACTCTGATATAAACATCTTCATCATGTTGCACATTTCTCAACATGAAACTTTCTTATATCCTGGCAGAAAATAGGAAGTTTTGTGCATTCTTCCTTTCTGTCTGTCACCCACGAAATAAAACCCAGCCTTCACCCGAACTTCTCTCATATTTCAGTCTTAAACACGAAAGAATGTCTATACCTCATAACAAAGTTAACAGGGGTGGACAACCTTGCTCAGTGCGGGTGCTGAAATAGAGCTTGTGCACTATTCCTTGAATCTCCTACAATGAAATATGTGTAGGCCTATATTCAATAATTTGGAAATTTCATATTGCATTTTTTTATCGACCAATTTAATTCACAATTTTTAATCAAATACAGGGTACTTCAGTCAGCCTACTCACCAGTTTTTGGAAGATATTTGAGTGATGTGGCACTGAAAAAATCCAATCGTAAGTAATACATAGATATTTACATTCCATTCCTGGCCTTAAGCTCCTTCAAATGAGTACGTTGTTTATTAATTTTTTTGTAAACTTTGTGGCATCTAAAAATCGCTCGGCGTTTTGCCTAGGGTTACCAACCCCTGCCTCATAGCTATTTCCTTTATACTCCACGTCAGCTTCTACCTCGGTGGATCAACACCGCAGACCGTATAATGCTAATTTATGAATGGATCCAACTTTGGATATTATATATATATATATATATATATATATATATATATATATATATATATATATATATATATATATATATATATATATATATACAAAAGAATCAACAAGTACTAAATCATATGTAGTAAAAAAGGATAATATTTTCATAACATTTCATTATGAATGTATAAGTTATTTGTATACAGCCTTTAGCTATATGAATATAATTCAGCTCAGTGTAAGGTGTAACTGTTTCGACAAGACTGTGCTAACCCCATGCAAAGAGAGATGTATAATGTTGAGAATGCAAACGATATAATGGCGCTGAAAACCAGACGTGAAGCACTCTCACAACCAACCAATCAGCAAACGATACCTTACAAAATGTTCTTCCAATTAATTAGCTCTTGAAGCCTCACCGTGGCACGGTGGTACGGCGACTGTCTTCGGTGCGAGTACGTCTGGTTTTGATTCTGATCCGGGTTAATTACTTTCTATATTATATTAAACATGATTTTGATCAAGAGTTGAGTAACAGAAGCAATGTTTTACATTTGATTTCTCTTCTAGTTTTCATTGAAGAGATTCTATCAATAGGTTTTAAAAAAATCGTATGAAACGAAGATTTTTCCCGATAATTATGATATTCTCGAATGAAACATATTTTCAACCCATATTGATTTTTATGGCTGCTACCTAGACTGAAGATGAAAGAGAATTTTTCAGAAGCTAAAAAATGGAATTCATGAGAAGTGTCACGGGAGTTTACAAATTGGAAAGAAATATAATAAGTACAGAGATTGAAGTAGAACGGTACGGTTCGGAATAGAAATAGATAGACCAAGTTGGTACGGACTGATGAAAATAATGGAGAGGAATAGCAGAGTACAAGAAGTCGGAGATATACAGAGATGAAAGAAAAGTGGGAGGACCGTGAGAGAAATGGAAGATGGAATGAGAAAATTAATTTTTTGTCTCCCTTGGAGACTTTGTGGATTGTATTTGACTGTTCAGAGTTCTTATTTGTATATACAAAACTGATAATTATAATTAAAAATATATATATATAAGTATGGGAAGCGGTAAATAGTAAAATAAGTGGAGAGACATGGAAGAGGAGGAAGAACAGGAGCAGGGCAAGGATGAAGACTAAAAACAATAAGAGATCTTGGGTTAGAAAACCTACGTTTGCATGTTTTGCCATGATTATTCATCTCAACCTTGAGTTATAGCTATCGTACCGATAGATTAGCAACAGCGTCTTAAAGCTGTGCTATCAGCTAAATATTATGAGAATAAAAAATGAGCTCTTACCACATTAAAAATCAGATTATTTATCATATAATATATAGCACTATACGAGTTTGAGGTTAGGTGTCAGCTTTCAATTGAGAAGTTGGTAATTTTCGTATGCATCAGAACAGAAGAACAGAAATTTTTTTCTCACGTAGTTTTCGTGCACAACATTGGAGTCTTCTTTGAATAACAATAACAAGCAGTACATTAAGCAAATAATCAGAGATCACAATAATTCAATTCATAATATAATTCAAACCTCAATCACCACGCAAAACTTGCGCAAAAATGGCGATACGTCCTCTGCGCATGCGTGTATCATTTGCAACCGACTCAATCGGGTTATTCATTCACCTTGTAATACGGGCTTTAGCATGTTGTTGTCGGAACATAATTAATCAATGGTGTGTAGTGAAAGTTATTTTAACGATGCCTAGCGTTGTATGTAGACTTGAGAAGGCAATAGATTCGGGACGCGTGCTCGGAATATCCTGGGGGGAATAATTGTGTTGAATGTGTGTTTAAAGAGTTCTGGAAGGGAAAACTTCTGGGAAATCATCTATCCTCATCTTTACTTACACTTACGGATATTAGGTGAGATTCAGTTAACATTCTTAGATAGAGATGAAGTTGACTGAGATGTTACAATATAGATAAATTCATTAATGTGCTCATATAATTTACGGGTGATGAACTGCTATGAAAATACTCGGAAAAGCGTGATGGAGAGCAAGGAAATTGCAGCAAAAGTGAAAGTAAAGTAAAAGTCAACCTGATGAAAAGGTAGCGTATCTATATTAGCTAATTACAAAATGTTTCACTTATACCATTTCAATCATTCGATTCATGAGTTTTCATTGATTCGTCCAGATGTTTCCAGAAAATCAGGTATATTTGTAACAAACTTTTTAAACATCGAAAATTTGACCTCGAATCAATAATTCTTATTCGAGGCCAAGGATGATAGGTATAGCTGTGGCAGGGCAACACAAGGGCGATCTCTCTAACTCGAATGATCATATGAAATAATAAAATGTGATACGTCTATGACGCGACAGGGTGTGCCTATTGAGAGAACAGAGTAGTTGGATTGCGACGTATCAGATGTTTAGTGATGAGATTTTAAGGGTAGAATATATTGGAATTACAATCCTGGGGATGACGAATATTTTTTATGCCTTTCAAATGGTACAAGTGAGAACCAATAACTGGGAACTATGAAACTCATATTTCCTCATTTTTACAGGTTGAAAATTAAAAAATAAGTGGGAATTAAATGATGGAGTAATAAAGTAATGAATAAAGTAATTAATAAATTAACTAGGGAAACGCAGCATATGCGTTGTAAGATAAGCGAGATATCTGTATGAGGTACAAAAGTCATTAAAGTAGTTCTACCCTTGCGACAGCATTGGATCTGGTATTTTTCAAAGTTCGACACATATACAAAATACTACATTGTTGGGAAAATATCGAATCTAGAAAGTAGTGGATGTTAACATTATAATTCTGCTTTCTGGAAATAGTTGATTCAATTTTTTTCTTCAGAACGGTTGGTTCGAATTGCATATGGTGACAATGTGTATTATTCATATTTACACATTCACAAAACATTTCATTTCATTTGGAGAGATTTTATTTTTTAAAATTTTCTTGCTCAGTCTAATCTTATGGGAATTTTAGAAATGTTGAGATTATATTTCTCAAAATCGGTCCGACCGATTCATTCTAAAAACTACACAGTTCTGAGTTGGATAAGTTTGCGTCCACCCCTGCGACCTGTGCAGTGCCCACAAACAAGAAAAAAACACACACATGAACAAACACAAACACACAAACACAGCCCTATTAGAGTGGGATGGAATCTTCGCTTACGCTCATCTAATGTTCAGAATAAATCAGTGAAATAAAGTATTATATGAAAAATAAATACTCTCAGCCATATACCTGTGAAGATATTGAAATAGAAAAGTCAACATCCTCATTTAACATTATTGGAAAAGTAGTATTCATATCTGTGTCTCTTCCGTATTAGAATTTTGCTATTTAATACCAACAAAAAGCTCACAAATAATGTAAACTTCCACCGAAATAGCTCCCAAGCACTCTTAAGTAATAAATACACTCAAAGTTTATAGCCCTTTGTTCATGACCATGTTTTGACGTCGTTTGACTCGAAACGGAAGTATGCTTTTTAGTATTCCACGCCATTGAAACAACAACCCCTTAACTTACACCACCCTCTTAACACACTGCCAGCACATTCACTTCAAGGCGGAGAAAGTTTAATTCCTTCCGGAAATAAGCGCTTTCTTACTGGGTGAGATTTAACTTTATTCTTTGGTCAAATACGTCAACCCCCACACTCTTATCCAACAACTCTCTCACTCTCTCTCTTTCTCTCTCTTTGACTAAAACTCTCTATCTTCCTCTATACCTTTCTCGCACTCTTCCTTCAGAACTTTACCCCAATCATTGCTACACGCATACAAAATAAGTTGCTAAAGATTTCAGTCCTGCAATCGTTGTTATGTATTATTGTGAAGCATTTAGTATTCTATATTAACATGAACAAGATGGTGATATATTTTGAAATGATAATATTGTGAGCTGAAAATATAATGATACACATGTGTGATGTATATTTCATGAGGTAAGATGAAGACGTTTGAATAAATATTAATAATCCATTTACATCAATACTGCTCGACGTTTCAACTGCGTGTAATAGCCTTCAACAAAAACGTATTTTTCGATAACTTCCTCACATTTTTTAATGAAAAAATGATGATATAGATGTTGTCAACACTCCTACGCTGCATACAAGAGTCTTTCAGTTGTCAACAACTTTGGAATATATCAAATTATGAGCCGTTTCTGTGATATATCAGGACATTACCAGTGTTGGTATCGAGAGAGAACCGATCACACAAATACTGATATATCTTCCACTTCCTAACTAGTAATCTCTCACGTAATTGAAAAATGATATTCATTGATATTGTTATCTATCATATTTATTTATTACATATTTGAAGTGGTGAGATCGCCCTTGTGGTGCCCCGTCCAAACGATCATATCTTTCATCTGTAGCTTTAGTTGAGGAACAATGATTTTGTATTAAGTTTTGATGTTATTAAAAAAAAAATCTATTCAGCTCGAACTTTGATTAAGGTAAGGACGAGAAAGATGAATTTACGTATCTCCATAATTCTATATGTATCAATTTTTGTCAAGGTCAAATACTGAATAAGTTGGTATTATAGTCTTACCAAAATAAGTTTCCTGTAGTGTCAATAATGTTTATAGTGTGTATAATTATTCCTCTATTCATTCTGATTTTCATCATTGAAAATACGCTCTTTTCCATCTTCTTTTTCGTTTTCTTTTTCATATTCATTATCCCATCCAATTAAATAATGTGAGTTCATTTTCAACACTGTCATTACAGTAAATGTGAATATTTTGTTACCATCTGCCTAAACAACAGACAAGCCAGTTATGACTTGGTGAACTAGAGTATGAATTGTATATGTAAATGTATATAACTAATTTGTGACAATAAGAGAAAAATTGTGTCCAAGGAAGCACTCTGTTGAAGACTTAAATCTATGGTCGTCGTTGAAAGATGAATAAATGATGAAATGGAATATTATTTTGACGTGTGTTCTGGATAGTGGAAAGAAAAATGTCGTGGCCTGATTTCAAAGAGCTTCTCACTCTCACTACAGAGGTGAACTTTGGACAACCTCTGAAAGGTTCGTAAACTATGAAGGGAATCGAACAAATCTCTACTCAGAGCGCTAGTGACTGATCCTTCCCACCGAGTCGTTTCGATACAGGAATTATAGTACTGAAGTTATAGTAATAGATATAGTTATACCTATGGTTGAAAGTCATAGAATAATAATTTCATATAATTCATGTTCATTGTTTTGGTCAGCCATGATCTTCATGCACTCCAAATTTTAAATTACGGGGATGAACAAAATATGAAGAAATATCAGATTTCCTCGGAATATCTTCTCATATGTAACCGATTCTGAATACATAATATTAGATTTTTCCAAAATTCATTCTCATAATGAAATGATTCAATTGAGTATGCGTCAAAAAATGAGCTTATACATCAATTCATACATTTAATATACATTCAAGATGGAAATGAAAATTTGAAATAAAAATATACACCCCAACAAATATGTTCTTCTCAAATGAGAATGTACATTAAAAGTGAATAATTTAAGTTTCAGGTGGAAATCTTCATTTTAAAAAAAAAGTTTATATTCATAATGAAAATACTCTTCCAATGAGAAAATATATATGAAAAACTATGCAGGCTATTTTGAATAAAAATGTAGTGCCCACTTCTCAAATGAAAGTGTACATTCTTAACGGTAATGTACATTCCAACTAGGAATCAACATTAAAAATAAACTCCTAGTTTCGATCATTACACTTCCAATCCGGAAGTTTATAAACGAACGTTTTCTTTTCTCAACCAGAACTACGAAACAAACTGCTTCACTTCTACCGGATCGCAGCAGTCTCTTGAATTACGCCACCAGTTATAAGCTTAGATTTCTTCATTAAGTCTATAAACTTCTTGCGTTAGCCAGCAGGAAAAGGAATTGTACAATGCAGACTCAATTTATTTTAACCGTGTTGGATTAGGGCGTAATCTAAAGTAGATATAGTGGTACTCCACGTCAGATAATAGCCCATTTAGACAATCCAGCTCGCTTTGCATAACATGACCGGTGTGCGAGATGCATGTACTGTTACGACAGTTGGATATTACATTAAACTGATAAACACTGAGAACCTTCCTATATTATTATATTCGAAAACTCTTTTAAAATGATCTCATCTCATCATTCGGGATTTTTGTTTAATGTTTTTCATTATATTCTCACCTTTTTCTTTCGTGTATACAAGTTAACCAAATTTGAAGAATTGAATTCAGTTCGATGTTATAATTTAGAAATGAATATTGTATTGAATTAGAAACTATGAAATATTGAGTTCTGAATCAGTTGGAAATGATGGGGAAGCTGTGCCGTGTAAGCAATGCAGGGAATGAATGGGATTCATAGTTTCGAATTGTATGTGTGTGTTTTTATAGCTTTCTGTTGAATTCTATGAGATTATCTCCCGATAATATTTATGACAGTTCTCTGAATTTGGATTGTGATGAAATATGTATATTTATATGCATAACATCATTTGACAATTTAATCTTTATGCAGTGGAAATTAGTTGGTAGGCCTTTTTGTATCAATGTTTGATCCAGTGGAAATGATTTGAAGTAGCCAATAATAATAAAGTGTTAGATTAAAATGTATCAGATATATTATTTCAATGATTTAATAATTGAATAATTGAATTTGAACCATGTGCGGATAAGAAATAACTCATTTATTTATTTTTGAATTAATTTTTCGACCATCTTCCGAGAAACTCGAAATGGCCAACAGTTTATAATTATTAACTTATACTAACTTATAAATGTAGCTTATAACTATCATTATTGTAATAATTAATTATCATTATGAGAAATGTATCTGAAAATATAGAGTGGTATGTGCTAACAAGTACAAAGTTATGATGGAAATGTAATGAACGAATGTTATAAAAACTGTCAGTTGATATTTGACCTTTAATTTTAGAAGAATTGTAACAGCGTGAATCCAATTCACTTGAAATAGAATCAAGCGTAAATATAATTCATTACTATTTTATTATTCGAGGTTTTAACATGTAACATGAAAAAAATGTGAGACTGAATAGTTATCAATCTGATTAGTATTCCAATTATAGCTGGTTTCACGAACCGTTGGTTAATTTTTTCAGATAATTATTCCCTAATTATTGGCTGGCGCGAGAAAATGAATTGAGAGTAATGAAAGGTCAATCTGCTTACAATTAATCAATTTATCAGCTATCAGTTCGTAAGATCGTATCAACAAATTCGATGATTGGCAGAGATCTTAATAATATTCACTAACAAGTAACCATCTCATCTAGACTTCATAATACTTCGGAGAGAATTGATAAAAATAAAGAATTGTATTTTGTGGACAGTCTGCACAGATTACGAGTGAAGTTACAGTCATTCGAAACAGTAAATTTTACTGGTCTAAAAAGCGAAAACAAATAAAGAAACAAACAAATTGAGGTAAATTCAGACCGAGTCAACGCAATCGTCACTTCCTCAGTTCATCCAATTACCCATTCCATTCAAAAGTTCCGACTTTGGAAATCAACACGTACAATCAAAAAAAGCACAGTATAAAATATCCCATCTCTGAAAACAAATGTCGGATCGAATGTAAAACCCGTGAGTTAGACAAAAAACAAACCGTCAACAATAATGAAAAGCTGTCATATTGTAAACCGTGAAAAGAACCCAGCATATCTCTCTCTGACAGATTTCAGATATTGCTGGAAGCATTTGAAACGTATTTTTTTCAAAGCTTTTTCTTTTCATCTGATTCCCAGCTAATAAAGTTATACTAGTTTTGTGTGATTCTTTTGTTAACTTGTTTGAACCTTTTTTCTTTGCGCGCAATTTGGCAAGAGCCAATCGACCAATCACCAATCTTTTGTACTCCACGGTCCCCTTGACTAGTCGTTCGAACGCGATTGGTTGTCTAGCTCACGTTTGCTATTTTCAACAATGGATATCAATCTAATTGTGTTGCTTCTTTTGTTCTGTGTATTTAAACTCAATATAGAAATCGAGGAATCATTTCATATGAAGTTTTTCAAATTCACTTTATTTGTTTGATCTAATTTCTTCGTACTCTGATATGAAAACCAATCAAGTTGACCAACTTAGAAAATACAATCATCACATCCATCAGTCTGCTATACAAAACTTCACAACTTTTTTCTCCATATTTTATTGGAGCTCTTAGTTTGAGTAACTGAAAACGGCAATGATAATATCTAATACGAAACCAATTGAATTATCGTAGTTTTTCAGTGAACCTTCCAAACAGAAACAGAACATATTTCATCAAAAATAACTCATGACTTATAACTGTAGGCCCTATCACTTGTAGCACCATATTTGCATATAGGCCTACATATACATTCACCCATTGATATGTTAATACAGAGTTGCTCATTAGAAACATATACAATTTAATTCAATGATGATTGTTGTATCAGCTTGGAAATATGAATGGGCTCGTGAGAGGTGAATGTTGGTCAAAACACCTCATTTTATTATAATTAAAACAAAATTTTATTTTCTCCAATAGTAGTACAATGCATAATTATAATAGTTCACCCTTCACCTCATGATTGACCTTATGACATATAATTATATATTTTGGCTTTTCAATTTGAAATTGATGTTAATTATTACCACATTTGGGATCACATCCACAATTGATTATTCACCAATATCACGCTCATCGCATTTGAATGAAAATTTTACTTTTTTACAGTTAGCTTGTGAACTTTCACCGACCGTATTTAGAGTTTCAGGCGTATCTGTATAGATATACTTTTAGTGTCGAATTGTTTAGAAAATGATTGGATGTTCACAAACAGTACTGTGGTATATTTTAACCACCTTTCAAAATAAAGTTCACTGGTTGAATGGTCGCCATGAGAATTTTCTCCGAAGGTGATGATTATTGTGAATAATTGTACACTCTCTAAATCAATAAAACACAGATGAGGGTTTTCTTAACGTACCGTACTTCAAAGACTTCAGAAAAGAAAGCGTACAGAATAACGTCATTCTCATCCAGGGAATATTATTCCAATAACAAAAAATGGGAAACGAAAAATGTCATGAGTAAAAAGTGAAGAAATGAATTCAGATATTTTCTATTCAACCTAATATCGTTTGTTTGCTTTGCGTGCTATCAAACCACGGCACGGAATTTAGCTTTCATAGGTATAGAATTCCCTGGATCTGTCAGTAGGAGACTGGCATGGTCGGGCTTGCTGGAATAGACTGTGCCATGTCACCGACTTCACCTAGTGGAGAAAGGCTTGATACAAAAAAAAAACGGTATAGCAGTTACATGTATGATTCAGTCCGCTCAACTAAAGAGTCCGCATCTTAGACAGATCTACAGGATGCACTTTCGCCACATATATCTCAAAAACTACAAACAATACGGACTTGCGGTAAAATGCCATAAATAAAAAATACCCTCATAATTAGATATGCCTAATAGAAAATTGAAGAATAATTTTATTATGGAGCAATAATTGAATCAAAATGTGTCTAAGTTGATGGTTTTCATTACTTTATTTCCTGGTCACCGAATAATAGTGGAAATAAATCATAAACGCACATCCTTGAGTTCAACTTTGCTTATCAATATTTGAAATTTTGATTTGCCTGTAATTCCACAGTTTTCTCAATTTCCTCGGCCAAAATGTGTAATGTAACTAGATTTTTGAAATTATGAAATGAGAAACTCCCCCATCTAGCGGTGGTTACTGGAACTCTCCCAATATCATCCTTTTTTCACTTTTCAACCCACAATCAAACTTTTAAATGCACATCAAACTTGGGTAGAGCATTTCGAAGAGAAACATGCTCAGCTAAGATGCGGGCTCTTAATAAGAACTAATTCAGGGTATATATAAAATAGTGATCTGCGAAAGAGACGACGTCATAGTGATACAATAGTCGGGACTCAATGCGCAATCGCATATCCAGGCCCTATATTGACGTCACATCCTCTAGTTTATTATATACTGAAAGTTGAACGTCAAACGGAACGACGCTCATAGCGGCATGATATTTGAGAACATATTGCAATCACATACTCTGTCATCAAACCAATCGTATGTTTTTTATCATCCTAACTGGACTTCGTAGCTGAGAAAATGGGTCGAACTTCGAAGCGCTTTTCCCCTTTTGAAACGTTCTGTTGATACCTTTGACGTTTGAAGGGTATGGTTTTATCTCTTAAGAACTTCATATTATTGAAGAGGCAAATAACATCATTTTTTTCTGAGGATACTCTGATGGGAATCAGTATAATTTGCCTCAATGAACTCAACTACTCGTATGGAGTGACTACAAAATAGAAAATAATCGAATATTCAGTATATATATATATATATATATATATATATATATATATATATATATATATATATATATATAAATATACGATGACGTTCATTTGATCTTTGTGAATCGAGGAAAATATGTTTCAAGACTCGAGGTTGAATTAATGGAATCATTAGAGCGATTTAATTCATTTTCCAGGAAGAAGAAAGTACGGCGGTGATCGTCTCCTCCGAATTTGGACCAGTAATGAACATCAGAATCGAATGGATGATAAAATACTACGAATTCACCAGAATTGTAACTGCGAGCGTTATTTTTGTCATGAATCTGATACTGTGAGAAAATAATTTTCACAACGATAGTGCTGGATAATTCTCATGAACAACGAACGAATTCTTAATTCAGCATACCATAGTGTTATCAAAAAAGATTAGTAGATAGATCAAAAACACATATTATTTCGCAATAATAAGTGATCAATAAATTGATTGAGCTGTGTATCATATCGGAAGCTCTCTCACCGATCAAAAAAATGTCTGAAGAATTATATATATATATATATATATATATATATATATATATATATATATATATATATATATATATATATTTATATATATATATATATATATATATATATATATATATATTCATATTTTTCTCCATTCTATATTGTGTCGATCAAATTCACACCTTCGACGACCACGAGTACAGAGAATATAATTATAATAATGGAAAGAATATATAAAGAAATCCTCACAATAATCATGAAAACCACAATAGTTTATGGAATGTAATAGAGAGTTCTCCATATAATTCAACATCAATGGAACAAACATAAAAAATCATCTCATTTCGCAATAATAAAGGATCAATAAATTGATTGAGATGTGCATCATATCGAAAACTCTCACTGAATCAAAAAATATTCAAAAACTAATATATATTCATATTCATAATATATATTCATCATATTCATAATCATATTACTAATATAATTTATTATGATATATTCATATCTTTCTCTATTCTACATTGTGTTGATCGACTTCACGCCTTCCACAATCACGAGAAGAGAGAATATAATAATACAAAAATAAAAATAATAAGGAGATATTTTCACACGAATCATGAAAACCACAATAGTTTATGAAATGTAATAGAGAGTTCTCCGTATAATTCAACATCAATAGAGAATATGAACATAAAAAACCCCTCTCATTTTGCAATAATGAAGGATCAATAAATTAATTGAGATGTGCATCATATCGAAAACTCTCACTGAATCAAAAAATGTTCAAAACCTAATATATATTCATATTCATAATATATATTCATAATATTCATAATTGAATTCATAATATAATTTATTATGATATATTCATATCTTTCTCTATTCTACATTGTGTTGATCGACTTCACGCCTTCTACAATCACGAGTAGAGAGAATATAATAATAAAAAAATAAAAATAATAAGGAGAGATTTTCACACGAATCATGAAAACAACAATAGTTTATGAAATGTGATGGTAAGTTTTCCATACAATTCAACATCAATAGGAAATATGAACATATGAACATCTCTGTATTCAGGTTAACACCTAGAATAACACTCGAGCTGTTTTTGTGTTGCCGTCAAGCTGAGTGGTGACGTGATGATTGGGTTGAGAAGATAACCACAGTCGTATTATGTGTGATGCCAATCCTGTGGGATACGTGCTGGTAACAGGAACAGGAACAAGATGAAATCTCAGCAGTAATATCATATAGATGTCAGCTCAGAATGCTGGATGGAAAGATTTTTGAGAGGTTTTGATCATTCGTTTTTCTTATCAGGATTCTTTTTCAGTTTGAGTGGTTACCGGTATTGAATGACTTCAACGGTATGAATTTTCACGTATTCAATATGTATACACATATGTACATATATGTAATAAGAGTCATTCTTTTCGTTTCACTTCACCATTTGGTTCTTAACGTTCACGATCTGTATATCAGTCCATTTATTGACTAGTTGACAGATTAGTAAGAATATTTATACCCCAATATGGAACAATTCAGATAACTTGGAACGGCAGTGCAGATTTTCATAACTTAGCTTGTCGGCCATTTCCTATCATCTTTCTATTCTCAACCATTTTCATGTTCATATGCCATTTTGTTCATCATAATTTTGTATTCATTCATTTTTTTTCTGGAAGACAGATGCAATCCTCTTGATGAAATAATTTTTTCAAATTTCAACCAAAATATATTCGTGACATTTTAATTTATTCTATGGATGTGTTATCATCACAATAATTGATATATCACAGATAAGGTGCTTCAACTATCTAATTTTCCCAATAATAGAAGTCATAGTATCTATCCATTTCATGATCATTTATAAAACGTTCCAATTTAACGTAGAAGTTCGAGTATTCAAAATAAAATGCACGTATACACATAATGGAAAAAAAACTGTGCTCATACTTTCACTTAAAACACGTACATTTATGCATGAAGTATTTTCTACTTCCTCGCAGGTATTATTTATACACATGTATATATTCCCCTGACGTTTCTTTTGTGAACCATGCATCCATCTCCCAGCGAAACTGTAACATAAAGAAACCGTTGAATGTTTCATGATGAAGCCATCATTGTAATAACTTCCTTTGCATTGTACTTTAACCCCTTCGCTTTGCTCCCTGTAGGCAAATGTTGTGTTGCTATAGATGACGAGAGGGTTGCCTAGTTTCTTCGCTCGTTTCCTACACAGGCATTGTTGTTTTGCGAAATGTGGTGAGGGTTGCCTAGTTCAGTGTTTAGTTCAACATGTGAAACTCGATATGAAGTCATGATAGCTAGAGATGGCAGGTTGGGACCGGTAATTAGAGATATCCAAATATAATTTAATTAATTTGTATCCTATTGAATTAGTTTTGGAAAGTTGATGAGGAGAGGATACATCCTGATTCGAATTCAAAATGACTCAAACATTTTCTAAAGGAGTGTCCAACCGTAATTAACACATAGAATTAAGATACGAGATGGATGTACGTTATTATTATACAAAGTAGGAGAACTGAAATACTCCTCAGAGTTAATTTAAGCATACGGACACGAGGCTGAAAGAATATTGTACCTATTGAGAGCCAAGAAGTGCCTCAGATAAGATAGACCACCACAACGGGGATCAAACGCCGGACTCCTGAATTACTTTACAGCCACTCATCTGTAAAAGTCTCATTTTATCACCAAAAGAAGCGAAATGTTTCGATATTGAAATTGAGCAAAGTCGCTTTCCGTCAAACCAGTAGTAGGTTTCTGATTGCTTTTCAGTTCAGATTGTATTAGTTTGGGATTTGTGTTTGGTGGAGTTAGTGATTTCATGTTATTTTTCGATGGATAGGTTTTGGTACATCAGTTGGATTGGGATATCAAGGTAAACTTGGGTTGCGCGCAACAACAACAACAACAACAACAACAACGTTCGCATTTGATGATGTTTACCAATTCAATCAATTCTTATTTACATACTCCCAAGCATGATGGCTACTGTAGGGCTATAGAACAATTTTCTATGCCTTCTTTAGGACCGATGGTTCGATGAATAATGGCTGGTTAAATTGAGGCCCCAAACAAAGCAACCCTCTACACATCATGTTATATACGCATGGAGGAAAGGGCGCGTTCTCAAACGTACATTAACCAAACGAGATCAAGTCACATTCTTCACTCGGTAGCGTAAAGAGCGCTCGCCTTTTTCTCTGTGAGGAAATAAACACAGAGGTGCAAGACCGCGTTGGTTGAAACAAACTCTGTCTGAATTTATCAACATTCTCACAGATATCAGGTACTATCAGTTCCGCATATATATATATATA
This sequence comes from Brachyptera risi, assembly GCA_964007535.1. Taxonomy (NCBI): domain Eukaryota; kingdom Metazoa; phylum Arthropoda; class Insecta; order Plecoptera; family Taeniopterygidae; genus Brachyptera; species Brachyptera risi. Next base: position 18,484,999 of record OZ023333.1, on the reverse strand, counting down.
TATATTTATATATATATATATATATATATATATATATATATATATATATATATATATATATATATATATATATATACACATATATATATATATATATATATATATATATATATATATATATATATATATATATATATATATAATTTTCTTTTTCTCTTCAATAACATTGATTAAAATTTCAATGAAACATTTAATGAAACTTGATACAAAATCTCTGTTCCCCAATTAAGGCGCAATGGATGAAAAATATGATCGTTTGAACGAGGCACCACAAGGGTGATCTTACCACCCCAAAAAATAATTAAAACAACTCATTCAACAAACAATTGAAAAATATCATAATATTATTGACACAACAATTATCATATCATATTGATATCATTTGATATTCTGGATTAAATAATTGTATTGAGTTTCAATGATGCACTGTGAAGATAATTTCAGAGATTTTAGAGTTGGTAATTCATGATTCAGATGTTAGAAAATGCGATGAAATGATATTTAATCAAAGTTTTGATTATAGAATGGTTGGACCAGTGGAAGGAAGCGGTCGTGGCTTGCTCTCAAGAATCATCCCAGTATCCACTCTCCAGAGGGAAAGCACGATAAACTTCAGTCAGGTTGGTTGACCATCACGGAAATCGAACACGGCTCTCCTGAATGACGAATTGGCAAGCTAGGAACTTCTAAATCCATTTCTGTCTCATAATATTTATCCCATATTCTGTATTTTTATTTCACATGAATTCAGTACCCTGAGGGAAAAAATTCACACCAGGGATGTAATTACCTTGTTTATACCTTAATTATGTTCATATTTGATTTTGTTTATGAATATGACCGATAATATAAATTTGTTCAACCCACATACAAACTTTGTCGGATACTGTGGATGTAGTTGTTGTTTCATCTGATGTGATTTATTGGGTATATATTGTTCATGAATATGTATGTATCTCCATTATCACCGAATAATTTAAAAAAAATATGGTCATAAACATAAGCAGTGCAAGTCACTAAATTGTTGAGCACGTCATAAGACGTGGAACTGACCTTAAGAGTACACGGGAGTCGATTTAGCGAAATATCAGTTTTTTGGCGATAACTTGTGAGTGGTATTAGATATCAAAATTCTGATACGCGAGAAACACAGATAATTATAATAGCTTCAAGATGATATAAGTTATAACTAATCAAGTGATGTCGCAAAACTGTCAAGTGTGTACAGTTAAACAAACACATTTTCAGCTGTAAACGCCCGATAGTTATACGACATGACTTGGATAGTTATAATCAACTTATATCATCTTGAAGCTATTATAATTATCTGTGATTCTCGCTTATTAGAATTTTGATATCTTATACCGTTTGGAAGTTATCACCAAAAAAATGATATTTCGCTGAATCGACTTCCTTGAACTGAAAAAATACGAATTATTGAGTTTGTGAAAACATATATGTGGAAAGATTAAATGTACAAAATAGTAAGAACATATATTCTCAATAGTAACGATCGTACCTCATCAAGAAGAACAGCTTACCAATAACACATAACCTAATGCTGATCGTTCATGAAATTATTATTCATGCATAATGAATATCATTATGAATATTAGGTCAGGAGTATTTCCTTCCCATAATTCATAATGATCAGAAAGATTAAGTACATACTTCTCTAGAAGTTACAGATGAACAAAAACACAAAATAATAAGATGTTACCACAAATCGGAAGCGCTTTCGATGTAAAATAGGACAAGAGCTTATCGAATAATTTTAAACCTCCAAGTTTATACGTGAAAGCTTAAATGCTTACATCAAGCTTACATGTCAAGCTCAGAAATAATATTACGCGAGATTAAATCTAAGCATGTCACTTTGAAGCTTTTAATGTTGTCGCCACTCGAATGGCGTGATTATACTTTTTACATCATTTAATACGACAATAATTAAATGCTGCATACTCATTTGTGATACTTGAGTGGGAGAAGTTTGTGTGCTTTTCATCATGAGCATTCCAATCTCCAATTGAGCAGTTTTCTGATGAATGTTGTAATATACTTCATACTGAAACGTATGATATTTTATAATACTCCATTCCGAAGAAACTTATACGCTTATTAGATGACCGAATCGAAGACTTAATTTCACCGAATCAAAAATATATTTTCTGTCTCATACCACACGGGTCGAACGACAACACAAATAGTGTTGCAATTCAGCGTATACATATTTCATTATAAGACTCGACACAGTATAAGTTTGAAGCGGGATATTTTTAACCTTTTTTTTCGAAGTATTTACAAATTTTGGAAACTCCCATGAGAATACCTCGAAAAGTCAATTTTGATTTTTTTAGGAGTATATTCAAATATATTTTAAAATTCCAATTACTATACACATCATTCCAGTGTAACATCAATCAAAAGAGCCATTTCGGGGATTTCGATGTATAATATTTCACATCAATTTAAAGGTTTCAGAGCTATTAAGAAGAGCAAGGGTTGAAACTAATAAAATAGCGGAACGTCTGGAATGAGCAATTGATATAACAGGAAGACAGTGATATGATAGTGTCAAAATCGAGGTGTGTGTGTATATTCAGATGAACTATGTGGACACGTTCATCTCATTTCATTACATCTCATTATAAATGAACCTATATCGCTCATCTTTACTACGTATATCTTGCATTCTCCCAGTAATATAAACAGGATGGTTCAATGATGGCTGTTGAATGTCAAACTCATAGAATCAACAATGTTTTTTTTTTCATGAAATACTTTCATCTGCGGCGCAAAATTATGGTCACAAACAGCGCGATACTTGTTTTGAAAGTTCATTTGTGTTGAATAAACAAAATGAAGTGGTGAGATCGTCCTTGTGGTGCCCCGTCCGAACGACGATTATCTTTTATACATGGTCTTAATTGGGGAACGATGATTTTGTATCAAATTTCGATGTTTTTAGAAAAAATAGATATATGCTTATATTCTTTCATCCAATGGAATTAATCTTTCAATTTTCATTCAACAATGATTTAAAAAAAAACGTGATTTAATTTTCTTGTATATCATCCCAATGAATTTCTGAAGTATTATTAAATGCGGAAAGATCATATGTGTACTGTACTGACCGAGGTCACCCTTATCAGACTTCCAGTTGACTCACAGTGTACTTGTAGCAAAGACCTTAGTATATAACTTTGTCTAACTAAGGTCTCTGCTTGTAGTCTGTATCACGATAGTTCAGTGCCACATGTCAAAGACTCAGATATCGACTGCAAACTCAACTGGATTTATTTTCATACAAGTTATGAAACAAACCGTGATTGGAAATATCAAACTAACCAGAGTGTTGTTTCTTATAAGAAATAATAATTGGCATATCCTGGAAATGAGAGTAGTTTCGTCTTTTATAATGATATAAAACGTCAATGTTGTTTTATTCGAAGTCATTTCTCACAAGAACGAACATTTCTCTCTCTATCTCTCTCTCTCTCTCGCTCTCAAGATCGTCTTGTGGTTGTGAGAAATTGAACTGTCATATTAAATTATCGTTTCCACATAGTTCAATAACAACTGACAATGTACACAGACCGGGGCTCGAACCGAGTGCTCGATTTATCTAGATTGTAGATACTTTTCACGTCATGCTTTTATACTCTGGAGAGTATAGAATTCTGGAATGTCAAACACAGTATTGTAGCCGTCTATGTTCGATACATACCAATGTTATTACTGGTTGGTATTGGATGCACTTGGAAAACAAAATGGATTTTACTTTGTAGAACTCGATAGAAAGATTTATATCTCAATGCAATGTTCACCTTAGTATCAATCGAGTGTTTCATCAATCATTCATGTGTGATTTATCATTATTGTGTGTTTTTCCGACTTCATTAATTTTATATCTGATTATTTAGATGGGCGTAGCGAAGATTCCATTTCAATTTTGTACGTGGCATACAGGTCAGGAAAAAATATCTATCGAATTGAAACTTTCCCCACATTTTTCTGTCATACCAGAATAGGCTGGGATTGTTGGATTTTTTTCAAAAGAATCGGCCAGAAGATTTCTCCGGAAAAAATCGTGAAATTTGAAAAATCCCCATGAGAATAACCCAGAGTGAAAGATACTCGGAAAACAAGAATTCTTCAAAAGATCTCAAATTTTCACTGAATATGAACACCTTCTCACCTTTTTCAGGAATTTTTGAACAATCGTATGAGAAATAACAAAAAACGCAATAAAAGTGTACATTTTATTAAATTTTTGGATCAATTGGTTTTTCAAAGTGTATATGCGACATGTTGAAGCACTATAAATATCAACAAGTTGCAGGTAAGGTTTTTGAACGTTGATGTAATCCAAGGTCCGTCAATGTGGATTGAGCTGACAGAATATTTTTCATTCTAGATTCCCATACTTCTAAGCTCATCTCACAACGCGCATCCCACGTTTTCTTAGTTATTATGTGTCGAACGGCAATCATGTTTCCATGACATAGTCTCAAATAAAGATTTATATATATATATATATAAATATATATATATATATATATATATATATATATAAATATATATATATATATATATATATATATATATATATATATATATATATATATATATACGTGCTTCAATTATGGAATAGTTATCATCAAAATGTTGTGCTCAACCTATTTATATCAGATTTGACGACGCACTGTACTGATGAATATGATCTATTGACGTCGGTGAACGATATATGAGATGGTGGGATGAGATAACATGAGAGGTTATTTCATTAAATGTTTCTAGATAGTCGGTCGTGACTTGTTAAGGAAACAGTATTTACCTAAAAGACAGAAAGGAACCACGTAACACCCCTGTCAGAATGGTCGACCATAGCAAGAATCGAACCTTGAGCTCCTGAATGATGGTTCAGTGTTTTAACCACTAGGCCACTTGTCTCAGTGTGTTGTGCTAGAATTCACACTTCCTGACTCTTGATTCTTTTTCCTTCTTGAGTCGGTTGATATGTTATCTTTATAAAGATGGAATTGATGAGTATACTACTCGATGGATTGTATTACTGCGACGGTCGAAAACGTATCATAGTAGCTTATTAAAAACGTTATAGTCCAGGTGATACTAAAGGGTGTCGAAACATGTTTGGCGAGGAGATATTCACCAAACTTCACGATTCACTGCCTTTTGGATATGATGCTCCTCCCTTAGATACGTCAATACTGTTGAAGTGATGAATTCTGACAGATGTTCGAAGTGGGCCCTTTCAATCCAGTACTGAATCCAGGATTATAGTGAATTCCGTACCGTGACTGAATTTAATAAGAAGAATTGCATTTGAGAAGAATATATAGTTGAATGTACAACCATAATGAATTTCGGGAGAAAGTCTGCTCAAATGACAAGATAAAATCGAATTTGTATAGAGAATTTTCTCTCTTACAACAATAAAAACTTTGAGCATAGATCTAAGATTGTCTGTGGTTTTTCTGCATGAAAATTGAAAAGTGACTGATACAATGCTCCTTTGTCACACACACTTGACTTGTTATTCATACACATTTTTATGATTCTAAAACTATTTCAAAAGGACTATACGTTGTTCAGAAATCTCAAATTCCACACTCAATGGAATGTTTTCCTTTTCCACCGATATAATCGAGAAATAAAAAAAGAGGAGATAGAATAGAGGGTAAAAATAAGAGAGATAGAAGTCAAGTGAATTTCAGTTACATACACTTTCTCAATTTGAGTTAATCCATTCGGATGCTATATATACGAGAGAGTCAGGAGAAGAATTGCACTGGCCGGGGAGTATTTCAGTACTCTCATTCGATTCGTCACGAAAAAAAAATCAAACAAAAACATTCATATAGCATTCAACATGTGAAAACAAATAAGCCGAGCTGGGATTCGAACCCTGCTCGCAATTACAGTATCCGAACGTCTCACCATCGAGCTACTTGGAAAAAATCGATTCAATTCCTCTTCCGACCTGGTTTTCCTCAGACTCTAGTCACATTAGACATAGATAATCATTTTCAATCCATGAATACAGACTGTTCGAACTTTCCAACCGATTTCCCGTCCAACAAAAAAGTGAATACATACAATCGAGACTGTCATCAATAGAATGAAGTACGTGACCCAGAAAATCTTTCATATAACATTTTATAACGGTTTAGTAAATAGCTTATATTTCCCAGCAAAGATTGCACACATCTTCGATTACCTCCTATAATACATCACCGAGAAAACAACGATCTTCTGTATCGACTCGGTGGATGGACTTTAACTTGACTGTTAAATCCAGGGTGTTCGCCGAGTGAGGCCGATAAAAGCAATACGTCTTATCTGTGTTAACAGAACGGATATAGAAGAGACGTAAGCACTAGAGACAGCCTGGAAGAATTTATAGCTTGCGATCTTGTCTTAGAGCCGAGTATAGTTGAGTATAGCCAGCCCGTAGATTATAGCAATTGTAACGATAGATACGTAACTTTGAAAACACCCATGCTATGTTTGATGTAGATTTCTTTTGTGGCCATATGAAGTTTAACTTTTTTTCAGTTTTTAATAACATCGAAACTTGATACAAAATCATTGTTCCCCAATTAAAGCTGAGGATGAAAGATAGGATCGTTTGGACGGGGCACCATAAGGGCGATCTTACCACCCCATTTTGATTATTCAAAACTGATGAACTTCAACACCAGGAATGCGCTGTCTGTGACCATAATTTTTCGCCGTAGATAAAAGTCTTTTAGTATAAACACACGAATGTTGATATCTTCCACTTTGAACTAAGTCTCTTGGGCAATGATCACTTCTTTCCATTGACAGCAGATGTAAAGTTTATCATTATACACAATCGACAAATTAAATTAGTGATGGGCCTATAATGTTTTAATTAGGCCTATCATTCTACTAATTAATGGTCGTGGCCAATTAGTACTTCATCCATGCATTTGCTTCGAGGACTGTGGAAAACCACGAAAAACCCAATGGCGAATAGTTTGTTCATTTTTTTTTCATTGTGATTAAAGTCCAAATTATCAGGTGGATGAGATAATTGTGATTGATGACTCATTTCTTCAAATGTGTGGTGTACCATTTTCTTACGATCAATGCTGGATCGATATAATAATAATAATAATAATAATTTTCATCAGTACAAATTGATCAAGTTACATGATATTGTCATCGTCTTGTTTAAAACTAACGACAAAAGTAATACATTCAAAATGGCAATAAAATATTATAATCCTGAACATACTAGTATATGAAACAGGACTGCAGGGTGTCTATGGATAAAATATAGTTAGTCATCCTGAAAATTCTTTAACACTATAGTAACATTCCATGATAAGTTCTTGAGTTTAGTTTTGAAAGAATTGACATTTTTCATTTCTAGTGGAAAAGCATCATAAAATTTAATTTTAACATGTATGGGATCTTTCTCCACAATTGATAGGTTGTGCTTCATAAAATTATGTCATTCTTCTTGATGTTATGATTATATGTTCTATGAAGGAAGTTCCAATAGAAATTACTCATGGAGACATTTCTTTTCTTATTCTTTTCAGAGAAATGCCGGGAGAAAAATTAATTTCACAGGTGTTTTTTCCTGTCTGTTCTCACTCATGTGAAGTTTCTGGGAAAACGCAGTATATGCATTGTGAGATGAGCTCGGAAGTGTTAGAATCTAGAACGAAAAATATTCTGTAGCTCAATTCACATCTACGAACCTTGGATTACTTCAAACGTTTGAAATATCTTTCATCACTAATTCAATTCTCGGGTTGGTGCTGGATATATGTTCTTTGAAGAAGAACATGTTCCATGTTCTATGTTCTATGTTCATATAAGTTTTATATTCTCTCTTTCAATATGGTCATAGAAATTCTGAGTGATATTTTTTTACACGTGTTCACATTGGTCTGTTGAAGTTATAAACTGTACAATTGAAACAAGACGTTAGATGCGTAGTGCAATAGGGAATATATTGATGCAATTCTTATCACGGGGACAGTATATATCTGGTGTTTGAGTGGTTGCTGTTTATTGTGGTAGTGGTTGTACATGGATGAAAACTCCGAAATATCTTTGAAATTTGTCGCCTATTTATCGGTACTACAGCTAAAATACTAGATATAGCTGAGTATAGGTATCCATTCATATATGATTCGTGGGCGAACAAATTGTTACAAAAAATACTTCTTGAGTATCTTGTTAGTTTTGGTTATAAATCGTCTTTCAGAAGAGTTCATCGATATTTCGCCGCCATTTTTTTTTTATTCACTGCTGTCATCCATTTTGAATAATTCATTTTTCGTTTCACTCCATTATTCCAAACAATCATCCTAGTGAATTTTCTTCGTGAATACGCTCTACAGTAAACGAAGAATAATAGGCTTAACCTGGAAATAATTGGGTATTAATTAGTGATTATTCTCGTATGGTTATAATATATAAAAACACTAGAGCACAGGCAAATCAACCCTCACTATCTGGTGGATACAAGAGTGGGTTTCTGTCACGTGACACTTGCCAAATTTACCTATACACGTCACTCAACTTGTAACAAATTAATAATAATCTCACCATAGCAACACAGCAAATAGGTGAACTATTGATACTGTGATTGTATAATAACATTTAAACAGTATGAAACATCAATAATTGAATACAGAAGAAATACAGATGATTTTGATACCTTAAAAATGTGACGATTGAAATCTATTCAACTCAAATCGTATAATTTTCAATAATGAACAGTTGCAAAAAAAATTTCAAGCTGTGTAGCTGTGGAAATCCTGCGTTAAAAATGTCATTCCACAACATTTAGATCATATTATTAATATCTGTGTTCCTACCATATTTGGAGATCTGATATTCCATATACATCAACATATAAACTTTCACATATTTTTGATCAAATGGAAATGAATTGGAAAAGTGAATTGCGTTAATTTTCTCAGATAATCCGAACACATCTGTACGATGCATAGAAGAGTTTTTTTCTATAGAAACATCGAGAACTTTATTTACAGTCGTTGTTTCCCAATCACTGTCAAGGATGAATTTTAAATACCGTTTCGAAGCGGCACCTCTTGGTTGCTCGAATATTTTGAGATGATCAAATATTTCAAATATTTTGATATTTTGAGATTATTGATCAATATCAATAATTCTCTCTCTCTCTCTCTCTCTCTCTCTCTCTCCCTCTCTATATATACATATATATATATATATATATATATATATATATATATATATATATATATATATATATATATATATATATATATATATATATATATATATATATATATATATATATATATATATATATATATATACTATTTCAAATTGAGAAGATTGAACTTTGATGCCAGTATTGCATTTTTTGTGGCCATACCTGAAGTCTAACAGTAACTAACTTCTGTCTTGTAAACATTACTGGTAAAAATTGTTTCTCATGAAATATTCGGACACCATGTCAGCATTTGTATCATAATTCATATCATGGTATCATATATACCATGAGGAATTTCGATATTTCATTCTTTTTGAAAGTCATCCACAAAAAATTATATTTCGCTTAAATCGACTCACATGCGTTTTTACAGGCACTTCAAGTGTTTCAAAACTGCTCGTGAGTGTTGAACATTGGATTTGATCTCGAGATTATTCACAACGATTCGCCTTGAGTTTATGTTAACACCTTTGTTCGCAACGCCTTCAATTAATTGGCTAATTTTCCTGTCAGAACTAAACAATGCAATCGCGTGTTCATGAGACAATACAATATCATGTTTTCATTTATATATCATTTTTTGTTAAATCAGTCTGATAATAATATCAATTATGATTTTTGAATGAGGTTTGAGGCTCTGATCAACACTTTCGGATCTCGGTTCTGGGAGCATAGATGTTAACTCGAAGATCCAATATGTTCAGCAGCTAAAACCCTGAAGTAGTTCGGATTACAGATATCGTACTCAGGTACTACGTTGCTATAGGTACGATAGCTAAGCTACTTCAAAGTGACGTCACTCATTGTTATAAAAGAAGGACAACAATTGATTGAAATCAATCATAATATTTGATAGTCCATCGATTGACTGTATTGCAATAGTGACAATTTCCAGTCACTCATATAACTTGAGAGAAGCCTATAATAATAGCTTATAGCTATTGAAATACACAACTCATGTCTAGAGATGGAAACATTAGCGTTAATATTTGATTATCCCCCAGTTTTGAATGGTAGATGAAGTTGAAAATATATTCGAAATCAGTATATTGTGACCTCGGACGTTTTTTGATCGAGAAGTAAACTATTTTTCTAACTATGCAAGATACGTTAAACAAAGAACAGTTCAATTGTGGAGAAAAATATATCAATTCTGCGCCAAACAATTTCGTGAACACTTGGGCCTATATGTGCTTCTCTGCCATAACTATAGGCCTACGTGAGATGGGCAGTGAACTATATGAGAGAGTAGTGTAATTCATACCAAACGGTATAACATCAAATTTTCGTTTTTCAAATATATCAGTTGGTTGCACAGCTTTGGAGATAATGTGTGTGTGTGTAGTTATCAGTACGGTAACTATGATCCAAGCTTACGGGCAGTCTGCCGCTCAGAAGATTGGCAAGGTCTGTACAGAAGTTGATGAATACCTAAACTATAACACCATGAATCAAGAGCACAAGCTTTCCAGTCCATTGGAGTCATACAGTCAGCATACGATAAAGTCTTGTTACAAACTAGGATCTGTAAAGTGGTCAAGCAACTAATCAAACTCCTCCCACCTATACAAATGGTGCACAGAAGTTCTCGTCTCTGCACTGTTCCACCTTGAGGCTTTGTTCATTTCTAGCAAGACACGAAGACTATTCATATAACGCTTTGTGTAGAACTTTTCTATTAAGAACAAGTCAGTTTCAGATTCGTGATAAAGGTACACTAATTAACTGAGCTATTTTCCTTCGAGCGGTTTCAGCTATCTCTACCTCGAAACCCATCAACCAGATGGCAAACTTTTGTTGATGTTTTCAGATAATGTGGTGAAGACACGAGTTAAAATGTTGAGTGAAGGATTTCTGAAAAGAAAGTATGAGTACCTAATTTTAAAATTAATTATAAATGTTTCAAAAGTTTCGTTGATTTATTTACGGAATATATAGATTTATGTGAGTATTCAACAATTTTGTATCTCTCCTTCAGCAATGAAAATGAGTTGTTTTAATCATACGAGGGAAAACCATCAGATCGTGAGACAATTAAATCAATCAACAGGTAAAGTAGGTGGGCAGTGACTTTGATGGCTTCAAAATAGAATGATATTTGAATAATTTTTCATTTCACTTAATTTCGTATGAATATACCAATAATATTGATCTTACAAAGAAGATGCTGAGTTTTTCCACTTCTATAGGAAAATACTATTCATCCAGTTGAATATCTCTTGAATGAAATATATATATATATATATGAGTTGATTCAAAATGGGAGATATCAACATTAAATTTGTGTGTTCAATACGGTTTATACTTCCAATTTCCAATGCTGGTATACCCGGAAATATCACGTAAACGGTTCATACTTTTTACTTTTTACTGAACAAAACTCAAAAGAACATAGAACATACATATAAGTAAATGATCAGTCACGTGGTGAAGCCCTAAAGAGCTTTCATTGTGGATTATATATCGACAAATAATGGAGAAGAATATTGTGTTATGTGATACCTGAAACAAAAGTATGCATAACAAGGTCGAGAGAGTACCGGACTTTTGGAAACTGTAAGACTTTCATCTGCGCTGAGACAGCTCAGTCCTGATTTCACGGATCATTGCGCCTAATTCAGAATGGTTCATTGATAATTATTCATATTTGGAGACCAGACCATCTGGAAGGCTCAAAACAACCAGGAGGTGCCGTTTTAAAACGATCTCGCTTGGCTTGGGAGACAAAGATTGTATTTCATCAATTCTATGATATAGAAAATCAAGAAAAAAGCTCTTTTCGTTTCTTCTATTTTCGAAAGCATTCAGTTAAAATACACAAGACGCATTCGAGCTCAATTACAATCAAACATTTTTCACAAAAATATCTTCTCAGATTTGAGAACTGATTGATAATTTGTATTTAATATTTTAATTGGTTGAGAATCAGATTTGATTAATGAATTCATGAATCATTACACAAATTTGCCTGTTGAAAAGGTTTTCATTCTTCTATCATTTCTCATCTCAAAATATCAGACATCCCGTTGGAAGTTTTCAGTTGATTATTCATTCACTGGAGTATCAATCTCATCATATCTCTTAATTATATTGAGCTTAACGACGCACTCTACTGATGTCCACGATCTATTGGCGTCGATGAATGATATATGACATGATAGGATGATGATATGAGAGGTTATTTCATTAGGTGTGTTCAAATAGTCGGTCGTGGCCTGCTGATAAGGAAACATCCCAGTATTGACCTGCACGACAGAGGAAAACCACGAAAAACCCTACCAGGATGTTCGACCATGTCAGGAATCGAAACCCGGTCTCCTGAATGACGCTCCAGTGTATTACCCACTCGGCCACTGGTCTCACTCTGAAGGATCAAGTCATATTGGCTTACACTACACATTGTAATGATAACTAGGATTTACTTGTGTCGATGATTGATGATCAACGATAAGAAGATGATGAGGAATGGTATTTTATCTGTTCTTCAGGAGTGTTTTTTTTTTTTTTAATAACATCGAAACTTGATACAAAATCATTGTTCCCCAATTAAGGCTATAGATGAAAGATAGGATAGTTAGGACGGGGCACCACAAGGGCGATCTTACAACCCCATTTTGATTATTCAAAACTGATGGTCTTCAACACCAGGACTGCGCTGTCTGTGACCATAATTTTTCGCCGTAGATAAAAGTCTTTCAGTATAAACACACGAATGTTGATATCTTCCACTTTGAACTGAATCTCTTGGGCAGTGATTACTTCTTTCCCTTGACTTCAGTAGTGTGAACCAAATAATCGTAATATGGTCGTGGCCGTGTTACAGATTCATTTCAATAGCGGTAAGCCAAATGAAACATGTCAGGATGGCCGACTATGCTGGGAATCGAACTCGGTTTCCTGAATGCATCTCAGTATTTTATTATGGGTGATTAAATAGTTGAAATCCAATTTCCATAGATAAATTGAATGAATTCGATGAATCTTGTTTATATCTGAACAAAAATAAGAATATGTTCTCGCGCGGTAAGACCGATATATAGCAATCAATTTCTCACAAAATGTCATTCTTTTTACAAGATTACCTGGTTCCATTATTACACGATTGATTATCGGCTGGATGGTTCTCTTCTTTTTACTGTCACATCCATCCTCTCGTCGAATGGTTTTCAATTCTACCGAACGAAGTGTGAATTTGCTTCCGACTAGATTCAGATCCGCACCCCCCCCCCTCCCTCCAACCCTTCTACAGCCCGGCAAACCGCTCCGCCCACTTCTAGGTGTTAAGCTTTACAACCGTGACCTACATAGAGCAGGGGAAGTTTACTTCTTTTAATCCTCAGCCATGTAGCTTAACGGACTTCCGGTTGGAAGTGCCATGTCGGAAGAGATACATTGTTCGTTAAAACGTGAGGTTGATCGTCGTCTGAGTGTAAAGATTGTTTGAATTTCGAATGAACTTTCAGAAGCTATAATTTGATACATCTAGGAGGACTCTTATAGAGTGATGTGCTTAAAATTATATGTGCAGAGCGATTGTTTCGCATTCGATTGTTTTGAATCTAGCTCAAAGTTTTGAGAGATGAAATTGATCAAAAGAGCTCGAGAAGATGAAATCAAATGTTATTGGAGGTTATTAATGTACATTTTCATATTCTTATTCTGTGAGTTTCATGTGGGATATAATCTCCATTCGATTTCTCTCTCTCTCCCCCCATCTCTCTCTCTCTCTCTCTCTCTCTCTCTCTCTCTCTCTCTCTCTCTCTATCTCTCTCTCTCTCTCTCTCTCTCTCTCTCTCTCTCTCTCTCTCTCTCTCTCTCTCTCTCTCTCTCTCTCTCTCTCTCTCTCATATATGAATGTATGTGGAGGATACAAAAGATGGAAAAAGAATAATGGTTCAAGTAAAAAAGATACCGTGATCAATAAGTGAGTCAATAATCACTTTTCTCAACGAAAATCTTTGAACTGTTATTCCTGGTACTATGAGATTCAAATGTTCAACTGGTTCAGTTACTTACTGTACAATTGATTAATCCCCCATGCAGTGAGAATCAAGATTATCATATCAATGATCCATCCGAACGATCCTTCTTCTTTCATCGTCGGCCTTATTCAGTGAACAATAACTTTTTGGCACATTTTACACATAAAAACAAAAAAAACTGAACGAACTCATCAAGTATCTAATCAGATTTGCATAGACGAAGACACAATTCAAAACGATGGATAGGTTTGAGTCTGAGCTGAAAAAGTTTCCAAACAAATAAATATTTACTAAAAGCTTTTTGCCAGAGCTCGTATTTTTGTAAGGTCTTGGTTCAATAACTTCAAGGATTTTCGAGGAAAAGAATAATACCCACAAAATTAATTTTTCACCCATACACTCCATAGAGATTCCCCAGTGTATAATAATTGTTATTTGATCATAATCTAATCTACATACGTAAGGGTTCTCGGAACTTCCTAATCATTGAATTTACTACTTCAATTAATTTAAATGCTTCTACTGGATGAAGGTTTGTTAAACTCATGTCCCACACCAACTGAATGGGCATTTCGAATAAACCTCCAGTAACATTGGTGAGCGTATCAAATATCTAGATTACAGTAAATCATCAAGTTCTAATGTTCTTCTAAGCTTGGTAACTATAGTTACCATCAGAAAACACGCAATAGCCAACTTCCAGTATTTACTGGACAAAGATTTCTAATTAGATCAACCGGAATTTGTGTTTGAGCGTCACGGGTTCGAATACAATTATTCTCAAATGTATATTATATGTTTTCATGAACACTTCTTCGACCACATTTCTAGTTTCGCATCAATCCACTATCTTGCGAGTTCCTATTTATTGATGGTCAGTCAATCCAACAACTAATCCTACCAACAACTAAGTTAGTCGATGATTCGAATAGACGGTTGGCAGATAAATTATATTGATAATTTATCAATAGTTTGTGCCATGTGCGAGAATCGAACCCACGCCTGAATTTACACCAGTTTCAAGGACAATGCGTCAACTGAATGAGCCATAAGGGAGGCGGTTTGTTTGTATCCCGTATTTGACGTTCCTGATCGACCGTCTGTCATATTTATTAGCACCAACCTGTCGATGGTTTCAACACTTGGACACGTCAACACTTGTGGAGGAACTTATTCTTTGGAACAGTGGTAGTGTCGAAACTGAAACTGAGGATCAGATACTGAGGAAGTGTTTGAACCAGCGCAGAAAAAAATATGCCTACTTGAATAAATATATCACCATAAAATTAAAAGAATAGTATGAATGATTCTACAGGAGAAATGAAGATTGTTTCACCAGAAAATGAAGATATATGCACATTATAAAGATTAAAATATGCATATCACCGTTGAAATATCTCTCTCAGTGATTGATATGTGGAAATATTGAACATAGAGTCCATTACTTATCTACCGATGAGTATTATGAATTGTTAAAATCTCTGAAACAGTCGAATGAGAACATTACCGAGACGCGTGGCCTAGTGGTAACACACTGAACCGTCATTCGGGAGACTGGGATTCGATTCCCGCCATGGTCGACCATCCTGACAGGGTTTTTTTGTGGTTTCCCTCTGTCCTTCAGGTTGATACTGGGATGGTTCCTTAACGACAGGCCACGACCGACTCCTTCCCACCATCCAAAACACCTGATAAAATAACCTTTCATCTCATCATCCCATCATCTCATTCATCATACACCGACGCCAATAAAACGTGGCCATCAGTATGGTGCGTAGTTAAAACCCAATATAAAAATTAGTAAAAAATGAATCGGAACATTTCTAAAACTCAAGAAACGCTTACCAAATATGAAAATATCTGCTGGGTAAGAATCACGTCATACAAAATAATGGCGGGAAAGGGGGAGGTCAGTTATTATTACCTCAAAGGTATATTATGTAGGTGCAAACGTTTCCGCCATTGATATCATCACCAACTTGAACTGACATATACAGTGTGGTCAGCAAACCAGTTCACCACTTTTCACAACTAACCAGCAATTAAACTAATAACATATCAAAATAACTCATTTCCTGTCAGTTTGACCTGAATGAATATCAAATTGTATAAAACAACCCTGTTAGTGATATGCATCATCTCAATGGTAGTGAAGGTAAAGCAGTATACTACCCGACTGTCTGTCGAAACTTCCAGAGTCGAAGAGATCACGAGACCATGGCTATTTAATTAATAGTCCTGTTCGAAACATTAAGTAGTGAAGTGACTGGTGATCTTACCACTTACTGGTTCTGGCAAATTGCCAGTGAATTGCCAGTAATTAGGTCAGTCGTTTGGGAGTCGGGTCGTAATTGTCGTGGAGAGAAAGACAACTGTGTCGATGAAGTAAACGACATGGAAATTTCAGGGTTTGCAATAATGGATGTATTTTCGTGATTTTCATGGATCATACAATTTATAAACATTCATAAGTAACTTTTTTTTTCATCTGTTACTTGAGTCATGATTTATAGTTGATGAAATTTTATTGTCATGTCGAACAATCTTCCTAAACTTCTTCTGATAACGCCCGAAGTTATTCAGTCAAGTCTTCAGGTTTCGAAGGATGAAGAGAATTATCCGTCGATAAAAATACTATATATATATATATATATATATATATATATATATATATATATATATATATATATATATATATATATAAATATTCATATATATATATATATATATATATATATATATATATATATATATATATATATATATATATATATATATATATATATATATATATGGATATACTGATATGGAAAAAGTGAAACTTTTGATTGTTCAAAAATTGCGACTTTTCCTGGTAGTCAAACCTAGATCTCCATATTGTTATGAATGAATAGGGCCCAATCCACAAGGAGGATAATTTCATCCTCTCAACATTCTCAACATTCCCCTTTCGATATTCACAAGGAAACAGTCAGTTAACATCATTTCACGGCTTTTCTTACTCGTGAGCTGTTGTAATCAATGAATATCAATTTTGAATAATTATCTATATTATTTCAAAGCTGAATATTTCCTTGTTTTTATTCGGTGATTTATTGTTGATATCTTCCACAGTTCTGAAGTCAATATCGAGAACCTGGTATTGTACTAAAAATACCACCACCCGCATTTGAGCTGAAAAGAGGCTTTTTTCCAACAGACCTACCGACTGACAGAATTAAGCATATGTAATCCTTATAATTACAATGTTTTACATTGCGTGTATTAACACAATCGTTCTCCCTTTTACTTGCTTTCTACCATCCGAAGCAAAAGCCGGGTCACATGATGTAGGCCTATGGCAATTATTCACGTGTGCTGAAAAGCAACTCGAGGGAAAAAATCAGCCGTGTTTTTTAATTAGAGGAAGAAAATTGTGTATCTCTTCAATGTTGGATATATATATATAGGTATATATATATATATATATATATATATATATATATATATATATATATATATATATATGTATATATATATATATATATATATATATATATATATATACATATATATATATATATATATATATATATATATATATTTATATATATATATATATATATATATATATATATATATATACAAGAAATGTATATATATATATATATATGAATATATATATATATATATATATATATATATATATATATATATATATATATATATATATATGAATATTTATATATTCTTATATATATATATATATATATATATATATATATATATATATATATACATATATATATATGAATATATATATATATATATATAAATATATATATATATATATATATATATATATATATATATATATATATATATTCATATTTATACATTTATATATATATATATATATATATATATATATATATATATATATATATATATACATATATATATATATACATATTATATATATATATATATATATATATATATATATATATATATATATATATATATATATATATATATATATATATATATATATATATATACATATATACATATACGTGTATCGACGGGAGTACAAGTTGGTATAACATTAAGACGAAGGAGAATATCACGTTGGTATTCATCTGTATATTTGAGGGCGCCACTCCTCAGATATGATCCTCGAGGAAGAAGTTTACTTCAACATCTCTCAAGCGTTGTCAATACTTCGAGTTTCAATTGGATAATGCAATGACAGAAGAATCATGATTCATTATCAAATTTGTAGTCGACCTTTCTGTCACGCAAAAACTATATGGTATTTGTTATATTACCAAACAGCCAGAAGATATGTTGGATCATATCTGTTTTCAGAAAGATGAGCCACTTGCTACGTTTGTGTATAAAAGTAACTCGTACAAAATGTATTGAATGTACAAATTGTGTACAGAATGAAACAAGTTCTTTAACTTCCAGTGAATGTAGAGAAGATAAATTGAGCTCAATTTAAATTGAATACTATCGGTTTTGAAGTTGGTTTAACTTTTATTCAATTCAATTTTCAATCAATTACTCGTAAAAGATGTACCGTGCTCAGTGTTATTCTCATTCTATATCACTCTATACATCCATATATATTCTTTATTTATGTTATTTTATATCTTCATGGCTTGGTTATTTCTACTTTTGTTTAAATGAAGTTCGAAGAATAATATCATTTGAAATAGCTTGTCGAAGGATAATGTATTCATCGGAGAATTGATCAAATAGTTCATGTATCACCTCATTGTATATTGGCGAAACGCTTCCACAGATGAACATATGCTTATTGGGTAAGAGTTTTTGGAGTGATAATTCGAACCCTCGATGAAATAATTGTTATTGAAATAGTGTCTCCCAATCATTACAATTATCACATCATTCACACTTTCTGATTCAGTCGTTGACTATAATGATTATCAAAATCACAAAAATTTGATCACCGTTCATTGTGGACTGTACTTCTCCGAAGAATAATATGATATCGAGTGAGAAACATCTCGACCCTTTTCGGAACCTCTGTAGAAACAGATATAGTTATATAGTTAGAGTCAAGATAATTATACCATTAACCGGATATTCTGAGGCCTATACGATAGAACTATGAGTTACCGTTGACATTCAAATTGTTGCTTGTTTCTCACTTGTTCTCATCTGCTACTGGTTGAATCGAGAGGACGTGTTTAAATCATGATTGAACCATTCAATATTCAATACATGGTAATTTATCACGATATAGTTGTGACGTGATACTTGACGGCTCGGAACACTCGATCGCGTAATGTATCCAAATCGTGAAAACGGGCGATCGGAACCGTCAAAAAGCACGTTCCTATTTGAATGTATATAAGCATGAAGTATACAGTCAATAGTGAGTGGAGCCTCATGATATCTAGACGTGTGTTATTGCTTGGTAATTTAATGTGAAGAGTCACAATTTGCAGCATCTCTGACTGTTATCTAATGAATTTCTCGGGTAAAACGTATATTAATACCAAGCATTCTACATAACTTATATATATATATATATATATATATATATATATATATATATATATATATATTTATATATATATATATATATTATATATAAAAGTTATGTAAGGACGTTTCGATCGAGTTATATGTGTATAGTCTGGGACTTGAGCGTGAGATTTCTTGGTTTTCCCCCAAAGCTCCGACTTACTGAGTTGAGAAGACACAGAGTGAGACAATTCTGATGATTCCACCAGAACGGTAATGAATATATATATATATATATATATATATATATATATATATATATATATATATATATATATATGTATATATATATATATATATATATATGTATATATATATATATATATATATATATATATATATATATATATATATATATATATATATATATATTATATGTCAGTGAAGTGTGGATATACAATCATTGTTTCTCAATCATGGAAGATGATGAATTGATGAGTTTGCTCAGAAGCGGAATGCTTCGAGGCGTTCTTGTCACCAAGTAGAAATAATCATGTACAGAATACGTACTGGAACCGAGAAATATCGTACCTCTTCGTTTCTCGGTTGAAAGTTCTTCTGTTTGAGAAAAGTCCCAAAAACATTTCAGCATATGGAATTTCCTCGTGCGCTCATATCAAGGTCACTGGATATTATTATATTCTATCAAATCATTGTTATTAGAATGAAAATTTTAGTGAATATTATCATTTTCAATAATATTGTCGTTATTATTGTTATATTGTTGTATCGCCTTCCTTATTATCCCTTATTCATTCGAATTGAGTACAAATATCCATGATCAAATAAATACAGATACAAATGTCATTTGGTCTAGTTTGCATCGTTGCCCGACAAGCAAGATATAGTCTCATGTCACGTAACAAATGACAAACAATCGTTACCATAGCAATACAACGAACTGGTGAACTACCAAATATTCTGATTGGTCAATTCCAATTGATGGACATCAATGTCTATCAATCCCAAACAATTAGTGACGTCAATTGTCTCATCATACCAAATAATCACAATCACAAACCCTGTTAATAGGTATCCCGATTCCGATGTAATTGTGAGAAATGTTCATATTGTCTCAACCATTTGTCAAAATTGTTTTCTAATATTCATTATCACAAAATAATATAAATATTATTTCAAATATCATTTCTTTTGAAGAAGAATATTTTTTTTCACCACCATGAATGATTATTTCTAGAATCTTAATCATCAAACCCCACAGTTTCACTTTGAAATATGAGTAATGAGTATAAATAATGTTTTGTGTGGATCGGTCATGTCTTGACATAAGTTATTACTTCATTTTGATCCATTAGTTTAATTGTTAGTTAGTTGTGAGGAGTGGTTAACTGTGGTCAGCTGACCGCAACATATATGACAATTCACGTGGATATTATTGATGGTGTTAATATTAGAAATGTTATTACACTCGAATAGTTTGCGTGAGAGATTAAATATCCCATTCCAATATTTCGGATGACATAATTCTCACCTAGTAACTATTCCCATGTTTTGTGAACGTCTATTCAGATTAAGAAATGTTTCCATTCAACTATATTGGGTACGATGAATGAACGAACAAACAAAGACTTGATCCGGATGGGATGGCTATTTGATTCGTCGAGTAACATTTACAGTTCATTGTTTCACTTCATAGCTCGAAAAGTAGCAAACTTCCAAGTTACCGAGGAAAAGATCAGAATATGTATATTAATATGTTTCTATACCAAGCTGTTGGTTAACAAGGAAGGACATCTGAAAAAATCGAATTTAAATGGAATGAAAACAAATTTTGATATTGATGATCATTGGAACATAATCTGGAGAAGGTTATGGAAATAGAAGGAATCAAGTGAAGTTGGAAGAAAAGGGAAGAAGTATGAAAAATGAAAATATTCTCAGTTGTATATCGAGTTTGGTTGAATTGGTTTCAATTCGAAAGATATTCAGATGAAAAAATCATATTGTAGGGCTTGAAGCATGAGTCGAAGTCTGTTTCTGTCTTTTTATACCTGTTAGATCCCATGCAATATAAAATCATCAACTGGTTTCACCAGGTGGCAAAGATACTTTTACTTCCGTTTTGAACTGTACAACATCTCTTCCAGCGTGTGAGCACTTTCGAGCATTCATTCACATCAGAGCAAAAAATTGCAAGCTTCAACCAACCATCTATTCAATTTATTCAGGAATATCTTTCCGACAATAACTAATCCAACATATTCCATTGAAACATACATGACATTCAAAACACCCAATGACACCAATTCTGAATGAAATTGACAAGAATTTAATCGAAACAACATTTCAAATGAATGACAAATCTGGTATTGAAATCCTCCCCCCCCATTAGCTGTCAAAACGTTCGTGTTTACAATCTATATTCAATGAGATGTATATATACTCACATATTCCTTCATGAATTGATTACCGTTTACCATAAACTCAAACAGTAATGAGAGAGGATTTGAATTTTCCGAACTTTTCCGAAAGGGAGGAAAGTTCACCGAATGATGTTTTTTTAGTGACATCATGGTGGGTGGAACGCATCAAACTGATTAACTTTCAGTTGATTAAAATCGACTGAAAGAACACAGCTGTCAACGGTGGACGTTATCAACAGTGTGAAGCTAGTTACAAACAGTCATTAGTTCAGTACAGACAGCTTTTCAAAGTGAAATATAACTAGTTTCATGAGTCAATCAAAATGTGACTATTTTTCGTACTGAATGATTACAGATTTATATGTTAATAATTTCGTTTGACGGTTGTGAACGTTGAGTTGGGATCGATAATTGCGATTATTTTTTTGCTCAACGACCTCAACAAAGGGTACATTATTTAAGAGTACTAATCAGCAACTGAAATGTCAACAGGAACCCATGCCTGATGCAGAACTCGAACCCAAGCCCGACTTGATTTCAGTTTCTATGGCAATACATTGAATCGATGAGCCGGTTTCAACTGTTGGTATGATTCAATTATTATTACAATCACTCCTGATCATTTTGACAGAAATTACTCCAATTTTGGATGTCCAAACCTTTAATAATTCCATTGATTTTCCCAATTTCTTCACGCACTACACTTGCAGTCACGAATACACATGGTTCAATCCAAAATTCGAGTTCAAATTCGGATGAAATTTTCGTACAAGCATCCGATAATGTTTCCATAGACTATGCTTGGAGTGTACATTTTCGTCTGGTTTGAGTGCACACAATATTGGTATAATTTTTCCCAGAATGTATTTTCATGTAGCTTCATCGATCTTTTCTTGGATGAGCGAAGTGAAGACAGAATTTCGCCATACCCGAAAAAAGGTGCCTGATTTTTTTTTCAGGCTCCACAGGTCAAACGAAACCTCAAAATCAGTTGAAACTTGGCATACACAAGTTTCCTTATCTAACTCGATACTGTATAGTTTTGAGGCGCAATCGGTCTGCATAATCACTTCTGAGAAAACTTATTTCAACATTTTAAAAAATCTCATCAGAATAACACAGAGAAAAAAATTCGTCAAAAATATTTCCTTCGAGAGAATTCATATTCTCAGGGAATTTCAATGTAATAATTATACACCTTATTCCAAACTTTCAGTCCAATAAAATCAGCCGTTCTGATGTGAAATAGTATATAATTTTTTTTTTTTGAAATCACTCAGAGCTATTAAGAAACCAATGAAATCTAAGAAACATGTGTCACCAATTGATTGGAAACGATTGGAACAGAGCCTCCCTCATTATCATATAAATTGATTAGGAAATAGGATGGCAGTGAAGTAATTGTTCGGATCTCAAGGTGTATATATATATATATATATATATATATATATATATATATATATATATATATATATATATATATATATATATATATATATATATATATATATATATATATGTATATGATAAATTGATAAATTCAAAAGATCCAATCCAAAGATATAAGTTGATATATGTTCTAGCTCATCTATCAACGCGGAAACAAATAACGCGTTTGCCCAGTTGGAAGCACAACCGTACTTGATTTTACGAGATCTTCATCAACTGATCCGAAGATCGACGTTGTGGCTCAAACAGGATACCAAAGTCATCCCAATTCATCAATCACATAATTCAAATTGGATCTATTCATTTTCATTGAAGCTGGACAACAATTCGAATTCCACATTGGAAACTGTTCTCAAAACTGTCTCTCACATAAAACGATTGACAGAGAATAGAAAATGTGTCTTTCATTATTCCAGTTGTATTTCATAGAGTTATTATTGTGAGTTTGATTTACATTCACAATCACTTCCACAAAAACATTACATTTGTTTACATATGAAATAGAAGATCAATATTCGTTTTCTCTTACGAAAATATTACAAATTCACTTTCAAGCAATTCCCAAACATTGGTATTTGGTCAAAGAATATTTCTGTTCACATATCCTTTCAAATCACACACGATATTATTGACACGGCCAGTTGAGTTAAATCAACAGCGAAAATCTCTTACTTTTCACCGGACCGTGGCATGGCCTTCAGGCGATCAATCACTACCTGAATCTACAAGGCTGTGGCTGTGGAAAAACAACATCTGTTATTTCATCAATAGAGGTGGACAGGGATTTGAACACATTGGATGTGAACGTGATAAAGAGAGAGATCAACAAAGACAACAAAATACGAATCAAAAGAAAAGTTTATTGAAAGTAGTTTTGTTGAATGTGTATGAGATTATTGTTTACCTTACACTGGAATGTTTTTGTGTATTATTTATACCTAGTTTCACCTGAAATTTATGTCTCTGTCAGACGAACGTAATAATCAATCTCCCATTTGAGGCCTCCGAATCTATTGCATTCAGATCTCGGCTGAAACTGGGAAATATATTTTATTTTCCAGTTGAAATCCAGGTATGGATTATCGGCGAAACTGAGCTTTGAACTCGTCATTATTTTTATACCAAATTATTATTCATACTACTCGAATACATTTAATTACGTGCATATAGAAACAGCGCACATAACCAAATTACATTTTTCATTCCGATTCGTCCATGTTGTCTTATCAAGAACACAATGTAGTGATACCAACTTATTTTATGGAAATATATAGGAGATGACCCAACTCGGGTCTTGAAAGTGAAATATTTCCGTGATCAGAATCTGAGTCCATCGTCCCGATTGCCTGTAGCGCAACTATCACTTTTATTTCGAACCATTCAAAACAACAATGCTCAACAATGCTATACACCGCCCAGTAAATTACGAGAATTAGAGATTCTATTAGTTTAACAATGCCACCGGTACCGTAGTCACTCTTATTCACAGTTCACAAGGGGATCCGCTGAATCGTGACAGGCAATCGAGACGATTGGCTCCGAAATGACCGCAAGATACCACAAATGCCTTTCATGTTATAAGTATGTGAGTTGGAGCACCTTCTCTATATTACTAGGCAAACGCGTTATGTGTTTCCGCGTTGATGGATGAGCTGGAACATATCAACTTATCTTTGGGTTGGTTATTATTGGATGAGCGAAGCGAAGACTCAATTACACTATACCGAAAAAAAAGTGCCTGTATTTTTTTTTTTTTTTGTTTTTTTGTTCGCGCTCCACAGGTCAGACAAAAATTCAAAATCGGTTGAAACTTGGCACACACATGAACCCCTATCTGAGTTGATGCTGTATAGTTTTGAGGCGCGATCGGTTCAACAACTTTTGAGAAAACTCATTCCAAAGTTTTCAAAAATACCATTAGAATAAGCCAGAGGAAAACATTCGTGAAAAATATTTCATCTGAGAGGATTCAAATTCTCAGAGAATTTCAATCTGCTAATCATACACATTATTCCGAACTTTTACTCAAATCGGATCAGCCGTTTCGATGTAAAAAAATATATAATGTTATTTGTGTCAATTATTCAAAGCTATTAAGATACCTATTAAATCAAAGCAACAAGTGTCACCACTTGATTGTAAACGATTAAAACAAAGCCTTCTTTATTATTATATAAATTATTAATGTAAAATAAGATGGCAGTGATGTAATGGTTTGGATCTCAAGGTGTATATATTTATAATAACCAATCCAAAGATAAGTTGATATGTTCCAGCTCATCCATCAACGCGGAAACACATAACGCGTTTGCCTAGTTAATTGATTTTTATTCTGTGTTTTTGCAATCTTTCAATGTAAGACAGAGTCTGAATAAAGATATCCCTATTAAATCAAAGCAACAAGTGTCACCACTTGATTGTCAACGATTAAAACAAAGCCTTCTTCATTATTATATAAATTATTAATGTAAAATAAGATGGCAGTGATGTAATGGTTTGGATCTCAAGGTGTATATATTTATAATAACCAATCCAAAGATAAGTTGATATGTTCCAGCTCATCCATCAACGCGGAAACACATAACGCGTTTGCCTAGTTAATTGATTTTTATTCTGTGTTTTTGCAATCTTTCAATGTAAGACAGAGTCTGAATAAAGATATCCGCCGTATATACACCTTGAGATCCAAACCACTGCCATCACTGCCATCCTATTTTCCATTAATAATTCATATGATAATAAAGAAGGCTTTGTTTTAATCGTTTACAATCAAGTGGTGACACTTGTTGCTTCGATTTAATAGGTATCTTAATAGCTTTGAATAATTGACACAAATGACATTATATATTCTTTCACATCGAAACGGCTGATCCGATTTGACTAAAAGTTCGGAATAATGTGTATCATTATCAGATTGAAGTTCTCTGAGAATTTGAATCCTCTCGGATGAAATATTTTTCACGAATGTTTTCCTCTGGGTTATTCTAATGGAATTTTTGAAAACTTTGGAATGAGTTTTCTCAGAAGTGGTTGAACCGATCGTGCCTCAAAACTATACAGCATCAAGTCAGATAGGGGTGCATGTGTGTGCCAAGTTTCAACTGATTTTGAATTTTTGTCTGACCTGTGGAGCGCGAACAAAAAAACAAAAAAACAAAAAACAAAAAAACAGGCACTTTTTTTTCGGTATAGTGTAATTGAGTCTTCGCTTCGCTCATCCAATGATGCGATAGGTTGGTATCACTTCATCGTGTCATGAATATGCAGAATTCAAAAATAAGATTAAATCGATGACAAATATCGTAAACATATTTTTCCAAACGAAAAAATATCTCCACTCGTTCATTGAATCCACACTTATGAGTTCAATATATTCACAATGTTGAATGAATTACTTCATACACAATCAATTGTTTTCTTTGAAGTGGTAACATCATCCTTCCGGTGCTTTGTCCAAACGGGCATGACTTTGTTCGTGTTATTGTTCATATGTTTGTTATGGATTGGTCCATGTTTGATATTTTGATACGCATGAAGAAGAGTGCTGCTATTGTGAGTTTCGAATCAAATCTTGCGGAATGTAGTACATTTTTTCGAGGTATGATGAAAACACGACGATTTGTGAATAATCTGTGTTCGAAAAAAAATCAAATACCGAGCAATACTGGCCATTTTACCCGAGGTTGACATTTTATTACAGATTGCATTTGCAATACACTTTTCACTATTGCTTCTTCAACCATATTCAAATTTCATGTGTGAGAGCCATTTTAATGATCGGGATATTCTAGAGAGAAAGATAACATTTTCCCATGATAGAAAAACGAGACACATGCGTCTTGAGATGAGCGAGATATTCCTGAGAAATGTAATGGGATCTTACATAGCTGGTTCTGAAAACACTTGCCCAGTTCTCAAAGGAATAATCAAACATGACCCACAATCTGAAACATATGATACATAAATTCTATCGGATACGATAATTTTAGCATTTTTCCTCATTATGATATTGGTGAGTATTGCAATATATTTCCATTCGATGATTTGAATTCATTTTGGATGAAGGAGAATGCATTCGAACTCTCATATTAGTCCCCAAGGTTTCACCTGAATTGTGCTCATGTGATCACGTATATATATATATATATATATGAATATATTTATATATATATATATATATATATTGAATATATTCATATATGTATATATATATATATATATATATATATATATATTTATACATATATATATACATATATATATATATATATATATATATATATATATATATATATATATATATATATATATATATATATATATATAACAATAATATGTATCTCTCCGAAATCATCAGTTACTATTGTATTAAAAATATATATCATTTTTCTCAGAAGTGATTGCCATAATTAAACACGAATATGAGGAATAACACCATGGATATATACGACTTCCATTAAGATCCACATCCAGACAATGTACCCGAGTCTGCCTCCTGTTTGATGACACCCCCTCTCCTCCCCCTACCCACATTCATCACCCATTTCCATCTCCTGTCAGAGAGGCTGGATGAGGATTAAGATATTGCTCATTCCAGTTCTATTCCTCCAGGAGTCTCTGGAACAGCATAGTTGACAGATGTAATCTTGTAGATAGAGTTTAGTTCAGTTGAATTCCGTTGATTTATTAGCATTATGTATTGTGCTCAGTTGAGTGAATAGTTGGAATGTTCTATGGAACATATACTGGATGAAGTTGGTTCTTCCGTTGTTTGTTAATCATCACAATTTCTACCGTCTTTTGTTTAAGATTTCCCGTAGGATAATAATCAAAAGTCAGGATGAAATGTAATTCAATTACTATTTTGGAGAACTGTGTGAGTTGAAATATAGTCGACCAATGACCATCCTCACTGAGGTGCAGAGGTTTCATCAATGTTTGTGAGATTTCATAATTACCCGACCAAGAATTTGAAATCGAGCTTAAAGAAGCTTCAAAAAAAGTTGGAAAGTTCTCATTTCACCTAATACAAGATCATAAAAGAATGAAGTTGCAATACTCGAACCGCTTCTTGAATCAGTAAAATCTCTGATAGAGAATTTAGAAAAAGATGAGTTCCTGAAAAATGAATATATTATCAGTAATAATAACTTTACTACAAGGAAAGTAATCCATAAACTGTGGAATAAAATGAATAATCGAACTGAACTGAACTTGACGGAAAAATCAGGATCATTTGATCGAAATATGCAGCACATTTATTACAATTCCAAAGAATGTTGTTCATGAATCTTGTGAATGTGTATACTGAGAGAAGCAAAGCAAGCATATAAGCAGAGAAGCAGAGAAGCAGAGAAGCAGAAGTTACCCGTTGGTTGTCCGTGGTCAACTGTACCTTGGTCGGAGTTTACTTAGAATACTCGCCTTCCACTTTAAATTCACTTCAAGAACAACACTGCCAAGTTTTTTCAAAGTGACGCAACATTGATACAATGTATGAAATGAGAGTGAAATCCAACAACAATCAATTTAACCAGAGAAATATACTGAAGAATCGTAATTTGAATTGAATTTAATGTATCAAATGTAATTAAAATGGGGTGGTATAAGATCATTCTTGTGGTGCCCCGTCCAAACGATCCTACTTTTCACCCTCAATTGGGGAACAATGATTTTGTATCAAGTTCCGATGTTAGGGCCATTGAAAAAAAAATCGAAAATTCGTTGAATTTGATTACTGATAGCTGAATATTCGGAGGACGAAACCTGAAATGGCAGGGAAAAGTAAAGCGGAGATTTGACAGCCACTGTAGAGAAGTGCTATAGAAATTATAGGATTGGGAAGAAAATGGAAATCAACCAAGGTCGTTTGTATTGTGTGGATAAATTCGTGACCTTAAGAAAGCAACGGTGATGAGGGTTGGAATTGCAGAGTGGTCGAGGATCTGAAGTCATCGAAAGTTGAAGTAGATATTAAGATGGACACAATTATTATTAGCAGCCTCCTACTTCTTCTCACATTTTCTCGAAATATCTGATAATCCATTCTCACATACCAACTACTTATCATATTTTCCATCATTCATCGCCGCCAATAAATAATGATACATCTTCACATAGCAACTTCTTATCATCTTTTCTATCATTCATCGCCGCCAACAGATCTTTCATTTCATCACAGTGTATGGTCAAAAATGGTATTGATCATACTATAATATAAACTCTTTTCATTATGGTCCGTTATTCACTGCAAATCCTGAGTCTTCCGTGGATTGTTTGTAGGTTTAGGGTGGAAGATGATCCAATTCGAATGATCTTGAGGATCTACAAGCAATTTTGTTTCGATTGACAATGATCCCAACGATCAAATTCTCACGGTGGACGTAACTTAGATGTAAATGATGACGAAAGTGAAGATGGATATGGAATGAACCTGGTTTGTGTTGTGTTTTATGTTGATTTCCACGAATCCATTCGAAACCACAAAACTAGTGAGAAAATCAATGCAAATCTTTTTACTGATTCAAGTAACTTTCCGGGACGGAAAAATTCAGTCTACCGTGTTATGTTACTTGCCTTGGGTGTTGGTAAAAAATAATAATAATGGAACTACTTCCCAGGAAAATGCAATTTTCCCTCAAAGAGTAAGAAAACTCTGCACAGAAATACAGCATAATATGAAAGATTACAGTGCACATCCCTAGAGGATTAAACGAGTAATAATAAAATGCAATATTACGGGTCATTTTGTAAGGTTGCTCAATGGTGTCTGAAGAAGAAAATCATTTCCTGGTTTTTCAAATGGCTCGAGATTTTATCTCTATAGAAAAGACTCGTATGTATTTGTTTTTTATGTATGAAGTCTGATTGAAAATACCATCTCAGGTTCCAATTCAGAAGTAGAAATATGCTCCACCGACGCTCGATGGTGAAACAAATTTCGAGATAATTGTATACACCGAAGTTGAAAAAATGTTGAATGGAGTTCCATTATTTATACTAGACGAACGCAGGATATGCGTTGTATGACGAGTGGAATATTTGTATGAAATATACACTCATAGTCACATAAAATTGACCTTTTTGAAATATGAATTCAAATTCAAATGAAATGTACTCATGATTTTGCACTGACTATCATCACACACTTCATGTCGAATGCGTATGTGAACTATCTGCGAGTTTTGGTTCGTGTAATGTGAATTACATATTCGGGATGCATTTTTGTGTGTGTCTTGATCGACCGCCTCATGTGACTGCAAGTGTATCACATTGCCTTCTGGAAAGCCGTGAATTACCATGGATGACCATGCAGTAATTCTGAATGATCATTATATCTGTTCATATTCGATCTGGATTGAATATTTCTGAACTAGTCGAGCGGTAGCTCGACGGATCTTTCTCTATGTCTCATTCTCTTCCATTTTCTACCTATATCAGAGTGATTCAACTTGACCGTGTTAAACTTTGCTCAACCGTTCAAATTGTGTAACATTGGTACTGATGAAACGAAAAGGAATGCAATACATAATACATAGTGATTCTCCGAGAAATATTCACTGGAAATTGTTAATTTCGAAAAACGTGAACCGTGTATCGATAGCCAAAATACTAACCAATATATCACAACATTACCAATTGAAGAACTCCTGCTTCAACAGTATTACAATGAAATATTGAGGAAAAATACTTCTCTGGAACTTTGATGATATATATATATATATATATATTCATATATATATATATATATATATATATATATATATATATATATATATATATATATATATATATATATATATATATATATATATATATATATATGAATATATATATATATATATATTTGTGTATGGTCTCATAAACGAGTGTATATATATATATATATACCGTGAAAAGGAAAGTTATTTTGTGAAAAGCAATATTGCTAATGCCTTTGCCATCTGACAAAATATATCTACCACTTTTTATTCGCAAGAATTTTCCAATTCATATTACAGAAGCTAGCACACAAGTTGCCGATGTTACACAATCTGGTATTGGCATAGCTAGACTTCTGCGAAACGTTTATATTACATCTATATGTGCTTGCTTGCTACGTGTATGCGTTTGAAACTCTCTCCCCTATTGCAGAAAATAGAAAAGAGAGATTAAACCGTGTGTAACAATAACTGGAGACATTTTATGAATGTTTGAAAACCCACTAAAAAGAAAATATATTATTTCCACGTTATATGTGATAGTGAACAGGGAAAACGTACAGCTCATTTCTCTAAGGCACTGCTATGAATACTGAAGGTGGTTCGGGCGCGGGTTCAAGTTAGTACAGAGATAAAGTTTCTGAACTTATATTATAAGGGAGTTTTTTTAATTTTCTCACACTAATCATTACTTCATCGTACCATTATCACCAGGTCATTCGTATCCTGGAATGATATTGTTGATGGTCGATTCATTATGAAAATTCATATGAAAGTGAACAAGATATATGTTTTCATATCTTGAGACTTCATGAATATTCCACAATCCAGATACACGTGTATCATAGTCGATCGCCAGCGCATTGAACCGTCATTCGAGGAACCAGGTTACATCTTCACATTGAGCAAACATCTTTACTTAGAAGTATCTTGTTTACTTTCACTTTCTGTTTTTAAATTGGATACGGAGATGGTTCCTGAGAGAATAGGCAGCAACCTTCTCCGTTTCATTGTCTCCACCACAACAAATTACATGACTTTTCATTTCATTTTTGTTCTACCCACTATCGTCAGTCTTGCTTATTATTGTAGTGCGTTGTTAAAACCAATGGGAATGATCTGATAGCTATACATTCAACATTGATCCGAACATATTGATCATGATTGGTAGGAGTGAATCTTCAGAGATGAATATTTTTATTTACACAATAATCGATATCCGATCTGACAGTCTTGATCGACCGACAATACTGAACAAAAGACGTCAATGAGACAAGTGGTCAAGTGGCTAGCACACTGAATCGTCATCCAGGAGACCGGGACTAATCCCCGCCATATTCGACCAACCTGAGTGGGATGTTTCGTGTTTTCTTTCTGATCGTTCCTCGATAAAAGGCCACGACCACCTCCTTCCCACTATCCGAAAACACCTTATATGATCACCCTCCATCTCACCATCATCATTATATTATCATCATCATAATCATCATTATCTTATCATCTTATATATCATTCACCGACGCCAATAGATCGTAATAATCAGAACAGTACGTCGTCGTTGAACCCAATATAAGTGGATGATCATAAAAAGAATGTAACGATTAGCCAACACATTCTTGGAACGTAGTGAAGATATTTATTTCATATTCATTTATTTCAAATCCATAATTCAGAGTATTTATTTTGTAGTTATCCCCCTCTTGAATACTTTCATATTTGTCAATTAATTTTGCTCCTTTTCCACACTCAGGCTCCGGCTTACGTGGGTTCTGATTTGATCAATGTATCATTATCATTATTATTATTATTATATTATATCTATAATCATTTTTTTGTAACTAATTGAATTGTATGTCTGTGAAAAATTATTTGTATCAAGCATTAACATTGAATAAAATAAATAAATAAATAAATACATTGAGACTTGTCAGCAACTCTCCCTTATGATTGATTCTCAATCAAATATATAACTGTTACCATGGAAACAAGCTGTGCGTCCTGCATCTCATCTAATGAAGCTGCTCGAAGAATTTTAGCAATGAATATATGATAAAGTATTGGAGAAAATATAGATACAAACTCCAGAGGAGTTCCAGCAGAGAAAAAAAATCGGTTCCATTTTGGCAACACGAACATACACACATTCCTCCTTCATGCCAATAAATCACATGAGTGAAAAATTGTATCGGAATAATAGTAGAAGTTGGCGTGCGTTTCAGAAAACCATCGAATTATGATAGATTCATGATTTCGTTGCCCCGGAATAAACCCACTTCAGAACCATTAGTTTGATGGGGCGAAGCAATGGGGTTGATCGATGCATATACTTGCGTATTTCACATTACAAACCATGAATCTGAAACAGTGTTTTGCTACTATACGTGCATGTATAATGCGCGCGCTTTATTCACGTGACTCTTCTCCAGTTCCACTTTTTAGACGAGCTTTAGCGAGGATTCAATTTGACATACTGAAAAAAATTGGTGTTCGTTTTTATTATTTTTTTTTCATGTTTTTTTGTCGGTTCTCCACAGGTCAAATGGCTACAGCTATCAATTTCAAACCTTTTTTCATTATGGTTCCTCATCTAGCTCAGATCTGTATAGTTTTGTGACATTATCGGGTGGTAACTTTTATTTTTATGAATCTTAGGCATTTCAAAAATACCCATCAGAATAACACGGCGGAAAAAAAATTAAAAATTGTACTTTCAAAAAAATTGAAATTTTGTGTGAAGTTGAATAACATCTTGATACACATTTCTGAGAATTCTCAGCTTGATCGGGTCAGCCATTTTGAAGAAAATACAAGAAATGTGCTGAATTGGTACCACTCGAAGCAGTTTTCACCCATTTATAACTAAAATGTTACCCAATTGGCGAATTTAGGCAAAAGTTTGGCAATGAAGTCGACATACTATTACTTTCCGCTCGTCTAACAACGCGTGTATAGCGTTTTCCTAGTAAAAACTAACAGCACCTGTAAAAAAGACTCCAGCTGAGAGTTATGAGGGGTTAGTTGATTTTTTCGATCAATCGATATTGCTCAGTGACTGTTATCGGTAATATTCTTTGCCGCCAAGTGGCATTATACTGAAATTCGGAATACTCCGAAGTCCCACTTCGTATGTTCTGTGATGGGGTGCTGTGGTGTGCTTCTGATTCATTTCGATCAGAATGCAAGTTGAATCCACTGGAGGTGCTTCCTAGTGGTCGGTTACGCAATGTAGCGTCAGAAATTGAAATAGTGCAGAGAAAAAGTGGTGGTGAAATCATGGAGTGTATATATGGAGATCTATCTCAGCGACGAGCCGTGTACCACATCGCATACTTCTGGTAACTCCGATATTCATTCAGTCACGATGTAGTAACACCAACCTATTTTATCATAATGATAAAGAAGGTGCTCCAACTTCCATACTGATGACATGGAAGTTATTTGTTGTTTGTCGCGGTCATTTCAGAGCCAATCGTCCCGAATGCCTGTCGCGATTTAGCGGATTCCCTTGTGAACTATAGATGTAAATAAAGCATTGTTGAACTAACAAAATCTATCATTTTCGTAATCTACTGCATGGGGGGTGTATAGCATTGTTGAGTATTGTTGTTTTACATAGTTCGATATGAAAGCGATAGTTGCGCTGTAGGCAATCGGGACGCTGGACTCAGATTCTGACCCCGGAAATATTCCACTTTCAAGACCTGAGTTTAGTCACCTACTTTATATCATGATGAACTGCAGGGTTGATATCACTGCATCGTGCGGCAGTTATGTTCGTTGATCAACTGTCAGTTGGAGCTACTATGACGTTAATAATTTGAGTCAAAACCCTCTTCATCATCACATCTATTTTGAGTATGAGATGATATAAAAGGCATTGTTCAGGTATTGAGTATAGAACAAGTTTTGGTAGGCCCACACCTGACAACGATGAATATAAAACATTTAACCGTCATAACTGACTGTCGTAGTACGAGTTTTTATCGAAAAATTATACCTGCAATACCAAAATACTATTTTGGTACTCATGTAGGCCTACTCGTATTTCAGTATTCTTCCATTGGGAGATAATGAGGAACAGTTTGAGTCTAACAATCTGTGCCTTTTCCTAGAGTTCATCCAACCCCTGAGTGAATATTTACAAGAATGTTCTGTGTACTCACATTGATGTTCTTGCCAGGCGACTCTTCGACAAGCTGCCTCGTGATGTCCTTGCACGACTTCCTCGACTTGGTCGGCACCTTCCCGTCGTCCTCCCAGTACCGACTGGCGGCGTGTGCGTACAGCGCGGCCGGAGTCGCGTGCGTCACGCGCGTGTTGGTCACCAGACCGGTGGCTTTACCTGTTCAAACACAATACACGACAGGGTATGAGCTGATGGACAGGATGATATTCGTACTCCAAGTGAGATACACGGTAAACTGTTAACGTGTGGCTATTCAGCCAATCGCACACTACACACGTTGGGTAGTACACTCAAGATGCAAAAGCCTGATAAGATTTTGTGATATTAGCGTGAAAATGATATCGAGTAAAAGAATTATCCATTGAATATTCGGGTGAAATCATATATACGAGCTGAGACCATAGCTATCTACCTAGATACGAGTGTCATATGGAATAAAATTCATATATATATATATATATATATATA
>OZ023333.1:18374024-18446524 GCA_964007535.1 Brachyptera risi | reverse complement strand
TGATAATAACATTCTGTAGTTTGAACATCACGCTGACTTTGATAGCTGAAAAATCTTATTTCGATAACATGTTTCAACTTTCAAATCGAAAGAATGTTTCAAGGAAGAAATTGCTACAAATGAAGTGAGTCTACCAGCTTTAACTCGGTTTTGAACCTTTTGATTTATCTCCCTTCTTGCGTCTAAGACACAATGTTACAGACCGGGAGGCAAGCGTTGGCGGAGAATGTCTAGGTGTTAGAAGTATATATCAATATATATATATTGGACGATATATCGAAGTCTGATGAAAATCGAAGAGATTAAATCGAGCTTTCTCTCAACACAAAGAGTTTAGAAAAAGCGATATTTCATTGCTGAAGTTATATAAATGCAGGTTTTTATTGCCGATTGATGAGAGAAAAGTACTGATTGGTATCAAGTGAAGCGGAAACAAATATCGGACATCGTGGAACAAAATCATGCAATTGTTTTTCATTGTCCAATTTATGAAGAATTTGACATTTTATCGAGTCATATAATGACGATTGTTGAACACATGAGAGGGTCAACTGAGAAAAAGTCTCATATTATTGATATCATCGATTTAATACTCCACCCATATTCCTTTTTTTTTCTTGTATTTTTCCATGATCAGCTGCATCAATTGATCAATTATTCATAAGCACATCCATATAGATTTTTAATTTCATAACATTTTTTTATATTGCTCGTTATTCTGTGTCTTCGGGCAACTCTATTGTGAGCAGAGACTCAATAAAGTTTTTATATAAAGTCATATCACTCTCTGTATCACTCTAAATTATGATAATAATATCTGAAAAGCTTTGTTCTGATGGAACAATTTGATAGGTTGAATTTTTATTTTCTGTATCAATATTGTGTATATGACATACATTCATACTTCACAACTATAGCTGAGAAAGACACGTTGTGTATTGGGAGAGAAAAAATCATTGAGGATAATCATCTTTATCTTCCTCAGACTTGTCTTAGTCTCATCTATTCCTCGTTCACTTTCTTTTCTGAACATAATTCATTGAGATTTAGGAAACAAACACCTTCTGGAGTATTGATTACAGGTATCGTCATATACTCTATCGATACATATCTAAATTCCAATGATAATTATTGTTAACAAATATTGTCATGTGAAATTCATTCATACGTCCAACTTTGAGATTGATGCAATTCTAGATTGAGAATATACATTAATCGTGAGTATCAATATCATAAGTATAAGTACATATCAAATATCAAATACAGTCGACTTGTCTATTTCAAATTATCATGGTCTACAATATATATTTGTGTATATCAATGAAATTGAATTCTTTGGCTTCAGAGTATTTTTTCTCTCGGACTCCATTCTTCTGCTGACTTGGCTTTCTGCTGATATAATTAATCCACCTCCGAATGTACGTGAATGAAACACAATTAATCCGATCCCAATGGAATTAGGTTGTAAGATGTGAGGGGCAGATAATGATAATATATAACGGAAGTGTGAATTTTCCACTTTTATATCAATATTTGAACCGACATTGGAATTGATAATCGTTTCTTTCTCATACTTTGGTTACTGTTTGTGATGATTCAATGTCACCTGTTTCTCGCCACCATATTCTTCACTGATATTTTATTCATTCACTAATCATAGTATAATGACGTACGTAAGTGTTACCAATTTTGTTCAATACTACTCATAGATACTACTGTAATCTTGATTATCTGATTCTATTTTCTTAATTTTTTTTCTCGACGTCATCTAATACATTCCAGTATCGTTCTGATCGGCTGATCATTATTGCAAGTCTGCATTGTTTTTGTGACTACACACGATGGTCCACCTTTATCCTTCTAAGAAAGATCGCACACAAGAGGGTCTCTCGTACGCGAGTTCCTTGCTTTTATCATCATCGATCGACCAATTCAATCGAAATCTCTCATCTCGATTGTGATTTATCTTGTTGATCAGATTTTGTTTCATAAACAAGAATAAAAAGTTTCGAAGATGTTTCTTGTGACAACAAATGTTTAATATAAAATCACCTAAACATCTCCCAGAGAAATATGCGAATACATTCACTCGTAGTTCACAAAAATCATATAATAGGTTCAAAGTTCACATTAGTATTTTTCTTCCTGAATATCATTCTAACTGAGACCTCTTCGGACGACAGAACTTTTGAGAAGGATCAATCCCAGATGTAGACCCACTTCCTATCATTTTCTTGGATCACTCTGAATCCTTTCAAATTGATACCAATAGGTCGGTCAGTAGTACACAATCAGACTGATGTTTGGTTATTAAAGGCGACTGTCAAGATGAATATTATATCGTAATTCCATTCCGTTGGTGAATTTAATATTGGATCATTATTCCAGGAAGACTAGTTTCGCAT
Organism: Brachyptera risi; assembly: GCA_964007535.1. NCBI lineage: Eukaryota > Metazoa > Arthropoda > Insecta > Plecoptera > Taeniopterygidae > Brachyptera > Brachyptera risi. The sequence goes on along the minus strand of OZ023333.1, from coordinate 18,444,119 downwards.
TGTCCAGAAAACGCAATCAAATCACATTCAATCTAACCTTCCCACCATTTCATCCACCATTCCCAAACACTAGAGAACTGTGTTCGTAATTGAAGTGCGTAGTCAAACCCAATAATCAGGTGAATTATAGTGCAAGCCCTCATACTTTCGAAACTATAAACAACATTATAATGAATTACAAACAAGCATTAGGAAATGAATGTCAGTAGGTGTAGTAACAAGTGAGTCTAAATGTGTATGTAGGCTCTTCAAACGTACTCAACTGAACTCATAGTGTTTTAGAAAACAGTCACAGGACAAGTCAAGTCGACATCGGTGGTCCAAGTTAAATATATGATGAGGTATGAGTGCGTGCGGAGGAGGGTGACATGAAGAGGGAGCGGAAGAGTGAGGGGTAGCTCGTCGTGAAAGCCTCTTTGTGTCAACCAAATGAGATTTGAACAATTGAATTGTTATGATGCCATATCTATTAAGTGACGTCATCACGCGTCGTCTGTCACACAAGCCTCATCTTTTGTCTGTGAGGTCGATCGAGGTCAGAAAACAGACTTTCTTTCCTTTGAGACGAGATTGAATGGGGTTAAAATGAATTCTTATATCTTACTTGATGCCTTTATAACATGGCTGTAGTGACAAGTGAATGATAGAAAGATATATGATGGCAAATATATATATATATATATATATATATATATATATATATATATATATATATATATATATATATATATATATATATATATATATATATATATATATAAATATAACAATGACGTGACAATAGGCTGGAAATAGTTAAGAGGAGCTTCTCGATTGGCACAGTGAGTCAATGCTTTATTCTGTGAATTACGGTCATCTTGGACGTGGGTTCGAGTCCCGCTTGAGAGAGGGTGGGTGTATAAGACGAACTCATTATTTTTGGCAGTAAATCAAGTAAGAAGCTAAGAACGTGTTCTTGATGGATAATTTGATTCAGTAAAGTAGTGAAATATGAATCGAATCGATTTTTAGAAACGTACAGTTGTGATAGTTCACGGCGTGTAAGCTTGCACAGACGCATGTATGCAAATGCGACCTCATAAACGCATGAAGTCCTGTCAAAAACATTTATCCATCATTCATTTGATCGTACCCTCAAATGACCTAGTTGTTAGTGGGGTCTTTGAGCAAAAAATAATTAATTCAATCACACCAGAGAAAGTTTAAATTGTGTCAAGTATTCGAACTTCAGTAATATCGGATGAATGTGAAGACCGTATCAAACAAGTGGTGTGGATTTAAGAGTTGAGCTCTTTGGTTGCAATCGTTCATTGTAACAGCATCGTGCTACGCATGCGCGAATACTGAACAATACCTAGGTAATGATGGTTGAACAGATATGATCACTTCTATATTGCAATCTTCGGTTGGAGTATCATGTGATTCGATCCGACCAATGGCGATAAACTCTGGTAATGTGACAGCTGGGACCTATAAACAAAAAGCTCTATTCGAAGTGAATTTTGTCGTTTGGAATTCAGTCGTAAACAATACTTTGATTCAATTCATGAACCAATTCATTTTTTTTATTCTTGACTGTTCCATTGAAGCACCAAAAGTTTGCAGGATTTAATTATAATGTTAATGATAATATTGTTTCATTCCGTATATATTGTAATCACAATTACTCGCATGGTTACATTTTATCATATAAAGTACTCGTATGACGTACAAATATGAAGTACAAGATATAAACATAAATGGTCATCAATATTGAAAAAAAAGTACAATCATGTCATAGTAATTTGTTTTCCATGTTTTTGTGAATGTCAACAGGATTTGATTATCATCCGTTACTTCTAGTTCTGGTACGGTTATCACACCCGCTATTGAAAACATTCTGAAATTTGTAGATATTATAAAATAAATGCGAAATAAGATAATTGTCAACGTTTTTTTTCGAATGTTTCTCCCGAAGTGCTTAGTTTTTTCAAAATGGTTGGAAAAATTTGATGAAGATAGGCCTCAACTTGGATGGGATCCATGTCAGTTCGTTTTTCTCATCTATTTAGTTGTGCGTCAAAATGAACGATTCGCATTTAATTTCAATTCAATTCTCTAATTCCAATTTGAATTCATTTTTAATTTCAATTTTTATTCCAATCCTAATTATGATTTGGATTTGAGTTTGTATTTCAACTTTTAGCTGATTGACTCATAGTTCCCATTACCTGTCGGAAATACGACTGCAACCCTAGTCTGATACGGGCTCAAAATATTATATTTCCGTCAATCCTCGCATCAAATCATATCCAGTTACTTTGGGTTATCAATAGATCATGTGACACTATCCCATTCACATTTATTCATTCATTATCTAGCCGTCTCCGTGGCTCAGTCAGCTAACGCTCTGCGGTAGAAACTGTGCTCAGATCGGGCGTGGATTTGAATCCCGCATAAGGAATACAATAATAAAATACAGTTGTCTTCATTTTTTGTAGCAAACACCAAAAAATGTCGATATTCAGATTTTTAGTTGATCTGCTCTTCCATTTAATTGTATTTTGTGAACCTCCTTCCACTATCATCACTTAATTGTTTCATATCACCTGCTCATTTGTAGCTCCATTGAACGTATCTGTTGTTGGGGTCGTTAAGAAACATTAAGATAAATACATACAAAATTAATTGATCTTTAATGGGTTCGACGACGATTTTTGGTGATGATCAGGAACTATTGGCATCGGAGAATAACATGACAATTATCCGTGGTGAAACATCGAACCAAACCGGTTATCACGGCCAAAATACAAATCAACAAAGTGCTAAGTTCAAGCCGATCGAACGCGTTCCACGAACCGACGTGGCTCGCATTTCAACTCGACCATTTCTCTAGTGGCGTCGCTATTACACACATCGAGAGATGGAAGTATACTCAAGGTTCCGCCGCTGTCTTATAGTGGTTCCAGTGTTGAAAATATGTACCAATTCATCGACCACATCTCTTAACCTATCGGTCGTGAGTCATCTGGAAGTGATACAAGGAAGTGATTTTATTTACAAGTTCAAGTGAAATTACGTTCACGTTTGCTGAGCTATCTGTTTCATGTAAGAAATCGGAGATGGTGACCTTGAATGATGTATCAATGAATCAAGAAATGATCCATGATGAGACAATTTAAGTCGAGATGAACTTGAATCCAGATGATTGGTATATGTGAAATGAATCGTTAGGAAAGTGAGAATGCCCCAAACAAATGAGTGGCGGTACTAAAATTGTATTTATAGTTACATCACGATGTAGTGATACCAAACTATCCCATCATGATATGAAGAAGGTGACCCAACTCGGATCTTGAAAGTGAAATATTTACGGGGTCAGTTCCCAAGTTCAGGGTTCCGATCGCCTCTAGCGCAACTATCGCTTTTATATCGAACTATATAAAACAACAAGACTCAACAATGCAATACACGGCTCAGTAGAATTTTAATGTTGGTAGTACCATTTGTTTTTTCACAAAAATAATAGATTTTGTGCGTTTAACAATGCCAATGGTACCGTAGTCACTCTTATCTACATCTATAGTTCACAAGGGAATCCGCTAAATCGTGACAGGCAATCGGGATCTTTAGCTCTGAACTGAACGCAAAAAACCTCAAATATCGTCCATGTTATCAGTATGTGAGTTGAAGCACTTTCTTCATATTATGATAAAATAGGTTGATATCACTACATCGTGGTGCTACCAACTTGAAAAGAACATGATAAAAAATAAAGGCTCTTAGACTGCAATAATTGATCATATTCATTATACCACCTCATAACGAGGGTCATGAATGCTTCTGCGCTAACTACAATAGAACTACACAAAGACTATAGGCATGTTTAAAGTCTAAGACACGTAAAAGTCTAGCATCTTGGAGCTATACATCTCTGCTCCGTAATTTATTGGCCAACGGTCCAGAGTGATTCGACTAAGAAGACTATGAATGTATTGAAATGTTGAATTACAGAATAAGTGTAATGATGAAGTAAATAAGAAAGTATGAAGAATATGTAACGATTTGTGTAGTGAGTGAAGGAAGAGAAGGTGTAAGGAGAAAGTGATGGAAAGTAACAATTGAAGAGGGTTCAGTAACTGATATACATGATCCAGGTTGGGTAGGCTATAACGAGGGGCTAACAACTCCTGAAATCTGGTGTACCTTTTCATAAAATCTTCCTGAAATCTATTGAAATCCCTTGAAATCTTCTTGAAATCTTAGGAATTCTTCCTGAAATCCTATGACATCTGAAGTCAGGTGTACACCAAATTCCCTGGTTGTTTATCCCTCTGGCTATTATGGGAGTGAAGGAATTGGACGAATTCGAGATTGTCAAAGAGCGAAAGAGGAAAGAGAATTTTGGAATACTAATAGTCAGGATCATAAAATAACAATCAGATATACTTGAGAGATCAAACAGCGATGGCCTCGTAGACCTGACCGTCTCCCATAACGCCACTGCCAATGCAAAGACTAGAACTTCTATTGCTACGTGATGGTACTACTTAATAAACCAATCAATATCTTGGTCTTTTTGTGCGGTCGGTCTGTAAGTTGGCCATCCTGACCACGACCCAATAATCGGTGATTTGTACGGATAGGAAATCAGAGAAACCAACCACGTGGCTTGCCTGGTTAACCCCGGTTCGTGTACAAGACTGGTAATAAAAAACAATGGCACTTGTGAGGATATATGACTATTCAGGTCGCGTTAGAAATCACATTACTCCCTCACCTTTCGGTGTTCCAGTTACAGAGTCCGACTCATTTTTTTTCTCATTATTGAATTTTAATGACACACCGTACTGATGCCTGAGATCTATCGTCGTGAGTGGATTATGCATGAAAGGATACTGAGACGATCGGCCGAGTGGTTAGTTCACTGAACCGTCATTCAGGAGACCAAGGTTATATTCCCGTGATAGTGGTTTTTCATGGTTTCCTCTGTCGTTCATGTCAATACTAGAATGGTTATATAACAAAGGGTCACGATCGACTCTTTCCCACTATAAAATAACAATACATTCATCTTTCACCTCATCATCTCACCATCTCATATATCATTTTTCGTCGCCAATAGATCGTAGTTATCGTCGTAGATCGTAGTGCGTCGTTATAAAAAATGAGAATGTGAATGTAAATGAAGTGATAACAAGATGAGATGGATGGATATTCCATCAGGTGATTCGGATAATGAGATGGAAAAATCGTAACTTGTTGTTAAAAACCATCTGACAGGATGATCGACAATGATGGGAATCGAATGATGGTATCCTCTCTGACGGTTCAGCGTGCTAGCCACTGGTCCGCCCGTCTTATTTCAACTTTTGTTTCGTTATATTCAGGATGCTATTCCGTAGCTCACCAGATAAATACGGCTAGGATTTTGAACTATTATTTTGTGAAAACACATGGAGACTGGATATGTTGCCACAGTAGGTAGCTCTTCTGATGAATATCACACAATAGGAGTTATAATTTTTAGAATTTGGCTAGCATTATAACAGAAAAATTCTGGTGAGGACTCGAATTTCTTTTGGAATGAAAGCCAGGGTGTTATTGGTTCTGAACAAACTTGTCCATCACTTTTAATAAGAAATATTGTCCTCATATGAATGATTTATTCATTTTATGTTTCTATCTCTCATTGTTATGACATTAGCCACCTTGCATAACGGGAGAGAAGGCAGGTGCCATCTCTGGCCGCCCTCCCTCATTCCTCTAGCCTATCGACACCAACGCGAGAAGCGTCAACAAAATGTATACAGAAATTTATCAAAATGAACAATAATATATTTTTTAATTTCTGCGAGGGTAAGTAACTGCTCCAACTCATGGTATTGGTGTGCAAATGGTGATTGTTTGTCACAGATTTCAGTCAATTATTATCACTCATTTCACTCAGCTATGTATGAATATTTATTCAGTGATTCGCTTTTTTTTATTCAGTTCATTACTATAATCTGACCATCCATATATATGTATCAAAATGTTCATATTGTTTCATGAGTGATCAGAATGATTCTAACCTCCATTGATTCATCTCAATTCAAGACCAATTAATCTAATTTCCTCGAATCTATCATCATTTGTTGCATCAATTTTCGAAATACTATCATTACTTCTTCGTTGATGATTCTTAAATGATGACTTACTGCCATATTCAATTATAACACTATTTATGAGTTGAATTGTAGAATATGTCACTTGTGTACCAATTTCCTCGAGAGAGAGTTGAAGTAATGCACACTACCACTACTAAAGTACTACTTCTACTAATTCTACTAAAGTAAAAAACCGCCAAGTAAAAACCGAATTGAAGAAATATAAATCATCCAACAACATCTTTGAGGAAGTTTAACATTAAATTTTGCTGTTTAGTAGATGACATTTCTTTGTTTTGTTTAATTCATTATTATGAGTTGAATTCGATTCAATTTTTGATCACGTATTTGTATGTGTATTATATCTATGTCCATACATTAATATATCATCCAGACAACTGAATTTAAGTGTATTTTGTTATATTAAAAATGTTAAAATTTTTGACTTCGCGGGTCTATAGTATTTTAATATATGTACTTGTTTGATAACGAAAAAAAACCTGCAAAAAAAAACTCCTACTATTTCAATCATTTCGACCCAACCTCTGACCTCATCTCGTGTACAATGCTCTCAGCATTCGTACTGCTTTTATATCTGTACGAAGTCAAACCGCGGATGTTTGGCTCACTGCCCCATGGTTCAGGTAAAACTTTTCCGGTGCGAGCAAGAAACGTCCCACTTGTTCCAACAATCCCACTTTATTGTACCAACCAAGACTCACTGCTGAAGTGGAGCAATGAATTGAAAACTTTCTTTTTTATTATTTATTATAAGGAAGCGTTGAGATTCCAACTTGGCACGATGTAACGATTCCAAATGTAATTTATTTATTTATATTGGTTTAATCGTACTGAAATGGTGTCTTAGATCTACTGGCGCCGGTGAATGATTCATGAGATGGTGGGATAATGAGATGACAGAGTATTCAGTTGTTTTTTAAAAAAATCGTGAAGAAAAAGGTCGTGATCTAAAATAAGGGAACTATTTCCGTCTTAATTCCAATTATTGCAGATGAAAACCACGATGCATCTCTGTAAAGATAAGATCGTCGATCGTCACGGGAATCGAAACTCGGTCTTGTGAATGACCGTTCATTGTGTGTTGACGTATGTTGATCGTCACAGTTGAATTATGTTGCTATAATAAGAGTGATTGAACCACATGTGAACATGTACGTATAGGCCTACATACGGTCAAATGAAATGGTCGATCAAGGTATCTTAAAATTCATCCCGAACAAAATGAACTGATATTGTATGTCCTAAATCCGGAAAATAGTATGCATCCGCACTCGGCGTATGAATATTTCATTGTCATCATTATTATTATTTTTATCTGTGAAAACAAGCATGGACTGATTGTGTATGAGTTCAATCCGAATTCAAATGTTAATTTCCAAAAAAAGAGTTTTATATGATCGCAAGCTGGAAATTTGTAAGTTTGCATTCATTGGAATTATGGAATACCCAAGTATTTCAATTATTCGAACAACGAGAAGCATCAAATATATATTCATAGCTGACATTTCAACTGCTGATGAGTATCACAGTTGTAATTATGTCACATGTAATCATTCATTGATAACAGAATGGAGCTCAATGAGGAAGAAAAGGTTTTGGAAAGAGTTCATGAAGAAAAATCTAAGGCAAGATGGGAATTGAGAGGAATTGAAGATACCGTATTTATGAATGAATATATATATATACTATATATATATATATATATATATATATATATATATATATATATATATATATGAATATGAATATATATATATATATATTCATATATATATATATATATATATATATATATATATATATATATATATGAATATAAATATATATATATATATTCATATATATATATATATATATATATATATATATATATATATATATATATATATATATATGTATATATATATATATATATATAAATATGAATATATATATATATATATATATATATATATATATATACATATATATATAAATATATATATATATATATATATATATATATATATATATATATATATTTATATATATATATATATATATATATATATATATATATATATATATATATATATATATATATATATATATATACATATATCACGTTCACATCATTTATACGCGCTCTGTTTACTGCGATGTGATTCTTGATGTAGGTTCTGTCTGTCTAGGTATACTACAACACTATCATCCGATCTATTTCACACAGTTGCTCTTCTCATTCAGCGACGTCGTCACGACACAGCATGGCTCGAATTGCCTATTTTCACCAGCATTATTTATTTATGAGCTGCGACGCGTCAGGAATAGCATTCACGCAAATCTCCTAGGCTAAGCAAACTGCATTTTATAGTGTCATGAAATTGAGCTGCCTCGAAAATACCGAATGTATCTGGCTATAAACTGGAAAAACGTTATTTCTCATCCGTTATATGACTTATCGGGTCCAAATTTTAGTATGGCACTTCGATACCGAACGTAGTGGAGACCTAAACGACTGTATGTATGCTATTTTCCAATTGTATATCCGATTATCTTATACATCTTCTGATTGCATCCCCCCCACCGTCCATCTTTACAGGGGTTTTTCGTGGTTTCCCTCTGTAGTCTAGGCTAATGCCGGGATGGTTCCCACGATATAGACCACGACCGCTTCGTTCCCACTATCCTTCCCATTACCCCTAAAACCTCATCTCATCATCCAATCCCATCATTTCATTAATCATTCATCCGACGCTAATAGATCTCAGTCATCAATACAGTGCGTCGTTAAAACCCAATATAAATTTTCTGATTACATGTTCATCTGATACTTTTTCATCCATATATATGTATATATATATATATATATATATATATATATATATATATATATATATATATATATATATATATATATAAATTTTTTTTTTATTTGTGTCTTGTTTTTTAGTAGCAACATTGACGTTACTCATTAGGTATTGAATTTTCAATCAGACTGAATAGATGAATAAATGATTGATTGGATAAATGAATGAATGAATGAACGGAGAAATTATCAGGTGATCGATTGAATCAATGAATAAATGATTGAATAATGGTAAGAACATTGATTTTCGATGTCACTTTCTGATACACTATACAATCTGCACCATTAAAAATCGGATTGATTGATTGATCATTGTTCGTTTAACGATACCACCAACAGCTATGTTATACGGGGGTACGAATGAGCAGGTGATTATGAAACTATGAAGTGATGATAAGTGAGATGAAGTTTACAAAATCTCATGCCTCATGTGGGACTCGAACCCACGTCCAACAGTTACTTCAGTTTCTGAAGCGGTATCTCAGTTGATCGAGCAACAGAGGGTGGTATTTTTCAATCTTTTTATTACTGTGTGATCAAACACATTCATTCCACATTCAAACAAGATAATTCGTTTGATCTCACTGTTCTAATTGACGCAACTTGATCAAACTATCCTGAATGATCCACAAAAATGTGTGCTCATAGTTCTTCTTACCTCATAGTATCCACGAAATTCAGATTCTTCTACAAAGTTTATGTGAGTATGGCCACTCTTTGTTGCTGAACACCATTTTATCAACAGTTGGGTCTAAGAAGAATGGAAATGAACGGGTGATGATGAAATGATGAAGTGCTTACAGGTGTTGTTAGTGCCACGTCATATGTTGAACCTAAACTCACGCCCGCTATAATTCCAATTCTTAATGCAGTGCTCCAGTTGACTGAGTCACGGAGGCGACCACCTTTTGCTTTCGATTCAAGATATTATCGATCCGTGAATCGAATGTTATATCGTCTTTCGGCTCATTATCTGTGAAGTTTTGAATATTTCTCAAGAAAATCAATGAATTTTCATAGACTATTATTATTAACTTCTTACAACCATTATTATTATTATTATTTTTATTATTACAACCATGTTTTTCTCTCCGCTATTCTCATGAGTCCCACTGTATATACATCTCAGTGAATCACATCAACCGAATTCATTTGATATATACTGATTTTCTATCTACACATACTTCTAATTGATTTTCTTCGTAGAAAATAACGTTCAGTTTACCACTGTCGTTTTTTTCTAAATTTGAAATGAATTCATTCCAGCTCGCGCGTCTATCAGTGTTTATCATGGTATTAAATGAATTCCGATTCGATCAAAATTCGTATCCAGTCTGTTGCTTCTACAGTATTGATAAGCCACGGTAGCTCGCTATGTTTTATCATACCTTAAGAGCGCTTGTGAGTTGATTCAAAAATATCAGTTTTACATGATGATAAATTTGAACCGGTGGGAAAACTCAGAATCGAACTACCATTTTGTTCAATAATAAATCACATGAGAACTATTCAGATCATCGTTCAATTCCATCAAGTGTATATATATATATATATATATATATATATATATATATATATATATATATATATATATATATATATATATATATAATTATATATATATCAAAATATATTTTTTCTCAGAGTGGGTCTCTTACCTTTGGAAATGCTCGATTTCCACGTTGGCATCCACTAGGAGGACGCTATAGGCCTATACACGTTGTCAGACGAGCGGATAGTAATAGTATGTCGACTTTTTTGCCAAACTTTTGCCTACATTCGCCAATTGAGTGACATTTAAGTTATAAATGGGTGAAAACTGCTTCGAGTGGTACCAATTTAGCACAGTTTATGTTTTTTCTTCAAAATGACTGCCCTGATCAAGCTGATAATTCTCAGAAATACGTATCAAAATGAAATTCAACTTCACACAAAATTTCATCTTTTTTGAAAATAAAAATATTCTCTTTCTTTTCCGCCGTGTTATTCTAATGAGTATTTTCGAAATTTCTAAAATTCATGAAAATGAAAGTGACGAACCGATAATGCCACAAAACTCTACATATCTGAGTTAGATGAGGAACCATATTGAAAAAAAGTTCGAAGTTGATAGCTGTAGCCGTTTGATCTGTGGAGAATCGACAAAAAAACATAAAAAAAAAAAATAACATAAAGACGAACACCAATTCTTCTCAGTGAGTCAGATTGAATCCTCGCTGAAGCTCGTATAATGATACATCATTCTCAAGGTTATGGCAACCATGTTCGTTCACCATGACAAAATTATCATATTCCGAACCGTTCCCGAGATATCACCATGGAAACTGACGAATGAACTCTTCCACCTACCATGCGCTCTTAAAGCAAGTCAATGATGTAGACATTTTTATCTGTTGAGACCACTACGAGTCATTGGTTTTACGGAGTTCCAGACGAGGTTTTACGGGATTTCACAGGATTTTACGGGGTTTGTATCTAGCAGCAATGTGGACACCAGTCGTGGAGGGGGTAGGGCACTATATTATACTGACCCGGCGTAAATAACAATGAGGTATTCAGAATCGTAAGCTTTACGCTGTTTTGGACTATATTTAGCTCAAGCGTCACGTAACGAAACCATAATATATATATATATATATATATATATATATATATATATATATATATATATATATATTCATATATATAGATACATGTAAATTTATATATATATATATATATATATATATATATATATATATATATATATATATGTATATATATATATATATATATATATATATATATATATATATATATATATATATATATATATATATATATATATATAAATATGTGAAATATTATTTTCAGGAATACCATGTGTATTGAAATCAGAAAAACGAGTAATATCATCATATATATATATATATATATATATATATATATATATATATATATATATATATATATATATATATATATATATACATATATATTTGTCTTTCACAACTTGTATTCTCCATTCCATACTATGTTCTCCCCAGATACGATATTTTATAGACTCAAACGTAACTATACATAAACATGTATTTAGATGGATGAAATTTGTTGTTGTAACGCTAAAATGTATATTTCAAACATCAGACATCAGTTTATAGTATTCTAATTATATACAAATATGATTTATTGAAGTTTTTTCTTCATATATGCATTCATTAGTGAATATCAGTGGGAACCACTACTCACTAGCTTTTCTCCATCCCACTCACAATTTCGGGATAATTGAATGAATAATTGAATGTATCTGAATCTTTATCTTCCCAGTTTCAAATGTTGGTAAGCTGTGATCAAGTGTTTCGCTCGGCATCCATGCACCACGTTTAGCATCATAACTCGCGGGGAGATAGTTTAGGGGAATTACACACGATTCAACCTTACTCTCAAAGAGGTCACAGGTCACTGCGAGAACCTTGCTAACCCACTTTACACGGCGATGAAGATTATCACCCAGATAAGTTCTAGGAGGGCAAAAAATTGATATAGTTCCAAGATTATTTATTTCACCGGAAGTATACAGTTTAAATCGTTGGCAAGGTATTGTGTAAGTTTGCTCCTCGAATTCAAGGCTCGTTTTAATATGAATAAGATTGGAGAAATGAAAGACTTGAACAGAATAAGTTACACTCCATTAAAAAAGACAGTGGGTACACTCACGGCCCAATAAAATGGTTCAATTCGAAATTGAAATTGAAATCGAATGCCCGAATGATTCATCGCTAGTTTTTCCATAGACAGTGAGTGCATATATTATGAGGCATGAGCCTACTATTTTTTTCAGTAGGGCCACTTTTTAGCTCAATGATTTCTTTTTTTTTTATAAGGAACATGTATAATATGATCAAATGAATGTACTGATGAGTGCGATTGTATTCCATCAATTCTATCATCTCAGTCACTAGTACGTTGAGCCGTCAAACAAGAGACCGGGGTTCGATTACCGCCATCTAAAATCCTGACCAAGTTTTCCATTTCTTCCCTCACATCAGACGTGAGAGCGTATACCGGTGTCAAAAAATGAACAGTTGAATCAGCTTCTTTTTTCACTATTCAAGAAGAATGTAAATACAAACTTTCCATCACATTTCATCATCATTTCATTCATATTTAAACAAACTCGATGAATTTCGGCTATAATTATAATTTTGGAATCCTAAAAAACAATAGGAATTCCGGAACCAGAACGTAGCTGTTATGAATGATGAAATATTCAGATTATTGAAACTATTCATGGAAATGGCTTGTGTTGGATTGAATCGGAATTGATACTCCCATAATATTTTGTGAGGAACAATGTTCGTGGTCATATAATCTGAAAATAAAACAATACTTGATATTCAATATTTGACTGATTGTTGAATAAAATTGCATCCATCTGAAATATGATCGCGCAAGAACATTTTTAAGAATCGTTTTTGATTGAATTTGTTGAAAAACTCAATTATTTTCGAATGAAGTCTCCATGAAAATGACCTTCAGAAAGTTTTGGTGGAAGGGCCATGATTGCAACAACTGTTCACCCGAAGCTGGGATTCCCAAACGACTTTCCTTGATAATCCAGAGAGTCGAGTCGACACATCACAACTCTTAAGAACGAATTGTGAGCTCATTCAAAAATATTACATTCGGAAATTAATGATTGAACGGTCATAAAAGGAACAACGTCATGAGTTTAAAAAAATAGAAAAACACTTGAGATTCAATATTTTACTATATTTTACTGAATTTGATGAATTATTGATGAATACAATTGCATTCATCTGAAATATTATCGCGAGGATATTCTTAAGAATTTTTTTCTGATCGCACTGGCTAAGAAACTCAATCAATTTTGGAAGAAGCATCCATGAAAATAATCAGAAAGTGTTGGTGGAAGGGCCATGATTTCAACAACTCTTCCTACCGAAGCTGGGATTCTCAAACGACCTTCCTTGATATTCCAGACGGCCGAGTTGACACATCACAACTCTGAGAACGAATTGTAAGCTTATTCGAAAATATTACATTCAGACATAAACGATCGAACGGTCATAAAATATGGGAATAAAATGCAGAAACGATTTTCGATATCATATCCACACTGAATAAAGATACTGTCCACATAAAATTCCACTGTGAATGGAGAAACAATAATTTATTCGACATCGTTCTCTCATCCTCAGAGTACGCAAATATTTTGAGAATATATTTCACTGTCTCTCATCATAATATACCTGTTTTTTTTTTTAAAGATATGATATTATCTCAGAGATCTGCAGTTTTATCAAAAATGGATGCTAGCCAAGTCAGTGCAACCACACAGGACAAGGTTCGTGCTTGTTCTATATCAAATGCATACACTAAATCACTTTTCAAAGTGAAGATAATACGAATCATAGCTGTTAAACGTGAGCATTACATCTGAGAGAACCGCTGATAAGAACAAAATGTATTTACTATCCGGACCACTTTTAATTACCAATTCTATTTTCAATCATATAATTAAGTCTATATGAAAGATTTATTGTCGTTTGAAAGAGGTTATAAGATAATTGTAACGAAACTATGCACGGCACATTATAAAAACAAGGAGAAAGCTATTTACGTGTATTACTTATTTGCATGAGTTAGATTGTGAGCGAGGTGGCGAGCATCAAAACTTCGAAGACTTTCAGGTCATATCAACTCGCATATTTACGAAGGAAAGAGGGAGGAGGGGTAGACGTGATTGGTTGGATTTGATCAACTATCGACTTTTCTCATGTCGATACCCAATGTTCGTTTACTAGGTCGATGGCATTGGCCATTTTCATATTCAGCACGTGATAGATATATAATTCAAAATATTTATATTATAGTGTGGTATTGTAGTATTGTAGTATTGTCGTGTTTTAGTATTGTCGTGTTGTAGTATTATAGTATTGTCGTATTGTAGTATTGTGGTATTGTGGTATTGTAGTAGTAGTAGTATTTTGTTATTCTCTAAAATGTTGTTATTGATAATTTGTTTTATATTTTAATTAATTGATTTTTTCTCTGTGTTCTTGCAATCTTTTAATGTAAGACAGAGTCTGCATAAAGATACATATATATATATATATATATATATATATATATATATATATATATATATATATATATATATATATATATATATATATATATATATATATATATATTATTTATAGTGATATATTTTGATATACTTTCAGGTTTGTTCAGATTGAACTGAAGCTACTGATTAGTTAGCTATACTGTTGGATGAATTATTGCCCAACAGTTGCTACCCTTGCCTAGAGAGGCTGTATTTGGCAGAGAGCGGCCAACTACGCACACGGACGCCATTAATCGTCCAAACAGCTGTCTGTCAATATGGCATCTGAAGGCTAAATCTGAGCTTTTGAACGGCAAAATGAGAATTTACATTGAGCAAACCGTTCTTAAATGTTCATTTTGCCGTTCAAAAGCTTAGATTTAGCCTTCAGATGCCATAGTGACAGACAGCCGTTTGGACGATTAATGGCGTCCGTGCGCGTAGTTGGCCGCTCTCTCCCAAATACAGCCTCTCTACCCTTGCCTAAACTGACCTAAAAGTACGAGGATCTTGTCGCTTGAATAATCTTTGTCAGATCGGTATGCAAGCTGAGCCTGTTCAAGCTATTATTATTGCAGCTGCTGGCACGCTGAAACGCCAATTATAAGATCAGTGTTTGATTCATATTCATTTGTCTATACAATCTTCAATGCCCACATCATGACTCGACGATCTTCAGAGAACAGAAAAATTGATTAAATTGTCCGAAATTGAGATGATGATTTCTTTTTCTTCTAGAATCAGGGAAATGCATATCGTCATCATTTATTAAGAGTTAGTCCCAGATGTGTGATGACCTCGAACAATTTATTATAATCATGACATATAATCATAAAATGTAATGATCAGCATGTGTGTTGCTCCGTCTTCACGATCCAACGTTGCCATATTTTATCACCCCCATTGAGTCATTTGTGACACAATAACTCAGTATAATACGGTTAAAATGTTGATATATGAATACTTTATTGATGAAAAAAAAAGTATCTGCCTCACAAAAGGTTGCCCATTGGACACAGAATGATATAAAAACGGAATAACATATTAATAAATAGAGCAAAATGACAATACAAAAGTGTTTGATGAAAAAATTGATCATAATATTGGGTCATAATCTAGAAAATTGATTATCATAATTTATTACTTATTCAGAATAGGAAGAGAAAAAAATGGAATATTAAATTACATATATGTAATGAAATCCAATTACATTCATGCATATAGAGATGATATTGCCATCTGACTCAAGTTTACTGTAGTTGGATGTTGACCCGTTGTTCAATTAACCTATCTGCCAGTGGGCTCTTTGACAAACCACAATAAAAAAATGTCTCTCCTCCTCAACTCATGAAAAAAACTCATTATTTCAGTTCAACGTGTTTCATTACAGACCTAATGTGTATTTACAACTTCCAATACCAGACTCACTCGCCTGATGAAATTGTTATGAAACAATCAGACTCAAAATAAAATAAAACATCGAAGCGTAGTGTTTTAGTACCAACAGCGATCACGTTTTATGTTTGCCGCGTTGGTAGACATGCATCAATACTCGTTCAACTCTCATAGTATATCTCATTCAACAACTGTTGAATGTGACGATCGGTAGTCTCTCGTATCGATTACCTGATTAACATATTTCGATTAGATGTTCCGACTGTTTTATAAAACGCTGAACTGTCATTCAGAAGACCGGGTTTCGATTCCCTCAATGGTCGACAATCCTAACAGGTGTGTTTTATGGTTCGTGTCGATTGGATAAACGCGCATGTAACAGCTAGGTCACTGTCAATGAATTCTCATTTTCCAAGAAACTCCTGTTGGAATAACATATCGTCCCATATTCACATCATATATCATTCAACGACGCCAATGAATCTCAGCTCCCATTAATATGTGTCGTTGTATGAAATATAGACACAATAAATGTGGAACTTATTTGAAATGATTTCATCAGTACCGCTGTGGATGAAATCAATCACTCAAAGTCAAGATTTACGAAGAATTTGGATGTGTTTATTGAAAAATTTGATCCATTGGGAATGAATCATAGCATCATACTCAAGGGTGTACTCGAGGGTTTATATAGCAACAGTTATAACCTTCTGTGAGGAAATGGGTCGGAAGCCAATTGACTGGATGCGTTCTGGTGTACTCGGCGCGACTACTACCTTGATGTGATTTATCAGGCTGAGTCGATAATGTCTCGTTAGCTCAGTGGTCAGCTCATTCACCAAGTCAGTTTGTGTTAGTTTGACTCGAGCTGTGTTGATGTGGTCAGTTATTGAGTGGATTTGGCTCATTTTAGGCTGCAGACAAGAACAACAACAACGTCTGCATATAAGTATATACGTTTTAGTATATTAGTATATACACGTATATATTATAAGTTTATAAGCGATGAATATGTAAGAAATACTACTATTGTTCCAATGCACTCCATACTTTTCTATTATCGTAGTATATTTCATCATAATATCATTATTATTTTCATTTTGACCATTCATTAATGTTGCATCACCATGTATAAAGTAGCAAGAATAAAAGGATTTGAAATTGAATTGCATTGAATTGATCGATATGGTGACGTGGATTGATTGAAGTCCCGATGACTAGAGGCTGCACTTACCTTCCTGCTGCGCCCACTCGATAATCGACGGCACCCTCGCCGCGAAGCTCGAGAAGCATTCCTCGAACTTGGCCTTGGCGTCGAGTCCGACAGTCTCGAAGTTCGCCTTCACGCCGCAGAGCAGCGCTGTTGCGCACGCCGATGACTCGCCTATCTGCGCGTCGGCGTTGTACGTCTGCAACAAGGAACAGGCAACACATAAGTAACAGAAATTATCAACAATTCATCATTATTATTCAATCAAAATTATTTGAAATGTGTCCACCGTACCATGAAGAAATAATGTAAGTACAACATAATTCGTGAGATCAATTGACGACTCGCAGTCTCCGTCCATGACGTCAGAAATCATTACGTCCAAAAAACAGAGCTTTTAGAACTGTGGTCAAATGCAAATATTTGATCGGGGTATCTTGAAATGACTACAAATGATATGATCCAACTGGCTGACTGGTAAAGCCACGCCTATTTCGAGTCTTCAGTTGTGAGAATTGAATTATTTTTCATTACATAGAGTTTAAGGACGCACGCTGATGATAATTGAGATTTGTTGACACTGGATGTATAATAAATGATATGATGGAATTATGAAATAAAAATTTCTCAGATAATGGAAAAGATGGTGATAAGGGAGTGGTTGTGGACCATACTGCACTTGAGCTTTCACCTTGCAGGCTACGGAGAAACTTAATCCACGAGAGACCAATCTGGAGATGGACTGTGGTGGGTATCGAACCGACGACCGATCTCCATTAACCGTCCTGGTCATTCGGAACTAGTGTGTTGGCACGTACTGAGCTACTTGCGCAGGTGAAAAGTGAATTTTATTGCAGGTAAAAGTGACAAAAAGTGATAATTCATCGAAGTGATCCATGGGCTTTCAAAATTCAACTGTGTATGCGTTTTTTAAATAATTTATTGGATACACCAGTGTGAGTAAGTAGTGAGATTTCTAGTTACTCCTTTAGCTCAGTCAACTATTGCTTACTGCAGTGAAAACTGTAGCTAGATCGGGCGTGGGTTCGAGTTCCGGTTGAGGCATGAGTTTTTGTAAACGTTTTTTAACATATTATCACTTCATCGTTTCACTATCACCTACTCATTCAGCCATTCGTACCTCCGTATAACCCAGTTGGTAGGTTTATTACGTAGCATTGAAAAAGAAGCGGACTTCTTTAATGATATGAAATGCCCTCAAGAAAATTTTCGCGAACTGTAATTGAGGCACCAAGTTTTTCTTCTGTCAGGATGGTCGATCATGACGGAAAGCGAACTCAAGTCTCCTGAATAACGGAGTAACATTCGATTCTAGTGGTCCACTCGTCACAGTCATGATGTTATGATTGTGATACAAACCAACTGTGGAACACATCATAGATCGATGTGGAACATGCATATGATAATGAGTACGGTAAGTGAAAAATGCAAGAATTTGGGAAGAAAGAGAGATAAAGAAAATTCGAGGAGAATCATTATTAATATTGGTGATGGAATTATCATAGCATAAAATGACTTGACAGTTCATGATCCCTCAACTTTCTGGTTTTCCATTAACATTCCAGGATCTGAATCTCCCGAAACCTGTAGATTTTCATCCATACATTCCAAAGTCACCATTTAGAAATTCTACAATATGGTATTTGGTCCATGGTCTTTGGTCTTACAATATCTCATTTGAACTTCCAATCAAATTCCGTCAAATTTGAAATAAATATATGTATGGAAAATGGAAAATCATATCAATGATGTGTGAAAATTGTATTCCAATCGGATAAAATTCGGAATTTAAAAATTATATATACCTCCTGATATTTTTATGGGTATTCTTCAAGAATTCTGAATTTAAAACCGTCTAGCTGATTTCACTCAAAAACAATCTCAACCTGATCTGTTATGACATCAACCTTCTAAAAACGCCTCGAGTTGATTGGTTTCTCCACCTCACTCGTATACCACACATAATGATATGAGATACTCAATTTTCTCGGTGAGTGAAATGGAAGTGAAATGGTTTTTACAACGGCAATATAGGACGAACAGTGATCACACCAATTTAATCAACGTGCACGCATCAACGCAGTCTTTTTACCACCATACATTTTGTTTAATAAGTATGATGTTTGGAATTTTGTTCAATTAGTATGAGTTTGGAACTGGAGGCCAGATACTTATCATAAGTATAAATCCAATTAATTGACTGCATGTGGGAAAAAGTTGAGCACAAGAAAAAAGTAGATCCTCGAGATACTATTTGAATGAATCACCAGTGTATAATTTCGAGAATAAAACATCGATATAGTTTCAAAATTCATTGATGTATTCGATATTTCCAGTAACATATTATTGAAAGTGTTCAATTATTCATTACCTTGAATATTAATATGGAACAATTCGTTCAAATGAACTCAATTGTGTGAATATCTACAGAAAGCATACAACATTTCGAAAGGAAGAAATCACTTGTCTCAATATTATAGTCAATTTAATAATCCAATGAAACGTTTCGGAATGATGATAATGTATTTCAAATATAGATAAAAAAAACATCGTCTACGAGTAAGTTTTGAAATGTTCCGATTGATAAAAATTACAAAGCACTTCACTCGTTCTTTCATTGGTTCTATTTCAATTCTGTTCGCTAATAATGTAGCTTTTCATTCAATTTTTCATGTTATGAAACATCTCGAGCTTTTATGAAGCTTGACGGACAATGGTAACTTGAAACTCTTTCAGAGAAGTTTTAATACGAAGGATTCATTCAAGCGTGGAGACATGAAGAGTTCTTTCGAAATTGTAATTAATTAAGCTTTATATTTATCTTGTTCTCAGAATTACAACTCTAATTCAAGGAAACTCATGTGAAAAAAAAATTCATATAGCTTAAAACTTTGGATATTACATTTTCTCCTCATCAAAATTCGATTGTTCACTATTTGTACTATTTCTAAACTATCTATTTTGAGATGACCCAATTGATACTTGTAATAGAATATATGTGTAGGACTATATATTTTGATAATTGAAATTCACGAGGAGTTGGCAAGAAAAATACTGTGAGTGCAGTTTTTTCATAAGTGGGTTCATTGCTTATTTGGACGCATATCAGCAGAATGTTGAACTAGAATGATATACAGTTGACAATCCTCACGAAATATAGCTGTAATTGATGATAGTGTCAAATGATAAATGCCAATTTTCAAGAGTGAATCGAAAGCTGGCCTCACATGAACATTTTTGATGCGATATCGCAACCGCATGCGATATCGACCATTTTGAATTATTGACCAATCAGCGAAGACTGCGTGATGGTGCGTGGATTTTTCAGACAAGTTCTACTCAAC
Source organism: Brachyptera risi (assembly GCA_964007535.1). Taxonomy (NCBI): domain Eukaryota; kingdom Metazoa; phylum Arthropoda; class Insecta; order Plecoptera; family Taeniopterygidae; genus Brachyptera; species Brachyptera risi. The sequence continues at coordinate 18,423,040 of OZ023333.1, read as the reverse complement.
TTTTGGCTCGCGACGCAGCAAATCGCATGCGGAATGGCTGGATGTAGCTTGAGTTCAGGTAAAATCCGCTTGAGGTCGCTCCGTACTGCTTTCCCCAGAACAGTTGTGTCGATTTCAACATGGATTGTTTTGACATAATTCCATAATTGATCGATTTGCCCACGTGCATGCGATTTTTTAAATGAAATTCTGTTTTTAAATGGTCATTATTATTATTATTATTGAGAATACACCAGCGATGTCAACACAATTACAAAAAACAGTCAACGTACCAGTCGTACCTGAGTCATGCCACGAAAATCGCGGGACACTATAGACACGCCCATCTCTTTGACAAACTTGCTTGAGTTGCTACTAGGCAGCAGCACTTTTGTTTAATCGCGACGCACCGTCCCGCTTCCGCATGCGGGCGCGATATCGCATCAAAAATGTTCATGTAAGGTCAGCTGAAGTTGAATACGATATCTCTAGAAGAGGCGGAAGACCAAAGGACCAAAGAGACCAAAGAAGCAGGCCGTTCTGAACATATGTTCTTATGGACACTCAATTACTCAAGAACTTGATAACTGACATCATGAAAGACAGTTTAGGAGAAAAGTTTGAAAAGCTTGATTCGTATGATGGATCTGTTGATTCTAAGTCAAGATATATTCATCTCACTCCAGAATTGACTTTTGATTTTGACATGACTTTTAGACACACCAAGTTTTCTGCTATTCACTACTTTCATGGTATTATATATTTCAATCTTCACTTCTCGTTACAAATTACTGTTTTGAAATGATCGAGATACGGTTACAACTGTGGTGATACTCTTCATGATATTTTTACGGAGCTTGAAATATTGAAAAACTGACAGATTACCAGGTGAGGTGTCTTAAGAATCCAGGTCCAGAGAATCATTGATATTACAATACAACTGAGTGATCCTCACAAAGTTATACAGAATAGAAGCCTCCAACTGGTTTCAAGTTGGATTTATCGTATTATCATACTATCACTGTCATCATATTTTTCATCATTATTCCAGCTTTAGGGTTCCCATATCTACACGTTGATTTTCGAGGTGAAACAAGGTTTATCTGTTAGTATAGAGTCCATAAAATGTAATGAATAATGTTTTTAGAACTTTAACAATCAGTTTCCTGCAAACCGGATGATTTTTTACGAAACCATTATGATTATGTCATCCAACAAACTGAGACTGTATCAAACCTGTGGTTGACATTATTTGTATGAAGCAATATTCGAATGAGTACAACATATTTCTCTATGTCTGCGATTTCGTTTTGACACTCACTTTGTTTTACTTGCAACTCACTCAAATATGATGTACTGTATCGTGAAAAATAACCGATAAAACTATTGAAATCGTATATTTGTGAGAATGTTGAATCAAAATGTAGTAATGAGATTTTCAAGATATTTGAATTGCAAAATATTCATTGTTCACGAGCAATCGATAGTCAATTGATCCATATCAAGATGCAACCAGAATTGAAGCTTTTGACATATTACACACTCAAAATAAGCATACACGTACTTTACACGCAATTCAGGACTCATGGAATATATATATATATATATATATATATATATATATATATATATATATATATATATATAGGCCTATATATATATATATATATATATATATATATATATATATATATATATATATATATATATATGTATATATATATATATATTATTATATATATATATATATATATATATATATATTTATATATATATATATATATATATATATATATATATATATATATATATATATATATATATATGTGATAATAAAATATAATTCCGGTGATATCAAGTGAAGTTTTTCATTAAAAACCTAACGTTTCGATGCGTTTTCAATAAAAAACTTCACTTGATAGGCCTATACCGGAATTATATTTTATTATCATAAATATGGATCAAGGATACAATTTTAATTCCAATATATATATATATATATATATATATATATATATATATATATATATATATATATATGTGTATATATTTATCTATACATATGTATTTATATATGAACGATGAATTATGAATATCTGTATCCCTAAACTCTGTTGAACGTCTCATTTCGTGAAAAAATGTCCAATTTTACAGACAGTATACTTTTATACAGGTAGGCGCTATTCACCTTTCCACGAAATAGAAAATCAATGAATTCCATCAAATCAATGATTGTAATTGCTATCTCGTAATGACGATAGTTCAGTGAGGGTGAAGAGAAATATGGTTCGAGCCGGGACTAAGGGAGGTGCGAGGGAGAGGAGCAGTGCTATGACGTAATAGCGACACATAAGTGTTTTTCATCCCACATTCTCCTCACATTGGAATCGAAAGAGAAAAACCCTTGAAAGGTTTTACTAATAAAAGTCAGCCGCTCGGCAAACAAAGTCAATCGTTCGGGTTGTTTAGGGATACGAGTATCAATCATGACGGTACTGATTGATCACGCTAGAGATCGCTGTCGTCGAGTAATTCATCAAATAGTAGAGTGATGGTCGGGATGGGATGCTTTTCACAGGATAATATTCAGAATGGCTTCAGTTTTTTATGTGTTTTTGGAAAGAAAGATCGTGATGTGAAAACTGAGTATATGACTACCAGGATCTAGGGCCTCCACAAAGAGTCCTATATTTAAGGTGTCTTAAGTAGGGACCATTTCATTGAGTTATGATCTCAAGTTATGACCATTTCACTGAGTCAGGACCAACTCAGTGAAACCATTCTGATTGGTTTATTTTCACCTGTGGAGCTACCATGGCAACATGTCCAGTATTTGTGTATTCCCATCTTTGTTGGCACAAACTTTCAGGACCCTTACCTAATAAATGTCGTGCTAGTGCTAGCTAGCTCCAAGAGGCTGGGACTTTGATTGGTCAATATCTCCCAGGAGAGCTACCTGTCATGGCAACATTTCTGGTCTCTGTGCATTTCCATTGTTGTTAGCACAAAATCTTAGAGCTGCTCTTAAGGTGAGCCACGAAATGTGATGAAATTATTCAGTCCAAAGAGACCGTGAATTTGTTTTCATCATATTTTGTCATTGTTGATAGCTTTTTCAGTGAACATTAACCAATCAAAGTCCTAGCCTCTTAGAGGCTAGCTAGCACTAACATAAAATTTCGAGTGGTTTATTAGGTAAGGGTCCAGACCTTCTCTTGAGGTGGGCTGAAAATAGGTCACATTTTCGCGTTCCAAGAGACCGTGGCTCTGTTATTATCTCGTATTGTCATAGTATTCAGTTCTCCAAGAGATCATTATCCAATCAAAATCTTTTTTTTTTCGGAGCTGGCCTGATCTGAGACGTTGTTTGAAGTAGGACTTGCGGTTAAGGTCCATCCGAATACTATACTTCTTTTCATTTTTTTTTCAGCGCTTGGTAGAAACTATCTGCCTTCTTCACCTACTAATTCCAGTCTGAATCTATTTTCTTATCTGCCAACAATATATTACTCACATATTCCAAATCTCTCAACGCTACTATCCATTCTATTTGACATTCAAATATTTTTTTATTTTCCATTTCGCTCCTTTCCACTTGACATTATCTTCTCTCTTTCTACACTCTTCTTATCATCTCTACATATCACATAACCTCACTTTCATCTTCACTCACTGAGAAGTAAAGAGCCGGCCCTTTCTGTCCGTATAGTCTCCATTCGTCCATTTTTAAACTTCTCAATCTGACTTCTGAGCGCTTTATTTGAATTCATATTTTCGATGAGAATGGATTTTTTCCAAACGAGTCTACGAGAAGTGGAACGTTTCTTTTTTTTGATAATGCCCTCCTCACTATGAATGACAACCTCATGGCAATATGAGATTTGATGTTTTCAATCAATTGTCATCAATATACTCTTCTCTGAGCAAGATAACAATGTTTAAAAAGTTTAGTTTTTCGAGAAAATTACTCTCAAAGTACAAATAGTATATAAACATATATATATATATATATATATATATATATATATATATATATATATATATATATATATATGTATATATATATATATATATATGTATATTTATATATATATATATTTGAATAATGACACATTATGGGTATATTCATGGAAATCTTCTTTAATGAGTGACCGACATTTATTTATTTTTTAATTTAATTCTTCAAATTTAATTGGTTATCTGGGTTTAAGATATATATATATATATATATATATATATATAATTTTTTTATCTCTTGAATATTGTAATTTTCTGACCCTGATGATGCCCAGAAAAATCTGGGAGAAACGTCGCTCACTTATTAAAGAAGATATCCATGAATTCACCCAAAATGTGTCAGTATTCAATTCAATGCATCATGGAAAATAAAGTTTAAAAGCATCTATAAATATATATTTATATATATATATATATATATATATATATATATATATATATATATATATATATATTCTATAATTGAGTCGGTTTGAATGTTTGATGGCATTAGAGTTAGAATGTCTCATTTGTTTGAATATAACGAGTTTGTATGTTCAATCATGTCTGAGCTTGTCTTATTGCTGTTAATTCCAAAGGTTTCCAAAATATCATTATAAAGTGGAACATTCTCACTCTCCTAGTTTTGTATACCTCCAGATAGCGTTCGAGTTTATGTAAACCGAAACAAGAAGAGAGTACTTTCTGAAGAGAAAATCATTCGAATTCATGGAATTCGTCTACTATGTGTGGATACTATATTATATGAATTTTTTTATATTACTTCTTCATTACTCTAGGCACCTACTTTTCAGAATGACAATTTGTATATCAACCGTGAACCTCCAAATATGAAGGCAAAGCAAAAGTGAATATATATATATATATATATATATATATATATATATATATATATATATATATATATATATATATATATATATGTTTATATCTATATATATATATCTCTCTCTCTCTATATATATATATATATATATATATTTATATATATATATATATATATATATATATATATATATATATATATATATATATATATATATATATATATATATGTGTGTGTGAGAAAAGTGAATTCTATATACACGTACATCTCGCTTTTTCGTAAAATATTCCAATATATAAATCCATACTTCACGACGACATGTAAACCATTTTCAATTTCAAATTAAAATTCATTCTCTTTCTTGTTCACAAAATGACAGAACAAGTGGAATGAAAATACGAGGAATATTGAGTGAACAGCAGAATGTGTGGAAATTGAAATTGGAGATCGAAAAGAAGAAAAGAGGAAGTCCGCCTAAGCATGAAATGGTGTATGCTAGCAATACCGGTGAAAAGTTAATAATCATGTTGACGAAACTATAAAAAATGATGAATTCGCCACCTTCGGTAGCTCGGTCAGCTGAGGCACCGCTCCAGAAACTGAAGTCACCGTTGGGCGTGGATTTGAATCCCGCATAAGGCATGAGTTTTTGTATATGTCCTCTCACTTATCATCACTTCATAGTTTCATAATCATCTACTCATTCGTACCCCCGTATCCTAGCTGTTGGTGGGGTCGTTAAGCAAACAATAATCAATCAATCGTGATGAATTAATTCATTTTGCTGTTCATAATTTCCCGCGCGATGAATAATGAATACATTTGAGCATACAATCACACATATATATGAAAAATCATGTGATAAATGGTATTTTACATCAATTTTCATCATTTCTAGAATTATCTCGGTCCTACACAAGGAGGTTACAAAGGAGGTCCTACATAGCGCACAATTATTTGTTCCGCTGCTGAACTATATTCCCAATTGACCGATGTAGATCGTCCACCTTCGTGATGTCACAAAATATAAAAACCAATCAAGTGGACAGTGGAGCAGGAAAAAAATAGGGAAATAACCAATCAAGGTATTTAAAATTTTCCCTGCTTTTTATAAGTCACGCCCATCTACAATGGTCAATTCGCCCAAGATAAGCATATTTATTGAGAAACAAATGATTTTGTGTCAAGGTGTCGATATTGATGAGAATAAATTGAATGACGGATAAGACAGACTTTTTGTAATTTTTTGTAATTCTGTTGGTTTCGAAAGATGTCTCTCAAAATAATATATTTGTGAAATGTAATAAATATGTTCAAAATCTCGGTCATCTTCGAGCAATACGACAACAGACAAACAGGTTCACGAGACGTACGCTCGACGACTAACGAACAGAAGTTCCGAGTTGAAAGTTTGACTGGGAATGACAAAATTACGATATCATATTGTTTCTGTTTATATTATCTCCGTTGGGTTGGTATCACTTTACTTGCCATGTATTGTTGGACGTCCATATATTTCATGTATTTTGTATTCTGGGAAAACGCAGTATATGCGTTGTCGGATGAGCGATAATTGTAATGGAAAGCTGTATATGCACCTTGAGTTCAAAACAATTACCGTATGTAACTTCCTTCCTGCTCCATGCATTACTCATTCCAATTGTTTTACATTTCGATTGGTCACTCCTTTGCTCGAATTTTCATTGGTTTCTTAACAGCTTTGATGCATGTGAGAAAATGACTTTGATTTTTTTTTTATCACAACGGCTGATTCGATTTCTGTGAAAATCCGCAATAACATGTATCATTTGAAAATTTCTTCAAAATTCGAATTCATTCGAGAAAAATATTTTCTCTGAATTTTCTATTATGGATTTTCTTCTTGACGTTTTTTTCAAACTCCGAAATCAGTTTCATCAGAAGTATAATGCAACCGATTGTGCTTCAGAACTGTACAAAATCGAGTCAGACGACAATCTTTTGTATGCCAAATTCCAACTGAATTTCTACTTTCGATTGTGGAGGTGGAGCGAAAACGCTGATCAGTCATTCAGGAGGCCGGGGTACCGAGACGCGTGGCCGAGTGATAACACACTGAACCATCATTCGGGAGACCGGGGTTCGATTTCTGCCATGGTCGACCATCCTGACAGGGGTTTTTCGTAGTTTCCCTCTGTCGGTTACGTTGATACTAGGATGATTCATTAACAACAGGTCACGACCAACTCCTTCCCACCATCCGAAACACCTAATAAAATTGCCTTTCATCTCATCATCCCACCATCTCATTCATCATCCACCGACGCCAATAGATCTTATCCATCAGTCTAGTGCATCGTTGAAACTCAATATATAAAAAAGGAGGCCGGGGCCAGATTCCGGTTATACCAACTGATTTGCATCGTGGTTTTCCTCAGTCATCAAAACAAATACCAAGATGATCACTTATGATCAACCTGGCACCTGGCTAGAGGGACAAAGTTTCCGTCAGGTGGCTCTCATCGATATAAATGATCACAAAACGTCAATAAAATACCCCATGAGATGCACGCAAACAACATTTGTGGCAAACGCTGATGATGATTAATGTGGAACGATTGTAAAGAACATCAACACCCGGTGTTACAGCCACGCATTTTCAACTCACGCACGACCGCTTCCTTCTCATCATACAAAGCACCTGATGAAACAACGATATCAAATAGCAATGGTGAGAGGAAATTACAGTTTCTAATTCCCTTTTTTTATTTTTTTTATTGGGAGAGTAAAAGTTAGAAACATTACAATTGACAGAATTCACATCGCTTATCCACAAAGCCTTATGAGGGCTTGACTGTGGCGATAACATAAATAAAATAACTCTATAAGGCCCGCTTTTACCAATCTTAGTAGAGTGCTAATCGACGAACTATTATAATTGATGGTACGGAAATAACATATGTAACCAATGGTGATAACAAGTTAATCCACTAACAATTTCTTAATCCAGTTTCGTAAAACCGGGCCTAAACATACAAAAAATAAGTTAAAAAACAGGGGAAAAAAGTGCAACCTAAAATTACGAAAGAAAACAAGACATGTGCAAAGTCAATCAGTTGAAGAAAGAAGTAAGCACACAATGAATTACCGAGAAAAATGCTTGTGCAAAAATCAAAAATTCACACTTGCGTATTTAAGATGCGATAACATATAAAGAAAAAAACAGTTACTATAAAAAGCATACAACGAAAAGATTCAACCTTGTTCTGAATTACATCACTCAAAAAATACAATCAAACATAATCAAAACATAATCGTTTCAATATACTACCAAATGGGCATAAGAAATATGAATGATCACTCAAAAGTGAAACTGGAATCAAATAATTATTTGATAATAAATATAACTGGTAGTTGAAGGTTTTTGTTCATCGCTTTGTAATTTTGTATCGCTCTACATCGAGAAATCAGTCTCTTATAATTCATTTTTCATTGTTTGCGTGTGTTCTAAGCTCACGTTGAGTTAGGACTCGAACAAAAGCATATTTCGTTCTATTTTCGAAAATAAATCATAATTATAGCGTCAATTTGATCCAATTATGTGTTACTCAGGGATGTAATCACCTTGTTTCTTCCTTAATCATGTTCATATTTGATTTTGTTCATAAATATGACCGATAACATGCATTTTTTCAACCCACGGATGAACTACACTCTTTAATTTTGTGAGATACTGTGGATGTGGTGGTTGTTTTATTTTCTGTGAATTATTATGTATATATTGTTCATGAGAATTTATGAATGTTCATTAACAGCGAATGAGAAATAAATTATATATTATCAATTTTCATTCCAACATATCGCCTCTTTCATCATTCACACAACCGGCACAGTAGCTAAGTGGTTAGCTCACTTGCTTCGTGTGATCCGGGAGGTGAAGGGACATATCGGACCCGGTTCGATCCCCGCCACCGTCCATCTTTACAGGGGTTTTTCGTGGTTTCCCTCGACTGTAGTCTAGGCTATAATGCCGGGATGGTTCCCACAATATGGGCCACGACCGCTTCCTTCCCACTATCCTTTCCACTATACCCATGAAAACCTTCATCTCATCATCCCATCATCTCATTAATCATTCATACGACGCCAATAGATCTTAGTAATCATTACAGTGCGTCGTTAAAACCCAATATATAAAAAAAAAATCATTCACACATGCTGATAGTTCTTATAGGCACGAAGTCGTCAATATAGACATGAATGCATATGAATGCTGGTATGTTCTTAGGTTAATGATGCCTCATGCCTTTGAAAGGAAGGAGATGAAATGATGTGATTTCATATTATTGTAATGTATCAAGGACTGACCAAGAATAGGGCAATGGATAAATGAATATATATATAATCTTAGATTTATAAATTCTATAATTTTTCTGGAGGGTACATATAGGCCTATGAATATTTTGAGATGTTTGAAATGATAGATTCGGAATAAAACTGAGGAGAAAGAAATCGAGGAATGTTTACTTAGAATATGTGAATGTGAGGTATCAAAATAAAATCTTAATCGAAATAAATAACATATAAAACGGCTACCCGAAGTTTACACAAATTGTAGTGAATATAATGAATGAAACCCACACAAGCACATATTCTATATTCATCATGTCTATCTACATAAGCCTAGTAAACAGTTCTTTCATCCGAGAAATGAGAAATACGATACGTTAAGACCTCGAGGCTGAATTTCCACTTCAAAAAACAACCTCATTTTAATAGAGACGCTCGTTTTCCACATATTTCGTTTTGTTTTCAAAACGTTCGTGTAATACTTGATATGGAGAGTAAAATAACAGCAATTTATATTAACTTTTTTTGCCCGATTCAATTCTCGCCATCGCTCTAGATTAATTTAATTCAAGTATTACGGTAACAAAATATTTACTTTGAACAAATTTACAAAATTTAATTCAATTAGAACGGTTCTGACGTATCACCCTTCGGCAAAGAAATATTTTATTTCAACTTCTTCAGTGGTTTATATAATTCAGTGAATTATCATTCGGTAGTGAAACATCACAATGACAGCTGCCATCTTTTTTTCCTCACCAATCACAGGGCGCCATCTCATTTCCACGCGTCATCCTCTAATCTACCCTGAAATAGCTGTCATTAGTTCACCTTAAAACGTTGGTCGCTACTACCCTTGTAACATTTCCACAGTCGATTTCACCGTCCCGATGATACGCTAGTTGATGAGCGTAGCGAAGTCTCCATCCCACTCTTATAGGGCTTTGTCTGTGTGTTTTTTTTTTTTTTTTTTTTTTTTTTTTGTTTTGTTTGTAAGCACTCCACAGGTCGCAAGGGTTGACTGATCAACATGAAACTTTTTTTGTACACCCAAACTCATCCAACTTAGAACTGTATAGTTTTTGGGATGAATCGGTCGGACCGATTTTGAGAATCATCATCTCAAAGTTTCTAAAAACCCCATAAGATTTGGCTGGGCGGAAAATGTTGAAAAATAAAATCTTTCCAAATGAGATGAAATTTTCTCTAAATGTGTATACATGGATTTTACACATTATTACGATTTTTTAAGCAATTCTGATCAGTCGTTTTGGAGAAAAAAAATAAAATGACTGATAATATTCATAAAATATATCATAAAAATTATGACAGAATTAAGTTGTCGAGATTCACTGCTTTCTAGATTCAAGAGTTGACCAACAATGAAGTATTTTCTATATGCGTCAAGGTGTGTAGAATACCAGAGTCAATGAAGTGGCAAGAGTAGAACTTCTTTAACGACTTTTATAGCTTATTCAGATATCAAGGTGTGTAGAATACCAAAGTCGATAAAGTAGCAAGGGTAAAACTATTTCAAGGACTTTTATACCTTATTGAGATATCTCGCTCATCTTACAACGCATATTTCGCGTTTGACTAGTATAAAACATCGATATATCTCGTGAGGAAATCGAATCGATCAAATATGTCATTTCAGACTGCTAGCAATTTATCTCGACTCTATATCAGAGAGTTTTTTTTATGTGTTTATCAGGGAAGACACATCAAGTCCTGTTTTGGTTTTTGGCGACACTTTCCATCTTGAGGTTATTTTCTTTTAAAAAAGCTTTTTCCGCTTTCACATATTTTTTTTATGTGTATATATTTTCAAGATGAAATATCAAGAGGGAAAAATGAGACCGGAGACGAACATTTGCTTGTCATTTAGGCTTATAAATCTCAATGGAAGCTACAAAAACTCTGATGTTTTGTCATTCAAAGATGATGCAAGATGTGAAATCAACGGAATATCCTATCCAAGTTTTGCTAGGTTTATTTCTGATACCGTGATACATTGATGATAGAATTAATACAATTCACAAAGTGATTCGAGTTGAAAAAAAAACGGTATTCAATATTTATTTATATCAAAGTACGCAATGATTATAGTTCTATATTAGCGTGTTTCTCTCTCTCTCTCTCTCTATCTCTTCGTCCCAGCTTGAAGCAATATTTGAGAAATGCTAAATATGAATGAGAATAGTGTTCATCTGTAACTTAGATACTTCATGTGATGGTTAATTCATATTCCATGAAAACTATCTCACTTTGTCCGATTTGTTCAATGCTCCATTCTTGGAATTTTTCATCAAATTATTCTCGCAAATATCAAGTACCAAAGTCCATAAAGTAGTAAAACAAGAAATAGCTGAACTATTATATGCATAGCAATGCATACACTGCTTCACTCATACATAGAAAACCATTCCAACGAATGAACTGAAAAAGAATGAGTATATATACTCGACTTTTGTTCAGTAGAAAAATATCTCATTCAACTCACGAAAATAAAAAAATAAATAATATGCAAAAAAGTCTCTAAAGTCTCTTGTCGTTAGAGAACCACCTTAATTTGTGACCCTTTACTGTACGCGATATGTTCCTGGGATTTTCATGTCTTTTTTAGGGTTAGTTTGCATAGAAGGGAGATGGTTTTTATCGTTTGTTAAAACTACCCTTGTTCGGTGACTCGCATGGTGGATATCTTTTGACTGGCATTTTGCCAGATCCAATCTCTCTCTTCGGTCATATGTGATCGAGATGGCAGTGCGTTTCACCCTTGGATACAAAGCACAGAGAAAAGATGAAAAAACATGGGGATGGAAATTAAAAAATCAGATGACATATTACGTTATTGATCTGTTACGTGACACTTGATTTTTAGATTGCTGATTGGACGAGCCAGATAATTTTCACGACAAGAGATGAATAGGTGTCTACCAACTGAATTATTCAAAACACGTGGGTAATTAGAAAAACTCACTGTAAATTTGAGATTTGACGCTTTTTGGAAATGATGCTAGTCGGTAATTTTTGAAGAATCAGCAACTAACTGTAACTCCGATCATTCAACGCTTTCTGAAGATGTAGCTGTGATTTGAAGTATTATTCTCGTCCTGAAAAATTGTTGACTATCAAAATGCTACAGTTTTAAAATATGGGGGTCATATTTGTGTTCGATTGGTCCGTGATATTTGTAGATGGCTTTTCAATCTCGTGAATGGACCCACAATAATGCAACATTCTTCATGATCAGTTCAACCAATCGATGAACAAACTTAATCGGATTAATTGCATTGAATTCTGGTGATTCTCTAATTGTAGAGGTATCAACCTATTTATCTCATTGGATAATTACTTATTCGTCATTGATATTCGCACGTGGTTAGGAATTATGGAAAGATAACTTCATGACTCATCTAGTTGTTCAACTCCTTATTTTTTTCGTTTGGATTGAGATATTTTTCAAATCAGCTAATCGAAACAGTTGTTGAACAATCAGCAATAATTCAATAGAATTCCTGACTATCCCGTGAAATCAAGTGGTATAATTTGAAATCAGCGTTCAACGTGGTACATCTGGAACAGTTTTGATTTAGTTTCATTTCAATTGAATAATATTTAATTCTCAAACAAGGCGGGTTTCAATTTTTTTTTTTTTTTTTTTTCATTCATATATATATATTTTTTTTATTTTTCTTATTTTTTTTTATGGTTTATGGTTTTTTATGTGTTGATGGTTCGGATCACACAACTAAATTCAGTGAATAATCTTTCATACATTTGAAATCACCGAGAACATATGATTCAATTACCTTACAGTTGTGATCCCTATAGAACAACTGAGACTTGATAAATATCTGTATATCTGTGTCTGTATGTATCTGTATCAAATCTTTTCTTTCAAGGCGGGTATCCGAGGCGGCTACAGTGAGAACACGGAGAGTGGGACGACCGAGAGAGAGGTGGATTGGACTGATCAAGGAGGATGTACTGATGAGAGGAGGAAGGTGGAAGGAGTTAGAGGCAAAAAGTCAGTGGGAGCACAGAATAAAATTGAAGGAATTGGTGGAACAATTGGAAGTGGAAGAAGAGGAGGAGGAATATGAGGAGGGAATGCCAGGCGTAGTGTTGAATATAGCTTTGATACTAGAATTTGATACTGAAATATAGAATTTGCTACTATTTGCTACTGATACTGATGATTCTTCATTACTATATATCATCATTGTTATTTATCCATATTTCATAAGTGTTGTATCTCTACACGTATGCATATGGAGAGGCAAGGATAGAATGATTCGAAATTGGTGAATTGAATTGATTGAAATTTTGTTATTATTGGAATACATTTTTTCAACAGTGATTATTTTGCATGATGTCTCCGGACAAATTAATTAGTTCACCTCCATTCACAGTTTGTTGATTTTAATCTGATCGTAATTGCAGTGAATTGTGTGGAAGTTAATTGTATAATTGATTATCATTTTGATTGTAAAAATTTCGTTCTATGGATGCAACTACCTTCGTTTCCGTGACCTTGATTGACGTTCAGAAAACTTCAACTCTTGAAAGAGAGAGAGATAGTGAACAAAATATGTCGTAAAAAATTTGATGTCATAACAATAATATGCGGTGTAAGAGAGAGGGATAGTGAAAAAAATAAGTCGTGAAAAATTTGATGTTATAACAATAATATGCGGTGTAATATTGTGAGATGATTTGAAGTGCAATTATAACCTATATTTGGGAATATCACGCATGTATTTAGACACAGAATATTTTGAGCACCTAAATATATGTATTTCATTTCATAGAAATCAGTTTGATAATCATTGTTCTTCACGATGATGATTTTTTTTTCATACAGTCTCGATAACAACCAGATTATGTCGCCCACAGAAAAATACGCCCTCAGAGAAATATGTTTGTAGGGAAGAGTCACGTGTTATCTATTATATCAGCTGTATGAAATCGAATAATGGAACATAACTTCAGTTATTCCTGTCATTTTCTTGTTATGCACATCAAGCTTGAGTCATATGAAAAATATCTCGCATCAAATCTAATCAATATTCTCTAGAAGTAAAGTGGATCACCTAGAGAGGAAAATCACATCATAGTCAATGACCTAGATTTCGTATTATACAATCTATATGTAAATTTGACAATATGAATATGAACATATGAAAATACAACAAATAGTGAGTAATAAAATGGAAGAGGCGTTAATAATATGTCAAGTTTTATTACCATTCTATGGACGTAATGAGGCAGCCTCAGTCTCTGAAAGGGCTAAACTTTAAGACCAGGGTGTTTATTTGTGAAAATATTATGTGTTTATCATGGATCAACAATATTTCAGAATGTTTTTATCTGCACGGTTTGGAACAGTTTCAAAATAATACATTGATCCGGAAAGCCACTATGATCGTTTATACTTGTGGTTGACACTGAAAATGTATCAAAAATACACCTTGTGTATTATATAATTCGATAACTACCGAAGATATGTCACCGTGTATGGTGACGATGTGTTTTTAAACAACTGCCCAGAGGGTTGAAATAAGAATAAATAATACAACCATATGCGCTTGGTATACGAGTACGGAGAAAGTAACGCCATTCTTTGATGTGAATTAAGGTAAACAAATATTCGTCCGTATCTACTTTCAGCTGTTCGTATTCTCATACCTCAAGTTTTTTCTTGGTCTCTTCAATCTTCACGAATCTTTATTTTATCGTCGTTCATTTTCCATTATTATATTTCCCAGTTGCATGTTCTCTCACCTAATCCTCCGATTCATTCTATCGATATTCATTCAGTCGTGGCCGAACAAGTTTGTGTAATTCACGGATGAATATTCACTCTTACTCTAATTATAATCAAAAGAAGTGTATTTCAAAAAACCATACTTCATTTCACGAGAGAAGAAGGATTGTCCATGAAAAAGAAAAAAAAATCGTCGCTATAGATATATTGCCGTTTTATTCACAGAGTATCCTAATTCTACAGGACAAACGTGAGAAAATATACCAAATAATTATCCATGAATGAATTGAATTGATGAATGAATAAATAGCGACAAGATCTTCCAAACGTTTCGATAGACTGGATGAGCGATCGCGAAACCGACTCAATTTTAACGTGCTTGAAAAAAGATTCTCCAAATCGTGCTCCACAGGTGGAACCAAAAACAATCATGAGACTTATGAACTTACGTCATCACTCAACTCGAAACCAAATGTTTACGAGGTGAAATTAGTTGAATAATTTCTCAGAAGGGTTATTTAGAAACTCTCACGAACAAAATCATAACAATGAATATAGAAATATTCTCTCCGAATGAAATTCAAATTTTCACCGAATCGGAACACACACATGATATACGTTATTCCGAAGTTTCTCATGAATTGAAAAGTGGATGAGTCAAGATGACTCAGGATGAGATCCGAATGAGTTAATGACCATATTCCGTTGTCCACGTTGATATGCTCACAACATTCAACAGCCTAAAAGATCAGACTTGTTGGAGTTAGGCCCGGTTTTATCAATCTTAGTTACGGTGCTAATCCACTAACTATTGATTGAAGGTACGAGAATAACATGTGTAACCAATGGTGATAACAAGTTAATCTACTAACTATTGCTTAATCCACTTTCTGAAAACCGGGCTTTAGTCGGATACGTTGTCGTGTAAAATATAAATTATTGGGCGATTTTTCAACACTAATTGACGACTCTAAATAGGCGTGGCATCACCAGTAGGCCAGTTGGATCATATCATTTTCAGTCATCTGAAGATACCCCGATTTGATATTTGAATTTGACTACAGTTCTACTAGCCTTGTTGATTGGACGGTATGATTTCTGACGTCATGGGGGCGGAGACTGCGAGTCATCAAGTGAATGTATCAAGAAAAATCAACATATTCAACAGTTGGAAAAAATTGGATTATTGAGAGAATTGAATCATCAATAGGTGAATCAGGAAGGCAGTGAGTTGATGGATACAAAATCAAGCTGTGTATACAAAAATGTGTAGTACATTCCATCTAAAATCTCGCTCATCTTGAAACTCATGTGCTGCGTTTTCCTTGGGTGACACAATTGTGAAACGGCATTGTTGAAGTGAACTGTTACTCAATTTCTGTCGAAAATCAACATAGCAAATTCAGAAATCTAGATTGTGGAGTCGAATCAAATGCCTATACATCACCGTATGAGTTGAATCACATAAAATACAATAGAATTGTTTCCGTTGTAACGGAATGTTGTTGACAAATATAAATGAAAAGCGAAAATATTATTTTTGGCAGAAATTGGTGCAAATAATCGAACGTACATGTTTCAATTGATTAAATAAAGAAAACAATTGTATTTCATATTTCAACATTGCGTATTAAAATACACTCGCAAAATTAATGGTGGTAGTGCCATGTCAATATTCATTCAATTTAATAAACTACGCATAACGCATTCGTAGTTGAAGGAGACCGAGTGGATCAGTTGTCAGCAATTTGAAAAAACATCATGGTGACCTCGGTCCGATTTCTGTTCTGGCAATTGCTTGTCATATTTTATCGTTCAATGATTAATCTGTCAATGACCGAAATCGACTCTCAATATGTCGTATCAATACACGATCGTTTATTTCTCATCATATCAACCGACCGGAAAAAAACATTCATTAGATTGACACTGGTCCATTGAGTAGAATATAAAACCGTGGACGAGATTCTACATTTGCTTCTGAATAAACCCGATCAGATTCCTTTCTATATTTTCACCAACGTTGATCGTATTTACTATTCATGGGAACCAGCATCATGAAATTTCGGTTTTGTGTATCAAAGATTCATAGAATTTGATTTCAGATTGACTAGTAAAAATAGAAAGAGCGAGACAGACAGATAGAAAAAGATAGAAACCGAGATTGAGAGAGAGAGATAGAGCGAGAAGGCGAGAGAGATGTAGTGAGATGGAGAGAATGGAGAGACGAAATGAGATAGAGAGTCCAACCTTCAAGATAATCAAATAGGATATCCGATAGCGACACGTGTTTACCCCTTCAACACCTTGCCTCAACAATCCCTCGGCGTAATCGTGTCAACAGGTGTTACCCTCACGACAGACACGTTCTGTTGACTGTTGTTGCTACGTGATCCTCTCCAACTGACCGAACGTCAGGTAAGCAATTGCAAAAAATAGAATAGGAATAAACGCAACAAATATCTAGGAGACAACGGATTCAAATAGTTGGATTGATAGTGGGATCGGTGATCATGGTGACTATAAAAAATCTACCAATAATCAACTCCAAGTTTTCACTTTATCTATTTTTTCAAATTTGATTCCCATAATGCGTATTTAGCACTGCTATTAGCAATACGTTTTCGAAAATGGAACACAATATATAGCTCGACACAAAGTCGTTGTTAGAGATTAAGAAAAAGAAATTCACTAGTTGAAAGAAGATATATATATATATATATATATATATATATATATATATATATATATATATATATATATATGTATATATATATATTCATATATATATATATATATATATATATATATATATATATATATATATATATATATATATATATATATATATATATATATATATATATATATATATATATATATATATATGTATATATGAATATATATATATATATATATATATATATATATATATATATATATATATATATATATATATATATATATATATATATATATATATATATATATATATATATATATATATATATATATATATATATATATTTATATATATATATGAATGAATAGATAGATATATGCATACACAGATAGAGAGCGCTGCTGCTCCGTATGAACGAGATCAAAATAATAATAACCATCATATATATAAAACTCCAGTTACACATGATTCATTTTCACATCGTAATATATAATTGAATCTTCTCTGAATCAATATCCCACTCCATTCTCGCCTCTCGCAATAACTCATGTGTATAAGATAAACACTGCAATTGACACACTGTATTTATGACTGCACTTAATACATCATACGATGCATAATGCAGTCGAGTGGATGGTGAATTAATACACCCTTGGTATATTGTGTTCCGCGATATTTCACCTTGTCAGGTTTGCAATGGACAGCGTGTGCAATCGTAAATCCAGTTATACTGTAGATAAAGTTCATTGTGATTTTTTCTATATCGATACTGTAGGAAATTAGAGCATGAAAATCAGGATTTGTGTGATATTAATATTAGTAGCCGCGTGTGCAGTTCTTTGGAAATGATATTCCATATATAGTGAAAATTTATTGAAAAGGATTTTTTTTCAATTATTATGTGGATTGAGGATTTTTGCTTTTCAAAAGCGAAAATTATTCAAGCAGTGTTGTGTGTATCTGAAATATCAATGAAGTGCATTGTCGTTTTATTGAATCTGAAAATGATTTATTGGATCAACTATCAGCTACCATCTGTCATATTCTGTATTCTTCTGGAATATGAATACATGTATCAAAAAATGCATGTATCATGATTTTTCTGTGTTTCAATAATGCTGAAGTTGGTCAATTTTTCGATGGTAATTCCAATACATCAGATTGAATATATGTGTATACATTTGATAGTTCAATTTTTGACTCAGTTCTCAGCACAATTACCTTGGATGAACTAGACTGCACTGGTTTGTCAATATCCCATAGTTATATCTCAAAGATCCCCCCAAAATAGGTTGATTATGTTGAAGAGTAGAAATAATATTTCAGTATGAACTTTACCTCACTGAAGGTTCTGGTAGGATTTTCATGAGAAGTATTTTTCATAAGATGCTTTTCATAAGATGAGCTCTCCAGTGGGTAGTTATCATCTTATTAACCACCCATTCGTGCTGATATTCTAACTGATGTATTACGCTCATAAAATTATGATACTTTGAATCATATATCCAAACTTGAGAACTTGTTGAACCAATTCGCGTCTTCACCGGATATAAACATGAAGAGAGAAATTTGTTTTGTTGATTGAATTGCAAACTGAGATATATTCGACTCGAATACGTCAACATCAAATAGACTGTACTATTATTTAAAAGTCCATCAAACGTTGGTTGCATATAGTTTTTATCGATTTTCCGTGCTTTCAAATTATTTTAGAATTAGGTTAAATCATTATTATTTTTCCAATTATTTTAAAATACCCACAACTGACATATTCAAATACTCGTACAGATTTAATTCAATTATTAATATCTGCACATGAGTGATTGTTAATTAAAAATTATCAAATAAATATATTGAAATTGGAATTGGAATTGAGTGTGAAGATAGGCCTACTGGATCCCTCAAGTCGTATGATCTACTATAGCAAGTAATATGGCAGTCGCACCATGTAGTACGTAGTAGATTGCAATATTTAGGAAGTTTCTGATTTTGTATTAAGGGTTCATATTCACTGATCATAGTTCAACAGATACTGAATCATGGAGTCAGATTTTTCCAGGTATTATGAAAAAAGAAAGATAGATAAAAAATAACGTCAGTGTGAAGAATGATAGTTTCATTGATACATATTGAGATTTTCAATTAGTAAAATGAACATAAAATTCATGATTTTCTCTGCTCTCATGGATAACGGGGTATACTTGTATCCACGAGAGAAGGTTCTGATCAACCGTTTATCTCATCCGACAACACTAGCACGCTGGTGTTTTGAGCCTCCTTCTTCTATGTATCCATGGGCAATCTGTGATATTTATTGCTATTCGGTTTCGAATCTAGACATATTTATACTTCAATTCTGTCAAACAAATTAATGTTTCTACGATTCTCATAAAAATGCGATAAATTTCATTTTTCGAGGTTAAACAGCAGTCAATTCGATAATTTGTTGAGAAAATTCAAAGAGAATAGACAATAAACTTACCTCATGACTATATGATTTGAATTGACAAGAGACTTTCCATCATACGGTATCGAAATTTCTACTTTCCCATTTTTACTTTCTGTCTGTCTTAATTATCTCTCACGGAACTCGCCCGTGAGATGTACATGTTACATCTCCCTGGCTCAACTTCAATGTCAAATGTTTACACTAGAGAGTAAGAGATGTTCGATTCCACATTTTTCTAACATATTACTCATAGTATATATACTTGTTTGCACGAAAAAAGAAAGTTGTTCACGAACATAACACACACAAATATAACCTATATATTTTTGAGCTGTTATATTCATTCTATTTTATATTGGTTCATATTTCAGTTTAGGATGGTAGAGATCGTCTTTGTGGTGCCCCATCCAAGCGATCCTACATTCCATCCGAAGCCTTAGTTGGGGAGCAAAAATGATTTTGTATCAAGTTTCAATATTATTAAAAAAATAAATGGTTCGACGACACACTGTACTGAGATCTGGTGGGAGTTCCGAGTGGGATGGAGGTCATCACTTCCGCTCATTTAATAAAGATTGTCATGGCTAAAAAGATACAGCAGTGATACATCTTCTTGTAATTTCTCATGTATTATCACGTGATAAGTAATTGTATTCCGAACTGAATCATGTCCATGTGGAAAATGGGGTATATCTTTTTAACTACAGCAAACATTCATGTAAAACATGACCAAATATAAATAAGAATGAAATGCAAGCTATCATTGCAGTGTGCTCCATTAGGATGAAGGTCAGCTCAAGGTTGGATCAAGGTCAGCTCAATGTTGGATCGAGGTCAACCTGCCAAGCTTGTGTGAGTGCGCGCGCCGGCGTTCCGGACACACCTACAGAACTGGGTGACTGCAAGTATAATTTTCTGAACTATTAGTTCTCATTGAGGAAGAAAATGATCGGGTTTTCAGTTGTCAGTCATCAAACAAATTGATGGGAATATTTCGTGAATATATTCTCATCGATTCGTTGGTAGACGACCTTCTCCTTTTGTGAATATGAGTATACATATTCGACATCTTTGCGATAATTCACCTTAGTGACAAGAGGCAGCTACGTTGAAACAGAACACTAACGCAACAATACATATACACCCAAGTGTATCTACGACAGGAGAAGGTTCCAAACGACCGTCTCTTGTATCCCACACCACGACCGAGCGGATGGTCCGCGCTTTCTTTTTCGTGTCTACGAAAGAAGTTTTCCGAAGAAAAATTGAGAGTCTGCACAACGGCATCGTCCCTTTAATAAAAACAAAAGAAGATGTGTCAACAAAAAGACAAGAGTAAAACGAATTGTGTCTAAGAGACCGTGACAGTTCACAACTGTGTGTTTATATAAATTATAGAAGAAGATGAAGAATATCATATTAACGTGGGTTTTCTTGTTCTTATGGTGATATTTATCATACAGAAGAAAATTTTGTTAGTATTTCGAAAAAAGGCTTGTTCAGGATCACACCAATATCGTATTTCAGTTTCTCTTGTGAAAATGGAAAGACAAAGAGACAATAATCGTGTATACAATTGAAAGAGTAACCGAGAAATTTTGAGAGATTTTAACTGGGTGAGGAATTTAAACCATTCCGAATTATTCCCGATTCACCATACCGGTATGTTGAAATTCTTTATGTATTCGGACATGTTCCCGTATAGAAACATTCCATTTCTGGTCTAAACTTATTGGTGAAATATTTCATACAAAATTATTTATTTTTGTTTACAACTTTTCGCATCATTACGTTAAAAAGAAAAAACCCATTTCGAGAATTTCAATGGTCTCCACTTAAAATTGTAGGAATCCAGTCATATTGCATTACACATCATTTTATCATCAATTTTATTATAAATGTCGCGGGTGGAACAGTCTACAGTGCCTAGGACCCGATAGATAATAAATCACGTGTTATGGCTGACTAGCTTGAGTGTCGTTCAACCTAATCAAACATTATCATCTCAAATTTCATTACATTCTCATTTTCATCTTATTTCATCTCACATTTTTATTGTTGCTTTGCTTCTGTCCATGTTTGACATCACCACATAGTTCAACTCGAGCCAGTTAGGCTTGTCTCAATCATTTTATACACGTTTCGGTTCTTGATGCGGTGACATTGATCAGAAGAGCTATCTACTATGACATCATGTCCAGTCTTTGTGGCTTGTGTGCTGAAGAGCGTATATCAAAGTCGACTCGATCGTGTAACATGGGCTTGACGGTACTTATGAATGGATAGTTGTGAAATGTGATTAGAGTTCAGATGAGGTCAGACACCCAAACCCAAACCCATGACACACGATCAAGTCGATTTCATTCCAATATACGCTCTTCAGGCGCCCCTTTGAGGCTGGTTGATGTTGTCAGCACAACATCCTAGACTAGAAATGTGATAGATAATCACATTCCAAGAGACCACGACTGGGATATTATATTATGTTCTCATGATATAGGTAGCTCTTCAAGTTACCACAGCTAATCAGAGTCGGTGTCTTTGTGAGCATAGATATATCACAGAGATTACTCCAACGTTAAGAAGGCGTACATATTTGTGTCTCGGCAGTATAGCTTCACAACGCTTCACAAACCGTGAAATATCCGCCGTATTTGACATTTATATCAGTGATATATCAGTGATAATGCCTTGTTTGTATTATATTTGTGAATGTCCAATATGACCGCCGAGATTGGAATGAGCATCGCTATCGGCTGCAGGATTAACGTATTCCGGTAAGGTAATATATCTATGTTGTGAGATGACTCCATCGTTGTTGTATGTATTTAATCGAGTGAGGGTTCTGAATTGTTAATCACTGAAGCGGGGTTCGATTCTCAACATGATTGCCCATCCTGGTTGAGACGCATCGTAGTTTTCATAAGCAATTCTACGATATTTCCAATGTCTACTTTTCAGGATGAGGCTTACAATTGAACACATAAATTCATTGTTTGAAAAACGTTTAGTTCTCGAAGTTACAAAGAGAGTGTGCCATTTCTTGAGTTTGTCCAATTATCAATACGGTAGACGCCCTTCTTTCGGGGATACAAGTATAGTGATTGAGCCTTATTTGCGCTGACAAATATCAAAGGGGCCTTGGTATCAGAATATCACTTGATAATGATGTAACAATGAGAGGGTTGTATTTCCAATTTTCACCACCCTCAGAGCACAGTGAGGCATGAATATAGTTGTATTCACGAGAAATAGAGGTGTGGAACAGACGTGTGCTAGTGGTGTGAGTTAGGGGAGACGGCCGTTTGGAACCTTCGTCTCTCGAGGAGACAGGAATTCTCAGAAAATTGAGTTCTTGACATGCTCAAGGTTTGTCAGTTCAGGCCGATCAGCTGTGAATAATTGGATGAACGTGACTCGTGTGACTCGTTCGTTATAATCATATATATATATATATATATATATATATATATATATAAATATATATATATATATATATATATATATATATATATATATATATATATATATATAATCATATATATATATATATATATATATATATATATATATATATATATATATATATATATATATATATATATAATCATATATATATATATATATATATATATATATATATATATATATATATATATATACATATATATATATATATATATATATATATATATATATATATATATATATATATATATATATATATATATATATATATATATATATGATTCTTCAAACTTTCGCGTTCAATATTATGAATACTCATTGTTTTGGGGTTATAACGCGTATAATGAAAACAGAGACAAATCCAAATATAAATATGTTTTAATATAAAGATTGCCTAACGTTTCTGGAGTTCTGTCACTCCCTCGTGTCTCTGTTGTTTCCTTTCTCTGTTGTCTCTTGTTTCCTCTGACGAAGGGAGTGACAGAACTCCGGAAACGTTAGGCAATCTTTATATTAAAACATATTGATATTTGGATTTGTCTCTGTTTTCATTATACGCGTTATAACCCCAAAACAATGAGTATTCATATATATATATATATATATATATATATATATATATATATATATATATATATATGTATATATATATATATGTATATAAATATATATATATATATATATATATATATATATATATATAAATATATATATATTTATACATATTATATACATATATTTATATATATATATATATATATATATATATATATATATATATATATATATATATATATATATATATATATATATATATATATATATATATATATATATATATATATATACGATTTCATTTCTCTGAGGATTTTCAAATGTCCGAATGTTGGGTCAATATCACTCAAAAACAATATTGAATCAATTCTCGTATGACACCAATGTTCAGAAGAAAAATCGTTTCGATTTGTCACTTTGTGTGACCTGTATGCCTCACTTAAAGTTCCATCGAACACGATATAATCCCGTGAGTGAAATGAGTATCCGCTACGCTCATCCAATGGAAAGGTGATATCAATCTCAATCTCATTTGATTGAATTTTCCGGTAAAACTCGAGATCAAGACAATTATGACTTGCTCTCAAGAAATCATCTCATATATTCACTTCGACGTCAGATGATAACTGTGAAAGCACTCTTTCAGGATGGTAAAACCATGGTAGAACATGACGAGGGAATCAAACCCATGTCTCCCGAAGGACAGTTGAGCGCTCTAGCCACTAATTTATCTCTCTGAGTAATATTATATCCATTGTTAACATTCCCAAAAGCATTTCTCAAAAATTAATAATCGAATGGTTGCAAGGCAACAGTACAATTTCATTGATATTATGACACAAAAACAATATGGCAAAAACAACTTTTCATGAAGTTAGTAAGTAGTACAATATTTGTATCAATATTTGAAGTGCATAAGTGAGGTTGTTCACCAGTTTGGTCGTGTATAAACTGCGTCATGGGAAATGAAGAAGTTACTGTCGACTGCACTTAGCCGCATCTCAAGTTTCCCCGGTTATACGCTAACTTCTGCTACGGTATCAATAGAGACCGCTAGTGTCAAGTTGGGAGGCTGGCGTCGAGTTTCCCACCCTGCAGGTCAGCTAACCTCACAGGGATTGCTTGTCAGGACGCTAAGACGTCAAGTAGACTCCTGCATCGGTGTATTTTTTTTATCAAACGTTAAATGGATCCGGCAAAGGACTTATAAGTTTAGATCTACACTACGGTCCAAATACAAAGGTCGAGGTGGAAAGATCAGATAGATAACTAATTGAGGTGGATTGTTTTTCAGTTTTTCCAGCTTAAACAGCACTGGAATGGATGGGATTTTTCATCTTATTTCATACTTAATTGGCTCCATCGAAGCATCTGTATTCATAATTTGTATTTTTTGTTATCAAATAAAAATGAATGCGATTAGGTCGAAAAAATATCCCATGTGATGGGAGGAATGGTGCAAAAAGAGCGGCAGTAACTTGTATCGTTCTCGAAGCGAGTTCGAATCGATTCGCAACTTTTCGAAATTTTGAAATTTGTTATTTTCAAAGCTTTCATACTCGATCGAAACCAAAACTCTATAGTATGCGATGTATTCAGCAAGGTTTTCAAACCGATTGTAGTCAAAGTGATTTCGCCAAGCCAGTTTGATATGCCCTGATAATTCAAGCCAATAAATCCCGAGGACGGACTCACAATTTCCTCTGTGACCATAACACACACAATAAGAACACGTCTAATGTATTGCATTTCAGTTCACGTAACGTTCGTTTCCTATGAACCATATCTTAAGCCTTAAACTCTCCCGTCTACAGACACGAGCTAGAGACACGGTCACGGCTTACGAGATGAATTATGTGCATGGCAGACATTTTGAATTGTAAATCACCAAGTTTTGATCGTCAGTTTCATCATACACTATACAAAAGACGATTGGTAGTTCCAAACCTTCATATTATAATACGAACGTCCTTTCTGCTGTCTCTTTCTAAGTTTCACTGTTAAGAGCGCATGCGATAAGATTCAACTGAAGGAATGTTTGTCTTTATAACTTTCGAACGGTACTTAATACCAGAATGGTGATATATCAGGAATATGGATCTTTTTGAAACCCTCAGAAAGCATGATTTCGAACTATTCAACTCATGACAGACAAATTCTCATATGAATAGAAATGAGAATATGTATTTTGCTTCAGATTATATGTGAAATCTACGCGATATGATGTGAAAGAGAAATAGTTTCTGAAAAAGCGTATCAGAATTGAGCTCATTTCAAATATATTTATGATTTTTTCATATAATTCAAATTTCGAATACAATTCAAAAGATATAACAGAAAAAAATGACATTCCTCAAAATTGGCTCCATCATGCGCTCTTAACTGATACGGATTGTCAGCCCTTCCGATAAAGGAGTTCTAGTATATGCCACAACACATAAAATGAAGATGCAATCGTCTGTACATCTTCACTCTTGACCATTGACGAGTGGCGTCTTGAACCTTCATATTTCTCAACAACTCAATACATGAGATTATACTTCGATCGTCAGTCCGTTTCCACACTTGAACTATAGCGATGAGGTGTTTCGTTCCTTCATAGCTTACTGCTGATACTTCATATATATATATATATATATATATATATATATATATATATATATATATATATATATATATATATATATATATATATATATATATATATATATGGGGCCCACACACATGAACACACGTATATATATATATATATATATATATATATATATATATATATATATATATATATATACATATAGTGGTGTGAAGGCCTGGATATAGCACAGTGCAGGAGTATCACGTAGAATAGTAGTCCTATATATTATTAGATGAAGTTGAACCATGAGAGACGAGGGTCAACATATATGAACGAGATGATTTAGTAGGAAAATTCGACGGTCCATCCATTTTGCAGGAAATTGAAGATTTTCATATTATTGTCAGGATGTATGGTGAGAGGTGAATAGCGGTGTAAATGGGATGTGAAACAAATGGATGACACTATACACTGCATACTGACATTTTATTATATTTGAATTTATTGTCTCATCGACAGTCTCTTTTCTCTTTAATCATAGTCATTTTGTTCACGTTCAAAAAGTGACATGGTGGCTGGAGCGAATTGTTAGCCAAGTGTGGTTGAGAATATCAAAGATGGTTGTGTCAAGACCAAAGAAAAATGAAGAAAATTTCCGATTCTCAGATATTGGTCCACATATGTATACGGCACGCTAGGAAATTCAGAAGTCATCTCATTAAGAGGTCTCCTTACATCTTGCCTACCGGCTTGATTGCAGACGTTCGGGCTCCAAATTGTCAATGGAAAACCAACCATCGTATCAACATACAGTTCTCGATTAAATGATCACCCGTATTCAATACGTGCTATAGGTCGATGATCTCCAGTTCGTGGTATGTTTTCAACCCTTTCAAAATAATCATCAGAAATCCATATGTTTCTACCTGTTTTTCATTGTTTTCACGACTTTTCAGAGTCATATAATATTAAATTATGATTTTTAATGAACGTGGAGGCACAGATATAATCATTGTGGTTTCTTTGCGAAAAGAATTAGACTAATTGGTTCCACCGTTTATCCATCATGTGTTGGGAGCCTTTTCGCATTGGTACTTTTTTTCATTGACGCTTTTCGTCCCGTTTTGACCCTTCCCTGCAGGTTTTACTGATAGGTTGTGAGATGTAAAGTAGCCTCTTGATACTCATTCCGTTCCTATGGTAAACTATCAATTTTGAAAATGTTTTTCTATATAACAGATGATAATACGTTCCATGATCATATCCGAATTGATTTTCCAACTATCAATTTTCTATGTATTATTCAATCATGACGTTCATATTATTCCATTGATTCTTTTCGATATCATTTTGTTCATGTGATGGTAGTTGGTGAGAACTGATTTTGAAGTTACAATAACATCATCGTTTTTGTTTTGTATCAGTTTTGTTCATTCTATAAGTTTGGAATAATTTTGTATTCACAATTAAGTCAAGTTTCATTCTACATGTATCACACATGTCATTCATAAATTCATGAATCTATCAAAATTGAAAGCTTGAATATCTTGAGATGAATCATGCAATATATTTTTCACTTCAAATTGTCAAAAAACTGTTCATTTCTCACCATTCTTCATTTATTTCCAACATTGTATTTTTCAAGATTGATTTTTCTCATTGTAATTCCTTCATGTCAAACCGGAGATGAGCTTGTATTAAGCTTCGTTGAATTTTGTGGACGTGTCCAATGAACACGAACGATGAGATAAATTTCAACTTGGAAGAGAAAAATTGAAAATAATGAATGATTTTTGGTTTTCTCAACATTATCAGAAGAATGAATAATATGTCAATATCTTTTATAATACGGTTACCACCCTGAAGATATAAATTTCAATTCGAAATAAACACAAGAAATAAATGATATATATTTACGACGGCAAAAAAGAGGCTCCAGGACGTGTTCTTTTATTAAAGCTAACCGAACAAAATTGAGTAATATAAAATAGATGAGAAATATACGAGAGTGAGTTGTTTGTTCACTACCTATATTTCTCTCTCTCTACATCTCATTCTGAATGAAATCGATCAAGAAACTATTGATACAGATACAGGATCCACGGGATAACAACCGCTTCTTCCTTCCTTCCGTTCACCTAATCCTGTCTTATCCCCACACGAGGAAAAGTTTCGAGGAGTTTTTCAATAAGAATACAACATTCTCAAGACTTCACAATGTCATCGGCTTAATACGGATCTATATGCGAAGAGTGTAGGCCTATTCAATTGAAACTTTGACAAGTGTTGGACCGCATCTTATTCATCTAGAAGATGATGTGTTCATGTCGGTCAATATTAATAAAATATCATCATGATTATATATAGGCCTAGGTATATGAATATATATATATATATATATATATATATATATATTCATGGAATATCATCATGATTATATATATATATATATATATATATCTATTATGTATATAATCGTTGATTCAGTCATTCAGAACCGTATTGCATTATGATCCGAAGTTCTGTTAGGATTTTCGTGGACATGTTTTCAAAAATATGATGAAATTGTATTTGTTTGTAATATAATAATTATGTCACCAATGATTTTATACAGCTATGATTGACTCAACTATATATGTCATTGCATTTTGGGATATTTTGGGTAGAAAATTGTGACTTCTGTGTTGCTTCCAATGGTGTATAGGGTTGATCAAGGTATGACATATGTTGAAGAGTTTTCAATGGTTGTTAAAGTTTCAAGAAGTTTCTCAAGTTTGGAAGGATGTCTTTTGAGAATTGTTCACGAAAGTGAATTCAGTTTTCAGTTCAGTATGATTTCAATTTTGGAACTCAGTCCGAAGTATCACCCCATATGAATATTCCTGAATTAGATTATATTATATGTCTGATAATCGATATCTGAAATTAGATGAATATGTATTAGTGTACTGTCATCAGATGAGCTGTAGCGGAGACCTCCATCCTACTTTGTCCTCATGTTTTTAATGCATTTGTACGCAATGATTTGTGTTTTTGTACGCAATAAACAGGTACGGTTCAACTGATCAACATGATACTTTTTGTGTATACACGCAAACTTATCCGCTTATAACTGCATGGTTTTGGGGTCAAATCAATGAGGAAACTTTTGAGCAAAACCATCAGAACATTTTAAAAATCCCCAATGAGATTGAAAGGGGTGGATTGAGGAATTAAATCTCTTTCAATCGTTCCAGAATAAGTCCTACTGAATGTGAACACAAGACTGGTGAATGGTTATACAAAATTTCACTCAGATCTAACTAACCCTTCTGTGGAAAATATTTGAATGAATAAATATTTTTCGAAGCTCGTCAGTATCATCACCTCCAGTTTTCATGTGATAGTTGCTGAAAATGAATAGCATGAGTATAACCTTGGTGATAACAACTTCAAACTGTCAGTTGGAGCTAACTTCCACGTGTATTAACTGACATTGAATAGCTGGAAATAGAGCGTGTATTCAATATGAAAGAGAGCGGTCATCGAGTGTATACGGCAGCCAAGTATTTGCTAATTAGGCTCTTTTTATCTATCTCCAAGCTATAAACTTTTCTCGTGACTCTGAATACACTTCTGATGAATAAATTTTAACACAAATTTAATCAAGACTTGAATGAATGTAGGCCTCAGGTCCACTGATATCGATGAGAAGTTTTCCAAAAATATAAAATAGTGAACAGAAATTCTACCAGGCTTATATAGAGTATTACCAGTTCGAATGCTAAGATTTCATACCCAGTACTCAACGATGTATTGAAATGGCTGGCATTCCATTTCCATCAAGTTTCAATTGTGTTAAGCATGTAAATATATTCTCTCATCTCTTCGTCACTGAACAAAAGGAGAACAAAGGTAAAATGCTTTCATTATTAATTTAGAATCTTCAGTAATGCTCGCAAGGGAAACGAGTCGGTATTCCGGTTCCGGTACCTGCCTCTTTTCTTTTCGTTACCATCGGTTATTAAATCCCGTCTTATTGTTCCTGTTCATAACGGGAAAGTCTACTTCACATCCCCTTGCCTCCCGACAATCTTAAACCAAGAATAATAATCCACAACATATAATCTTCTTTCACTTCACATTATTCAAAGCTCTCTCACCCTCTTTCTCTCTCTCTTTGTATTATTCTCTCTCGAAGATTACACTCCCAAACTTGCTCGTCCCATTATTCCACATCCGGTCGGTCTCTCCGCATAAAGAACTTTCAATTCTAGTCAATTCCATTTAACGCGGCTGGTTTGTTATCTACTATCGTAGTGCCCGAGTGGCCACGAATATCGCCCGGCTGGAGCGAAGCCAGGGAAATTGGCCGAGTTACATAGAGTTAGTAAAAGTCAGCGCGGTGTGATGGGTGGGTAGGGAGGGAGGGGGGGGGGGAGAGAGGGGTTTACGCCTTTACGGTATACCAGAAATTCTTCGTCCAAGCCCACCTGGTATCCGACATCGTTTTAGCGTATAAAGATTAATTTCACTTTGTGAAAGGATAATATACAATATATTATAGATATGCGTGACCGAAATCGCTAGCTCAGTCGCTAGCGCGATTTATTGTCATTCAAGAGACTGGGATTCGATCTTCGGAATGGTCGTCGATCATTATAGAGAATTGTCCGTTGTTTTCCTCTCTGGATAATTTGAATGGTAGGATTTAAAACAATTCGAAAATTCACGCGAACGGAACTAGCTTGGAACCTAACGAAACCTGAAGAAAAATCAGAAGTCGATTCGAATTAGGCTCAGATGTAATTATAAATGACTATTATCATGCTCACTTGGATATTCTGTGCTGAAGTAGTCGCTTTTTCACAAGGTTTTCCATCATAGATCAAATACATAATTATGTTCAAATTCTATAGACCCGCAAAGTCAATAATTTTGGTCTGTCTGCGGGTCTATAAACATTCAAAATGCAAAAAATAAACTCAAATTCAGTTGACTGGATGATACATGAATATACATGGACATGGCCATATACATACATACATATATAGAGACTAGAGAGTCAGAAATTGAATCGAACTAAAAAGTTAATTCCTCAATAAATTGAACAAAACAGCAACATTTCATCAACTGAACAGCGAAATATAATGTCAAACTTCCTCAAAAATAATGTTACAGATGATATAGGTGTAGTAGCTGAGTGTTCACCTACTCCTTCAACCATCTTTCGACGAGATTGATACAAAAATTACATATTTTACAATATAACTAGTACATGGCATTGGACGATTCGAGTATGGCAGTAAACCATCATTTATGACTTATCAATAAGATTTTTTTTTTTTTTAATAACATCGAAACTTGATACAAAATCACTGTATGATGATATATCAATGAGATGATGGAATTATCATTCTATCAAAATAAACGAAACCACAAGTGCAAAACTACAACTAAAAATCTGTTGCAAACTTGAAATTGCAGCAAAATTATTTGAAAACAGATGTTAACACAATTACTTTTTTGGTAGACAACCTTCTAAAATGGCGTGTGAGATCACTATTGGAGTCAGAAAAAGTGATGATAAGATGTGCAAGAGTTGATAAAGGACTCCCAAGGCGAGGATGTAGGAAAGATTGGGGTGAGACGACGTGAGAGACTAAGTATGGTACAATCTCAAGAGTTGTCATACCAGTACAAATCTCAATACAGAATACAATATAATATATTGTTGGGAATTTTTTTTCCTGATCTGGGAAAGTTGTAAGGCCTGGAATTATTTTGTATTCATTCATGTTTACGATAAAAATAATGAGACGGATGAAATTTTTTAAAAAATAAAACCTGTGAAAGTAATATGTTTTCGTTCATTCGTCAACAACATCCAACCATCGTTTGTTTCCTATGTGAACCGCTAAATCGTGACAGGCATTCGGGACGTTTGAATCTGAACTGACCGCAAGAAACCACAAATGCCTTCCGTGTTATCAGTATGGGTGTTGGGTCGACTTCTTTGTGATATGAGAAGATAGGTTGGTATCACTTCATTGTGGCGCCACTATCGCTTTTTTTTTTAATAACATCAAAACTTGATACAAAATCATTGTTCACCAATTAAGGCTATATGGATGGAAGATAGGATCGTTCGAACGAGGCACCACAAGGGAGATCTTACCACCTCATTTTGATAATTTAAATATCGAACTATATAAAACAACAATGCTATACAACATGCTATACACGGCTCAGTAGATTTATGATGTTGGTATAGTTGCATTTGTTTTTCACGAGAATTATAGATTTCGTGAGTTCAACAATGCCACCAGTACCTTGGCCACTCTTATCTGGACCCAGTTCACAAGGGAATCCGCTGAATCGCGACAGTCAATCGGGACGTATTGGCTCTGAACTGACCTCAAGAAACCACGAGTGCCTCCCATGTTATCAGTATAGGTGTTGGGTCACCTTATTTATAATATGATGAAATAGGTTGGTATCACTACATCGTGGCGCAACTATCGCTATAATATCGAACTATATAAAAGAACAATGCTCAACGATGCATCACGGCTCAGTAGAATTGTTGTTAAAGGTTGCATTCGTTTAGCACGATAATTATGAATTACTGTGAGTTCAGCAAAAAGGCCACCGGTACCTTAGCCATTCTCATCTACATCTAGTTCACAAGGCATTCCGCTGAATCGCGACAGGCAATGGAAACCTTTGGCTCTGAATTGGCCGCAAGAAACCATAAATAACGTCAATTTTATTAGTATGGCAGTTGGTACACCTTCTTCATATTATGATGAAGTATCTTGAGTAAAAAAGGGAGAAATTATGTCCCCATTGCCTGTCACGATTCGGTGGATATCTTTGTGAAGTGTAAACTAGATGTAGATGAAAGTGGATGGCCACGGTACCGGTGACATTGCAGCTGAACTCACAATAATCTATAATTTTTTTATAAAACGAATGTAACTGCTGACGTGATGATTCTAATGAGTCGTTTATAGCATTGTTGAGCATTGTTGATTCCAATAGTTCGATGAAAAAGTGATGTGGTTGTGCTACAGGCTATATGAACCCTGGACACAGATTCACTGGATCGTGTTATTCTTCTCACCAACTCTTAGATAAAGGCCTACTGGTTTCGGTATCCGGTCTGTAAGCCAGTCATTTACATTTGATAAAATTCCTCAATACAGGATTCTTGTATAAATCCCAATGTATATTGATCCAATATTCTTGCGATATAAGAGTTGAGTGGTACTCAAAGAATTGTTCATGTAATGAATGTGAAAGACGAATTATACGCTTCACTTTGAGTGCCTTTTGACCAATGAGAAGTCTTCTGAGTACATCAGAATGGTGAAAGTTGGCAAATAGTTCTTCCTGAAATGGCGTCAGATTTCTGCCGAATATATGGACATCGTAAAAACTTCCAAGTTGTATCTCTCACAATTTGGGTCAAGAATCAAGACGTGTCTTCAAATTGTAAGATGTGAATTGAGAATGAATATATATGTATACTCTACTATATACATATATATATATATATATATATATATATATATATATATATATATATATATATATATATTCATATATATATATATATTTATATATATATATATATATATATATATATATATATATATATATATATATATATATATATATATATATATATATGTATACAAATATGTATATATATATATATATATATATATATATATATATATATATATATATATATATATATATATATATATATATATATGTAAATCTATATTCATATATATATATATATATATATATATATATATATATATATAAACATATACATATACTCCGATTGGAGCTCGGTACTCCAATGTTCCAGGACAAAATCGGTTGGACCACTTCTGAAAAAGAAAAAATCTCAATTTTCGGAAATATCGCTTGAGAATCACCTTGAGTAAAAATCAATGAAAATCGAAAGAGTAGAAAATCGAATGACATCTAAAAAGATGAAATTTTCAGGGAATGTGAACTCAAGATTGAAGCACCTTATATGGATATAAAGAACTGCCCACAATTTCTCGAAAAGTGATCGTGAGTATTAATTATTTGTAACAGAATAACAGAGGCAGTGACTGACCATAGACTTGATGATTTCCAAATCAACGTATGTATACAGCTATCAAATTATCAATCAAATTCCACACGAATATCCTGCTCATCTCAGAATGCACGCTGGGTATTATTCGAATTTATCCGTGATATTTGAGTAATTCTGATCCCGTTTTCTCACCCGTCATTGTCCTTCTCCTCAATTCAACATCAACCCAATGCTGATATGATGATGTAAATAGTATCTGTTTTGTCGCCGTTAATTCGATATTAGCATTTCAAGATGGCGCTTGTGTATGTCAATCTCTCGAACATACGTTATAAAGTAATCCCCCCCCAACTTTCCCTCCCCCAACACGAGTAGAACGAACCCCCATCTTGCTGACGTATATTATCTGACTGTGCTTTAAAATCTTGCCACTAATTTGTACGTCGAAACGGTGTGTATTTAGCACTTACGGTGTAGATGAACGATGTATGTTCACGTATGAATCCTGCATCCCCTCTTTCTCCCCCTCCCCCCTCTCCCCCCTCCCCTGAGTTCAAACTATGTTGTTGGTGTCAAGCCAACACGTACACTAAACGTACAACTAGAAGAAAACGAAATAAACGAATTTGCAACACTGTTTAATATATGTATATGTTGCACTAGATTTGAAATAATGGGTGCATGGGAAGGGTTTATCAATAAATTAAATAGCAGTGAGAATATTAATTTTACTGAGATTGGAATTATTTGGAATCTAATAACTTCCAGCCTGGTGTAGGTTTGCTCTTATATCTACGAGAGAAGGAGGTGGTTTATAGAATCAATTGAAGAATACTCAGACAGTACGTAATGGTGTTGTAAGCCTGAAGTGTTGACCGATTTTCAAAGATGTAGTTGTGCCAATCATGGTAACTCGTACTGAAACATCCTAATAACCTAAAAATATCACCAAAAATGTCATGGTGATATTTTTGTTTCGGTATATTGGTACCTTCTCTCTTTGATACAGGTATATATAATATGTGTGTGATCATAAGTTGCTCTTCGTCAATAATACGATTGACAAACCTGGTTCCAATTGACCATTATTGTAGATCGTCCGCCCTCGTGATGTCACAAAATGTAAGAACCAATCAAGTGGACAGTGAAGCAGGGAAAATAGGGAAATAACCAATCAAGGTATCTGAAATTTTCTCTGCTTCATATAAGTCACGCTCATCTACAATGGTCAATTCTGTCAAGTTTCAAAATTCGAATCAACCGTGGATATAAAAAATCCAAAATTGGATGAGGTAGAGAATTGTATCTATTATATGTTCAGAGCAAGTCTTTTTCAATTCTCATTCGTTTCTACACGCTCCACAGGTCAAAGATAGAATCCATCTGCAAGAGAAATAATTGATTGGAATTTTGAATATATACTCTCAAGAAGAACATTTGGAAAGATACTCCTCCGGAAAAAAATGTATGCTGTGAAGATAGAGACGATAAATTTGGAGAAGTCTCTTGAAAATTGGGTGGGTAAGTTACAAAGTTTATTACATTCGGCTCGTC
Organism: Brachyptera risi; assembly: GCA_964007535.1. Classification (NCBI taxonomy): domain Eukaryota; kingdom Metazoa; phylum Arthropoda; class Insecta; order Plecoptera; family Taeniopterygidae; genus Brachyptera; species Brachyptera risi. Next base: position 18,386,749 of record OZ023333.1, on the reverse strand, counting down.
TAATACAAACCTACAACACAAAAACTATGCGTATTGGTTCATTCTCAACTAACTGCGGATCAATTTCCCGGAATATGAACATGTCGAAAATTGACTTGTTAATATACCTCTACGGCTAATTCTCAATTAGCCCATAAACAACACAATCTCATTTTTTGTGTGAGATAATTGACGATATTCAGTGCTTGTCATGCGATAAACTTGAATAATTATGGGGTGTAATTATCTATATCATTCAGCATCATAATTATTCAACTGATGGATCAATCTCTTCGACCTCAATTTCACATCCTGACCACAGCAAAGCGGTTTATCAATGACACCTCATACTATTATCGAACATTCATAGTTTCAATCTATTCTGTTCCTCTTTCCATTATACCACTTGGACGCCAACTAACCGCCAGCTTACCGCCCACAATCGTGCACTAGAGGGATAATGGTTAAACTTTAACTAGTTGGCTTCACTGTTCCACTAACGACAAACTTGGTGTCACTATCCGCTATACAGAACTTTGAAGGAAATACGCGACTTCAATGGAAACGTGGGTACAAACTGAATTGACAAAGAAATAAATGGAAACAATTCTTTTCGAGGGCTTTGAAATTGTCACAATGACTCGTGTATTGACTATTTTCTTATGAAAAACGTCAACGGACCATAATATAAAAAGCTTTATCTGGTTCTGATTGGTTAGAACATTCCAGAGGACTTGTTATATTGCTTCTCGGAATGATACTTGTCTTTCTATTGAACTCTTCGTCAATTTAGCTACGGTAATATCATATTGAAACTAAAAGTTGCAAATACGATTGATGTAGTGAAACAAATGATCATTTATATGCGATACGCGATCACTTATATATACAAGAAGATGGAACGAGCTACCAATGAAATTACCGTCAGTCAAGTTCTTGAGACCATTCAAATCATTATATGAAAAACAAATTTGGGAATTAAAATTCTGAGATGATGTTGAAAAATCACGTGTGAATGAATATTAGGGTTTTGAAGCGCATCGCCAGCGAGGTCATTTAGCGCCTGAAAATCACGTTTGATTTAGTTCTCATGTGTTGACTTTTTATGTTCTATTTCCTTCTACATTTGTGAAATTGAAGTTGATTCCATTCAATTCTTCATTGTATTCTAGATACGAGGCTAAGTGGAGGAGCAGATGCTCATGTATCTGAATCTCAACATTCCATATTCGTTAAATTATATTGTCGTATTGTTGAATTCTGATTTAAATTGTAATTTCTGTGATTCTATGTGACCTACTGGTACACAGAAATGAATTGAGTACAATACTAATAATTGTTCCAGTATTTATAAATACGCGATTGTATTTGTTTCTCTTTCGAACAATACCATCAATCTAAACACTCCCATTGTGAGACGTTTTGATCTCTTGTCCAATTTACATTGTATTTTATTGTGAAAGGATTTTTTCCGTCCATCCGATTCTAGTTTGTATTTCTGATCCTCAATTGACGACTCGAAATAGGCGTGACTTCACTAGTCGGCCAGTTGGATCTATATCATTTGTGATCATTTGAAGATACCTCGAATGGAAATTTGAATTTTACCACAGTTGATTGGACAGTATGATTTGTGACGTTTGATAAAGAATACATTGATCGTAGATGACGTGAGTTGATTTTTGCAGACCACAACCACAACAACAATGTATGAAAACAACACTCACATGGGTAATAGGGTATTCTCAACTGACGTCACCCATTGTTGAAGGAGAGAGACAACAATGTGCAACAGTTGGAATTGACCAATCAGAATATTTGGTAGTCCACCAGTTCGCTGTATTGCTATGGTAACGATTGTTTGTCATTTGTTACGTGCGAACACCCTATACCGGGTCCAGGAATCGATGCGATTTTTTTTTGCTAACCATAGTGAATAATTGGATCCACAAAAACTGGTAGGTTATCCACCCTATAGGAAAAACAGGAAAATGATCTGCGTTCACCCTTGGAAATTGAAGAAATGGCGTCGGCGCTTGCTTTTCGTTTTTCTTTTCCTTATTGAGTCAGAGATATCGGTTTTTGAGTGGATACATTTCGATTTGACTTTATTCCAGTGGAACAACGTCAAATTCAATTTGTATAAGTACTCAGAAACGAAATAAAGTCAAATCGATGAATTTTGACGTTATTCCACTGGAATGGTGCCAAATTATTTATAAGACGTTATTCCACCGGAAAAACGTCAAAAATGAGAGAAAAAGTCCATGTTACACGAGCATTTTGACGTTAGTCCATTTTACGCTATTCCGCTCCCCCGGTTATAGATAGTTATTCCGTCATATTAAAATATGATGGCAAGTTGGCCTACACTTTTCCAAGCTGCATCGACTCAATCTATGTTCCATGTAGCATTATATTATATTGCACATTTGATATCATCATTATTGGTATTATCATATGATATTATATTCGATAATATGTCTCACCCTTTATCATCTTGACGTTCCTGATTGGAACTTTTTGTCGTAGTTCGAATAATTCAATGTTCTAAATGTTTTCAAATGAGTATGTCATGAAAGTTTACGTTAACTAACTTCTGTCATCGTAATGAAAATGAGAATGTCAGCCATCTTGCATGATAATAAAATGAATGAAGAACAAATAAAATGACATTTTACTGTCTCTATACACTCACAAGGACTGTATCACGGGATCACGTGCTATATTGAGGTTGGTTCTGAGGTTTAACGACCATTAAACACTCTATAAACTATTTGCTCGATCTTCATTAAACATAACAGAAAATAGCAATTTCACACATAACTTGAAATTACGTTTCTGAGTTATACTCCATTAATTCCTATTTAATTATGATTATTATTATTTTTGCCCCCACCAAATTGATATAGATAAGTTCCAATATGAATATCATCGTACCACTTACAGTCGAAGCAAAAGTAAAAGTCTATTTGCTACCTGGTCGAACCAGTCGATTGAGTTGTATTTCATAGGATTCAACAAGAATCGAATGACATGAACATACTTTTACTTATGCTTCAGTCTCTGAGGCTGTGAAAGAGCTCATGATGGCAAACGCATATTCGAAAAAGAAGGTCGACTACCAACCTAATAATATTAAAACAATTCGCAATTGAAGGAAAATGTACCATTTCTCGAATATAGAACGTATTCGAATGACGTAATTGTGTTCATTATCATTATTTTCATCCTGGATATGTCACGGCTGGTCAAAATGCCACAGCTATCAAAATTAAAGATGGAATTCGTACTGGATACTGGTGAACGGAACAGTTCACTGCAGGTGGTCCTGAAGATGGCGAAGCAAATTCCGCCGAAACGTTGACATGAAGAGAATGAACATAGTAGCATCATCGCAAAATGTGTACTACCAACTACCATCGGCCACGAGAACCTACGTAAGCATATATATATATATATATATATATATATATATATATATATATATATATATATATATATATATATTCATATTTATATATATATATAAATAGATATAAATGAATATATATATATATATATATATATATATATATATATATTTATATTAATATTAAATATATATATATATATATACATATATATATATATTCATATTTATATAAATATATATATATATATATATATATATATATATATATATATATTCATATTCATATATATATATACATATATATATATATATATATATATATATATATATATTTACAAACAACGAGAACGAGTGGTTTTTTTTTTAAATAGCAAGAACAACATATATCATTATAATATTATTTAAAATTATTATTATAATTTATTCTAATCCGTGTTTTGGAGAGTGGAAACGTAGCGATAGTAGGTATCTCAGCTCTCAATGTGGCGATTTTCATGGTGGAAATAGAACCCTGGTCTATTGAAGGACGATCCAGCGGCCCAATGCCATCATATTGCGAACCTTTATAGACTAACGACAACGACTGCGAACAATTCCATAACTATAATGATCAAAAATCTTTCGTTGAAAGATTGGAGCTCATATCCTTCATTAATATTACTAGTCAAAAGCGAAATATGCGTTGTAAGATGAGCGAGATATCTGAATAAGGTATGAAAGTCCTTGAAATAGTTTTACCCTTGCTACTCTATCGACTTTGGTATTCTACACACCTTGATATCTGAATAAGCTATAAAAGTCGTTAAAGAAGTTCTACTCTTGCCACTTCATTGACTCTAGTATTCTACACACCTTGACGCATATAAAAAATACTTCATTGTTGGTCAACTCTTGAATCTAGAAAGCAGTGAATCTCGACAACTTAATTCTGTCATAATTTTTATGATATATTTTATGAATATTATCAGTCATTTTATTTTTTTTCTCCAAAACGACTGATCAGAATTGCTTAAAAAATCGTAATAATGTGTAAAATCCATGTATACACATTTAGAGAGAATTTCATCCCATTTGGAGAGATTTTATTTTTCAACATTTTCCGCCCAGCCAAATCTTATGGGGTTTTTAGAAACTTTGAGATGATGATTCTCAAAATCGGTCCGACCGATTCATCCCAAAAACTATACAGTTCTAAGTTGGATGAGTTTGCGTGTACAAAAAAAGTTTCATGTTGATCAGTCAACCCTTGCGACCTGTGGAGTGCTTACAAAATAAAAAAAAAAAAAAAAAAAAAACACAGACAAAGCCCTATAAGAGTGGGATGGAGACTTCGCTACGCTCATCAATTAACTTTTTATTTTAACACAAGATTTGTGAAAATATCAGATATTACTCTGAAAAAAAAATCTGGATGTATTATGTGTGGAACAATAATAATAGTTCAAGAGTTTCCAGGTTTTTTGCATACCAGAAGTTTTTAGCTAAAGATGAAGATTGCCTAAATTAGAATGAAATTATGAAAACCCAAAGTTTTTCGTTTCTGAACTAACGACATTAATCCAAACGTTTGAGTTCGGTGAAAGACAAAAGACGTTGTTCACGGAGTAATTGAAGCAAATCTAATACCGCATTATTCATACACTTCTTGTACACTGAAAAAACTTCTGAATAATTGATAAATCGTATCGTAGAATTTCCATTTCTCGGCGCTCCACATTCGGATACGTTTTAATCGTTATTAAATAATTCAAATAAAACCACGCGGAATGAATGAAAGATTTGAATATTCGTACATTCATATAAAATACAATCGAGATGAAAAAAGAAGCTTACGAGTTTTTCTGGATTACAAAATGTAATCAGCTTTTGTACAAGAGATTAGCTTGACAGAAACGTACTAAACGTGATGCCTCGAAATTCACACAAAAACCGCTTGCTTTTCAAGGGGACACTTCCGAGTTGGGATAAAAAATAACGAACTCTTATTTTCCATGAAAAAAAAACTTACCAAATACGGGAAAAAAATGTTGGTTATTGAATCAATTAGGCATATAATTATGCCAATATCAAATATAGTAATAACTAATCAGAAGGATAAATATGGTAAAATATGGTGAAGGGTAGATATGGTGAAATATTTGTCTTGATCAATTGATACTTTTGTATGGAATACATATGCGTTGATCTGTATGTAAGTTGAAATAGTTTTGAGATATATCTGTATATCCATAACTTCGGTGTCATAAAAAGTATTAAAAATATCCATCATTGATGTTATTAACGTTTTAGTTTGACAAAAAATTTGTCAGCCGTGAGCTGAGGTACTGGCAGTGGAGACTGAAGCCCAGTTGGGCCTGGGTTTGAGTCCCGCATAAGTTATTGATTCTTCTGAACGTTATTTCAATGACCAAAACATCATAATTCCATTATGACTGTCGCTCAGTCATATCCCCGTATGACCCAACTATATACCAAATTTAGCTAATCAAAAATGTGATTCAATGGAATGTTTTCGACAGTGAACCAAAACATATTATTCCTCCAATTGTATTGATTCCTGAGGAAAAATAACATTGAAACAAAATAAACCATTATGGAGATATCGCAGGTTGGAAGTTGAAGTAAATATATATATAATATACTCAAATTTCATCAGTGAAATTGAGAGCGCGAGTAGACTGAATTAATTATCATATAAAAACTGTTTAACAAACATGGATATCAAAGATATTGAAGTTTTAAGTATATTTCAAAGAAATGAGATAATCAAAAATATAAAAAATGTACAAAACTGTCCAAATTTCAAGTCTGGGTGTCCCCCTATATCGCATAAATGATGGAAGTATACGATTTTTCCAGCTACATAATTTTGACAATCAGGTGATTTGAGATATTCACTTCTATGATGATATGTAATCATGATGTATACGAATTTCAATATATCATGAAGTACTGCTCAAATGTTATCACAGGATGATTTCACGCTAAATCGACTCCCATGTGCTCTTGATGTCATTAAAATTACGTCATACGCTACGAAGCAGTTCTGCTGTAATGCGAAGAGAAATCTCAGCTCTGAAATCTCGGCCGGAATTGCGTGAAACAGCCATGACGCAGCGTCTTAAGCTTACGCAGCTAAAAGCGAATAGATCTTATCTCATTCGACGCAACAAAAGAGAAAATGTGAATAGGAAAGCCTTTTCCTCATTACGCGCCTTTACAAGATACATTTACGATGAACGACGATATCTATTTCCATTCACACTAGTCTACATTTTATCAATTGATAAGGAAATTGATCTACTAAATATTCAGTGTAATATCGATTATACAAATCGATTATAATCGAAACGATGACTATTAATGATTGCGTAACGACTCCGATCAACCGTTAAGTGATTTGGGTGTACGATCAAGTGGATTATTAAAGATGGATGATGTTCACAAAATTCGATGACATCTCCGAGACTCGAACTTACGGCCGACTTGACCCAAGTTTATGGTAGCTCAGGTAAATGCAACACGGGGTGCGGCTACCAGAGTATTACGATAGTAGTCCCATATATTATATCCCGATGATTCGAATTGTGTAATGCGACAAATTGAAACAATAGTTTGCATTGTATAAGTTGAATTGATAATTGAATCCATCATGTTTTTTTTTTGTCACAGTGGAAGGATGCTTTCTTGACTCAATTCTGAATCACGTATTTAAAAAAATGATGATTGTTGTTGTAAAAAAGCACAAAGCATTTAAAATTGTAACAAGTATCAGAGAAAATTCATCGTAGTTCACATATACATTTCCTTTCTTTTAAAGTAACTCTCTCTCTCTCTCTTTTTCATCCAGACAGTCTCATCTACTATCCCTATTCTTCCTCCCCAGGCACATTACCGCGGGTTATTCCCCATTATTCTTCAAGGATGAGCAGTTGTTAGCCATGAAGCGAAATAGGAAAACCTCTACTTGAGAGCTGGGCTGCCTGACACACACATCTACTTTCGTCTGGATCCACGATACTGTACCGCAACACACCCCTTGATCCACGATACTGTACCGCAATACACCCTCGGGTCACTTCCAGCCAACCCAACCATTATGTGGTACACTACACACCAGAAGTTGGATCTTATCTTTCATTCAATTTTGAATCGTTTAAGGATATCGTTCAGTCTAGGCGTTACAAATATTTCTCTTGAATTTTGAATCATGATTAATTTTTTGTTTCAGAAATAGGCCTATAAGATACGATTGAGAAATTAATTCTGTTATGAATATACCGTATGGTGGTAATTTTTGATGGGAGTGTCCATTATATATACTCTCGGCACTCTCACCATGTGGAGTTAAATTGGCGGAATGAAACAAGTTAAGGTAGATTAGGCACATCATTGGGGAAAATTTCAATTTCAAAAAATGTGAACTTCACTGTACCCAAAGTATACGTATTTTCTTCTTTCCACTATGCAAATTTAGAATTAAAATAATTCCTGACCTCTATTTTGTGTTAACTTCAGCCATCTTCAAGTCTGAAGACTCCAATTTTGGTCTTTGTATACATAGTGGAAGCAGGTTATTTTATCATTTTACATTTGTTTTCGTTTCCAGCGAAGTAAAGCGATACTATAGATCCAAACTCCATAGCCGTTCTTTTCTTAGTACGTGAGCTTAAAAAGAGAATGGAGGAATCGTTCAGGATTATGTATTCCATATTGCCTACCCACGCAGGACTCCAAGGGACTGAAGCTACCCTTTCATAGCTAGCGAGAGTTACGATAGTAACGGTTACGCATAATAAAAGAACACTTTTCAAACAAATAGGGAGTTGGAGATTGTCAAAAGAATAGTCAAGTGGAAAGTGAAACTCAAATAATGTATACATATCATCACAAAGTCGATTCAGCAATTCATCATTCTCTATTAATCATTTCTTGAAATAACATGAATTTCAAACTATGAATACATATCTTCGGCATACGAGTTATCACTGATGCAATATGCTACGACTTTGCAATTAAGATAACAGATTTGTGAATACAATTTTTTTGTGGGAAAAATATAAGAATACATTACCTCAATTTTCAGCATGATAGTTGTCAATGTGCAATACTTGGAGTGTATAAAATGAATATTAGCAATGATGGGATTTTCATCTGAATTTTTCCCTGAAGAAATTGTTTCTGTCAAATATTCTTTTATCATTCTTAAGAGGTGATTTCGCCATTATTTTCGCAAATAAGCAATGCATGTTTATGGAAGTGATTAAATTCAATTTCAATCTCATTTTTTTTGTTCCGAATGTAAATTACATGATTATCAAATATTATTACATAATTATAAAGAAGGTATTACATAGTACATGATCAGTAAATTATAGTAGTAATCTAAAATAATAGTAATTTAAAATGCATATAAGATAGGTAATGGAATACCCACATAAGCAGTGCTTGTGTATGGGAGAGGATATTTATAGAAGAAGTAAAAATGTTCGACCGATTGCGTCTAGAAGCTATACACTATCGAATTAGATTATTAAACTTGTGTATATTTCAATACCTCATTCAACCTTCGAAAAGCGAACACTTTTTTTTCAAAAATGAAAAAAAATAAGTTTTCACTTACGCTCATCAAATTATGAGAATTTCAACATCTTGCTCGAATATTATTACTTCTCGAACATTGATGTTATATTTCATTATATATTTTATATTTATATTATATGTTATTCATGTTTATATATTTTTTTATGTATTAACGTACATAATTGAAAGATAAGATCATTCAAATGTGATTACCATTGTAGGAATATGGAAACTATCTCACTTTCATGACCCGACTGCCTTATGTCAACTATAAGTGCGATCCAAATAAGATGGAACGATATTTGAACTGTGTTAAACCTGTAACTGTATTATTACAAGCCCCTCTCTCACTTCATTCGTTGCTTGTACAAACTATACTGTTGGGATGTATATTTACTCTAACAGTATTCAATTACAGTTATCTACATAAATATCAATATTACAGTATCAGGTCAATAAACCAATGTCTACACACTTTGATTTCCAATAGTAAAGTTGCCTCAGCCAGCCAAACTAAGCAACTATTCATAATAAAGGATTTATACCGATGATAAATCAAAGTGAGAAGGTGATACATTGTATTGATTTCGTACGTTACTTGATTTCAGCCCGTTGAATTTCTGGGCCTGCACATGTACACTGGCGGTAACAAAAAATGTTTTCTATTTCTAAATATGAATGTGATTAAAATCTCGCATATTTTTCACCCCTAATTTTTCTATAGACTGTCATGGAATTCATAATGTCTACTAGTTCCAGTGTGTACATCAGTGAATATCTTTAATGATTGATTAACTGTACTGAACATCACCTGTACCAAGAACTAACCGACTTGAAAAACGACCAACTGTACTAAAAACAAACTGTACTGAAAAACAATTGACCTAAAAACCAGCTGACCTGAACTTATATCCGTTGAGCAACTTGTACAAGGGTTGAATTGATGAATTTGGCTCCTGCCCTTGGAAAATTGCACACTCATTATATGTTCTATAGGCTTTAGTGATGGTTGAAGTTAGGTGGATAAAGTTTGTGTCGAATGGAATTTCCAAAAGGAAGAAGTAAAATCTCCTACTTTACAGGTTGCTCAATGAGTAGAAATGTAGGTCAGTTGTTTTTCAGTACATTTTGTTTCTAGAGGTCAGTTGATTTTTAGTACAATTGATTTTTGTGACAGTTGATTTTTAGTACAGTTGATACCTTCTCAATATTGTTCAAGATGCATTTTAATGTGGCTTGATCGTACGCTTTATGTGTGCTCAAGTGTACATTACATACATGCACACACAATCCCGGGTAAAATCCTGTGACTTTCCACCTCACATAATTCAACTCCTTGGGGCTACTACCACCCCCTCACCGCCAAACCCACCAACCTCATGCATCCCCCACCCCTCCAACCACCCTCCTCCTCCCCCCCACGCGCATAACGAGGATGTAAAATACAGTGAACTTTAACCCTGGTCAACCGGCAAAGCACCTGCGTCCGCCAAATTACAACAATGAATCCGCGGTAGAATAATTATTGTCAGGGCTTAAACAATGCATAGTAATTCATTATGATTGTACGCTTGAAAACTTTATTACACAAGGTTTTGTTATTTGTATTCGGTTCGCTTTTCGTTGCTCGTCGAATAGACGTGGCGACTAATGTATTAGAGATATAAAAAAAGTATTTGAGTTATTTTTGGTAGTTTATTGGATGTATTTTAGAAATGAAGCATTTTTATGTTCTTTCATACGTGTCTGTGATAAAATCACTGACGTTGGTGGCATTACTATTAATATCAAATATCAAATATACGGAGAATGATAGATAATGAGACTGAGCATGATAGGAGAGATATGTATGAAAGTATTGTGGTCTATTCTGCTAAAAAGTCAACGAGCAACATATTTGTGTGGTATTAAATTTTTTGGAAGAGAGCGAAGACGAAACACAAATATTTTCAAGTCTGTTTTCTCATATTTTTGCTTTTCACTCACCACAATTCGCCAGAATTCACTATATTCACAATGAAACTGAAAATGTTCATTGTACAGTAGGCCTACTTGAATTCACTTTCGAATGGAAGCGTTCTGCATAAAGAGTCCTTCAGGAAACTGGGTTCTGATTCCCGCCAGTCTTTCATCCTGACTGAAGCTCTCAGTAACCCCTCAGTTGTTGAAGTGAATACTGAGACGATACCCTATACCATGAGGTCATTGACCACGACCGACTTCTTCTCATATCCACGAGATAAATTCATTTTTTTTCATTATTATTGAACAAAAAAATATGAAACATACATATGCATAGATGATCAGTCACGTGATATCCACAAAACCCTGAAGAGCTTGATTGCTAATTAAATATTGAAAAATTATGAGGAAGAATATCGAGTTATACGATGATTAAAATAAAAGTAAGCATAACAAAGGCGAATAAAATACAAACCAAATTAAATATGTTGAGAAATGAACACAGTGGCAAGTTAATCAGTGAGAGTGACTGATAAATATAACTGACAATAGAGGAAAAATCATAAATAATGAGAAACACTATGTAACAAGTTTCAGACAACACTTTTTAGCTGATATGATTTACAGTGATACCCATTCTTTAATCACTAATTTAAATGACTCATAGCTGTCTAAATTTCTGATTTTTACTGACATTCTATCGAATATTGATGTATGAAATATGAAATTGTACATTCTAAGACATTGACAAAAATGAATGAAGGACGAAAAAGTGAAAAAAAAAGACGATGAACATTGAGATGTGTGTATATATACGTGCTCAAATGCCCATCCATCTACGCACATGCTGTATTCACTCAAGTAGGCCTAATGGAATGCAATATAACGGCAGGAGATTGGGCACAGATGTTCGAGGCAGTTCGGGTATCAATTTGAAAAGTTACTTGTCTCATACCGATCGGATTATTGCTCGAAATTACTTTTTAAATTTGATTTCTTGACGAGAAATTAAATATGGATTTTCTAGAAACGGAGTCTTCAGTCTGTCTCGGAATAAACCACCGTACAAACTACACTCGTGACAATTTGTTCACTGAGACGGGTAACCGAATGGTTAATACACTGAACAATATTCAGGAGACTGGGGTTTGAATGCCGCCATGGCCAACCATCCTGACAGGCGTTTTTCGTGGTTTCTCTATGTCGTTCAGATCAATACTGAGATGGTTCCTCGACAGCAGGCCACGACCGACTCCTTCTCACTATCCAAAAACACATGATACAATTAATTCCCATCTGATTATCCCACCATCTCATATTTTATTCACCGACGCCAATAGATCGTAATCATCAGTAAGATGCGTCGTTGACCTCAATATGGATGAATGAAAAAAAAAACGAATTTGTTCGATACAGCATGTCGGTGACGACTCCACGCAAGAACGGCGGATGAGAATACGCTGCATGTACCCACAGAAAGCTAGACTATATGGGGGTACGAATGAATACGAATAGAAAGAGAGTTAAACTTGGACAACCCGTGATGCATGTGAGATTCGAATCCACATCTGAATTGACTTCATTTTCTGAAGCTGATTGAGCCACATAATGAAACTCATAGTTGATATGTTTTCAAACGGAAATACGTTCTTATTCATTACTTATTGAAGTTTGAGTCTATTTTGATATATTCAAATCACTCGTATACTGAAAAGCTATTAATATTCTTATTATGTCAATCGAACCATTTTCTGTTGACGTATTTCTTCACGGTGTATGCGTTCAG
>OZ023333.1:18336524-18369024 GCA_964007535.1 Brachyptera risi | reverse complement strand
TTGTCTGTGACCATAATTTTCCGCCGCAGATAAAAGTATCTCAGTTTCCGGAAGTCCGGAACACATTGAAAGTGAGAACCGTTTCTGTGATATATGTATACGGACATTACCAGCATTAGTATCAAGAGTCAACAAAACACACGAATGTTGATGTTTCAATTTCAACTGATCGAGTCTCTTGAGAAAATGATCACTTCTCTCCATTAATAACAGATTCAAAGTTTATCATGATACAAAAAAATATATATCAATAATACACAAAAAAATATAAACAAATATGAAACAAATTTATCAAATCTTGAAACATAAGTGAAAGCGTTTTCACTATTCGAAATCACCAGTCAGCATTCTGATAAGACCTATAATATAATGGATCCATCCCCGCATCAACAGTAGAGTAGAAGAAGATATTCTCTCGAAGAAACAAGTTGGTCGAAGAACCGGGAACTTTTATAATCGGCTCAAGTCCATCGCTTCAAACACATCACTACGTCATAGAATAAAATGAGATGATGTAAGCACCAAGACAAAGAGCACCATCACCGAACGGTTGAGAGGCCACTTTATATCTCACAACCCATGGGTACAACCTGTAGGGAATTTCTGTCCAAACAGGATAAAAAGCGCCAACGTAGGTCTTGGCTCCCAACACATGGTGGGTAAACGGTTGAACCTTCAGTATAATTATTCTTGCAATGAAACAAAAATGAGTGAATCTGAGCCTTTACGTTCATTAAGAATCATAATTTCATATTATATCACTCTGAAAAAAATCATAAAAACAATGATAAACAGGTAGAAACATGTTGATTTTTGAAAATTATTCTGAAATGGTTGGAAACAAACCACAAACTAAAGCTCTCCAAGCGAGCACGTATTGAATACTGGTGATCATTTAACTGAAAATCAAACGTTGATACGATGATTGATTTTCCGTTGCCAACTTAGATCCCGAACGTCTGCAATCAAGCCGGTAGGCAAGATGTAAAGAGGCGGCATTGTTTACGACTCGACTGTACCAATATTGAACTGGAATAAATCATTGCTAAAAAAATCTATATGAATCTGTATATTTCATATATGAAAGAGTGCCGATTCACAGCTTTATCTGTGCCCAAACACGAGAACACCACTTTGCATCTATGGTTAAAATATAATATAACCCCTGGGATCCAAATATCCACGAATGGCGCTCAAGGTTGAAGTTCACTCTGTTTTCTCTAACAACTTGTACGATACACTTTCTCCTCTGAAACATGTTTATATATATATATATATATATATATATATATATATATATATATATATATATATATATATATATATATATATATATATATATATATATATATATGAGGCTGATGTAACAATGAACTCTCGCAATAATTACACTCACCCCTCTCCCCTTCTCTCTCGCCTGACTAGAAATAATCCAGAGTATATTCCACTTTCACCTTCATCCTCACTCATATTTCATATTCACCGTCCAAATAACAATCAAGTCAATATCGAATTCAACGTACTGTACTACTATACACAAATATTATTCATCGCTATCCATCCATTCATCCGTGGGCTTATTGTATTGGAATTGATCCTGAATTTCACGCCGCTATTTACATGCGTTGATACAGGCAAGGTGTGTATTTGTCTTTTGACTGCGGTGTACGGTGGTAGTGTATGTAATAATAACATCGTATATGTGGAGCGAGTGGGTGTGTGTTAGGAGAAATCGTGACAGTGGTGTAGGCGTATGGGATAGGGAAATAGAAATTCAGGGTTTGAAGAATTTCGGTTTATTGGATGAGCGATAGCGAAGACTACCATCCCACTCTTATGGAGATGAGTATTTTTTTTTGAAAGCATTGCACCAGGTTGCACGGTTCAACCAATGAACATGAAGTGAACGTAGACACATCAAGCTTATAACTGTGTGGCTTTTGAGTAATATTGGTTGAACCATTTTTGAGGAAATATCATCTCAAACTTTCAATAACTCCTCAAGATTTGGTTGAGCGGAAAAATTTAAAAAATGAAATCTCTAAAATAAATCCTCCGAGTGTGATCACAATGATAATACACATAATTACAATTCGGTATGCAATTTGAACCAGCTGTTTTGAGGAAAATAATTCAATCAATGTGTTTTATCCAATAAATAGATAGAAATCATAGCAGAACCATTTCTGAGATTCATGACGTTCTATATTTGATATTCACCCATTGGAAAATAGGCTTCTGTCAAGTTACGTCCCCCATTGTTGCGAGAGACAGACAACAATACACATCAGTTGGAATTGACCAATCAGAATGTTTGGTAGTCCACCAGTTCGCTATGGTAACGATTGTTTGTCATTTACTACGAGACAGAAGCCTATATTTTATGTGAGTCAAGGTGTGTAGAGTTTCCGAATATGATCCATATTGATGTGATGCTCATATTAAAACGCATATGCTGCGTTTGGCTAGTAGCTATCGTACCAGAGGATACCTAGGTCATGCTAATTATGACGCAGACTCTCTAAGGAGTCATGGAATATGAGGGTGTATTGTTGGATCTTTCAATTCCGCATTGATATTGAGGTTTGATTGAATTGTGTATTGGATCATTTACTCGTGGTAACTAAACTGTAGATCATTGTACTGTTCATACCCGATTTGGCATTCCATACCATCTGATGGAAAAACCATATTTTAGAAAACATAAATCTCCGGCAAATCACGTGTTCGAACTGTCGATGAAATGTTTTCACTCCGGAGAAATGGGAGTTATAAGATTTGATGTGTCGAGAAAACGAAATATCAGAGAATTTTTTTCCCAGGTATGAGATTTCTAAGATAGTTCAGTGTATTAACCACTTGGCCACACGTCTCAGTATTGTATTAATATCAAATTTGACTTCTGAAAATTCACGACATATCATCATATGATGTATACCAGTAATGGTAATTTCCGTTCCATGCACAGTCAGTATTCTATGATCACCCAGATCTATACTAAAGCAACACTAAAATGTTTGTACTGAATGGGAACAGTCATAACCATAACACTAGGGGAAATGAAAATATTTACAAAGGTTTCAAAAGACTTAAAATGACAGATCGGGATCCTGAATATGCAGAAACACATATATTCAATAGTCTTCCAGAAAAATTGAAAAACTCCACCTGGCCAAGACATGTTTTCAAACTCAGAATGAAACAATTTCAAATTTCACATGCATTCTATAATATAATATATTCTGAAAGAGCAAGAAACTGCAAATGTACATTCTGTTCCAACATACTATACTAGCTTCTATTAAATGAATATTCATCATTTCACTTCATTGTACTGACTAATTTCAATACTTAATTATAAGTCTAAGACTCCAAATACATATAGTAAGAAATATTAATTGTATAATGTATATTTTTGTATTCACTTGCACAATTTGTATTACTATGAAATAATACTAGAATCCTATCAGCACGAACTTTCACTCTTCGACTGCTGACTGTTGGTACTGAATAATTCTCCACGCCACTGTACCCGCAAGCTGACGCGAGGTGTGTAGCATTGTTATACTATGTGTGCTTACATCTTCTACATTGTGCTTTTGTTCATTAACAACGGATCTGATTGATGAAGATGTTTTGGGTTAATATTCAACGCGTTGCCATGCAAATTAAGACCTAATTAATGTTCCGTCAGGATTGGGTTAATGGAATATCTTGGAAGGTATGGAGAGAGTGTGAGGCAGAGAGAGGGAGAGGGTGGAGAGAGAAATTGGAGAGAGGAGAGATGGATTGTGCCAAGAGCTCGTCTCTATATCTAGATTTTGATGATTATAAATGAGAACGTCGTGGTGATGCATATTCTGTTGATTAAGTTAAAATAATCTTGATTATATTATGTTCACGTAATTCGAGTGTGTTGGCAGTATAAATAAGACCACCGTGTGAAACAAAAGTTTGGGTGAATATATTATTATGTCTCAATTATTATAATTATGTATTTGTTTGTATAACGATCCCAACAATTACGGAATAATTATAATGGCTGTCCCCCCTGGCTTATTCAGATGGGGCACTGCTTCAGACACTCGAATTTTCACGGTGGATTTGAGTTTGAGTCATGCGTAAGTCATTTTATTTTCTTTGAATATCATTCAACTAACATCCGTTTATTCGTACCACAAAACTCGACGGATGGCGGTTATTGGTCATTGCCTGTGAAGCCCAGACGATCATATAGAAAAAACAATATTTTTTCAGGTTGCAGTGAAATTATGGAGCCCCTATTCACTCTGGATCAATCATTGAAGTGCCTGATAAGAGCATACTGGAATACGGATAATACCAAGCGTGAACGTGGGCTTGGCGTGTTTACTTGAAAAAAGGATGTGAAAGTGAAGGTACCTTTTCGAGAAAACGACGGCAACATAAGTTGGATGACCCCAACCAATTCCACGAAATAGTAGCTATCACAGCATTAACACACGTCAAGCCCACGTTCACTGTTGGTAGTATCCTTATTCCGGTATGCACTCTTTAGTGCTTCCCAAGTTCCAATCATCATGTGCTAGGGTGCGTTACGTGAGAAAGTTTCATCATGAGATAAAAAATGCTCACCTTCATGTTGCGTTGACTATTTTCTTCACTCTAACATGGACATATTATTCAAAATATATCTGCATACATGAATACTATACTTTGCCCGTTTCCATTCGAAATGAGTTGTATTGATTGAAACACTCTATTTTATATGAACTAATTATTGTATACACATCGACAAATGTGAAAACTTTCATTATATACAGCTTTCCATGTTTATGACACTGTTTTCAGTATATTCACAAACTATCAGTGATTTGATTATAAAGTTTCTGATTCAGAATGATTATTTCAGTACATATGTTGTATACGTAATGAATACAATTGATTAAGTAGAAATTAGCTTCATTATATGGATATGGATCCTTTCCGGAACACAAATAGTCCATATACAAGTGCCCTTTTCACCCATGCATTAGCTCGAACGGTCTGAAGTTTCGAACATCAATATTCATTTTAAGAATATGGCACTTGTGGAAAGAAATGTTTTACTATGAAACCAGATATATTTCTCGTTATTTTGATCTCATCGGGGATTAGGATATATATATTCATATATATATATATATATATATATATATATATATATATATATATATATATATATATATATGTATATATATATATATATATATATATATATATTTATATATATATATATATATATGTACATATATATATATATATATATATATATATATAAGAAAGAAAAAATATATATTCGAAACAACAATACATGTTCATCATGGATGAGTTGTATAATTGAAGGTAATTTCTTGAATGCTGAAACGTAATTTCATTACAATAAATTTGAATGGAGAGTCTCTATATAATATGTAGACGCTAGAAATAGTATGAGGTGGGTAGAAATTTTTCAACTAATTGTAGTTCAAACTTTTATATGATAATTTAATTCAAGATAAAATGTGAAATCCTCATTTTCTTTCAGAAATAATAGCTGAAATCAAGAATCACAGCATTCTGTTCGTGCTTGGAAGTAATTAACTTAATTCAATTCGAAATTTCAATTTATTTGACTGACCTTATTCCGTAGATTGGATTAACAATTGCATTCCAAATGGAAAATATGATTACGAACAATGGATCATGCAAGTAGTACGAAAAATGCACAGAATCAACACTATCAAAACCGACAATAAAACTCTGAATATTTCATTCAGGGAATGCGACTGTTTTGCAGTCCCTTCATTTTTCAACTTTCTAAATAGATAATATGTAGTTTTGAAAATTCGAAATATGTAGTTTCAATGTTTCAACATGATCGGTTCATATCTCTGATCGAACCATATATCAATTACAGTAAATTCCCGATTGAATATTGATTACCCCATTTTCAGTCCAATAATGAAACGATGTGGAAATATTGATACGCCCATTTGGGTGAGAAATAAATTAATGATTGATGGATTTATTTGCTGAGAAAAAAATCCATAGCGGGCTGAACCGTCATTCAGAAGGCCGTGGCTGTATCCACGTCACAGAGAACTCTTAATAATTCCTATCTTCTGTCAAGTGACGTCCCTCATTGTTGAAATTGACAGACAACAATGTCCACCAGTTGGAATTGACCAATCAGAATGTTTGGTAGTCCACCAGTTCACTGTATTGCTATGGTAACGATTGTTTGTCATTTGTTACGTGACATAAGCCCATAGTTCTGGAGTTTCTGTCGAGTTTTCAGTGATTCTCTGCAGTAGTTGAAGAAGATACTCAGAGACCGCGATAGCTTCCTCGTTGTAAATCTAGTTGAACTCAAGAGACTCACTGGTCAGATCAGCCCTGTACACAGAATTAAATGAACAAAGATATTTGTAAATTATTCCGTCCAATATATAAGCATATCAGATCGTCTCGGATCTCTCACTCAATTAAGCCAATAGTTACCAATACCATGAGTTAAGGGGGACTCAGGTGAAAAAACAATCTTTGTAAATATTGATTGTGTACCCTTTAAATTATGCATATAGATATCTATCATGCTGAAATCAACTCAGGTCATATATTCGGTTTTTATGAATTTTTCAGCAACAAAATTTTAATTTCGTTTTTCTCCTACAATTTATTTTCATAATTTTATCACGAGTATTTTGCTGGAGTATTGATTCAGGGTTGTACGTATCGTTCATTTGATATCATTTCTATATTTCAAGATATGATTTTTCTACAATGTTCATTTTTGAATCAAATTTTATATGAAATGTATTCACTTTATTTTTTTTTATCTCCATTGTTGGATGAGATATCGAAAAAGCGATATGTACAACCCCGGATGAACAAACAATGCAGACTCACAAGAAAAAAAAAATCGAGATAATATAACCACTTTTATAGACGAAGCACAAAAAACAAATTCTTGTTTTGTGAAAAAAAGTGTAATGCAGTAAATACCCTATCAAGATTAACAATCTGAATTGCTATATTGAAAGTAAGCAGATGGCTCGATGCACAGTGACACTAAGAAATTCATTTTGGGTATATGATCATCGATATTTCCCAATATTTTGAAACATACGACTCGAGTAAACATCCAAACCAAAAATGATGAAGAGAAAAAAATGAAAAATGTTCAAAACAAATGAAAATATGTGAAATTAAATTGACTGCAGTTCACAATTAAGTGATTTGATATCGGAACACTACTTCATTTGATGAAAACGGACAGGTTTGGTCAATATGCCACACAACATAACTGTGAATAAGTTTAGGGGTGCAAATAACCATGAGATGTTGGCCACACTTCACTTCGGATTAACCGCGTCGTTGGTTACGATGCTAACAACGTGTTGCTAATGGTATCACTTGGATCATGGACGATAGATAATATGCTTGTATCCACGAAAGAAAAAAAGTCGACTTACGAAGAGATATTTGTGAGTATTTTAGTTCATTTACATAACCTCTCTGCATCTTCAAGAATTCGACGATTTTCAAAGATGTAGTGGCGTTATCTATACTAAACCTCGAATTGAAAGTCGTTAACAGTCTGGAAATAAGTCAGACATTGATGAAATTCGTGTTTTTTTTGTTGATAGAGAATCAATTTTTCAGTGGATTCATATAATATGCTTGTATGTATATCCATACTATATTTTAACTATTCATCATTC
Source organism: Brachyptera risi (assembly GCA_964007535.1). Classification (NCBI taxonomy): domain Eukaryota; kingdom Metazoa; phylum Arthropoda; class Insecta; order Plecoptera; family Taeniopterygidae; genus Brachyptera; species Brachyptera risi. Next base: position 18,361,300 of record OZ023333.1, on the reverse strand, counting down.
CTATCTTTTTCTTTCTCTCTCTTTCTCTCTCTCTCTCTCTCTCTCTCTCTCCCTCTCTCTCCCTATATATTTATATAATTTAGAGGAAAGGAAGAGAGGGCAGAAAAAAATGAGAGAGAGAGAGAGAGAGAGAGAGGAGAGAGAGAGAGAGAGAGAGAGAGAGAGAGAGAGAGAGAGAGAGAGAGTAGAATGCAATAGATAAATAATAAACGAGTGAGGGCGGGAATCTATGGAATCTCTTCAAATATGGGTCAACATCTGTCAATCTCATCATACAATTTATTGGTAGGGATTGATCGAAATATTACGAATTTTTAATCAAACAACACGATGGTAGATGTGCAGAATAACTCTTGCATAACTTTTTATCACGATGAATGTTATGTGAGTATTTTATTGGAAATTTCATGAGATGCCTTCATATCAATAGAATAATAATCGACTCAAAGAATCATAACATTCATCATCGGAATATTACTTCGATACTACGAACTTATACAATTTTCTTTCATGAAGGCAATAATCATATTTTGTAAAGTTGAGTTCAATTGATTCGGAAATGAATGAGCGAATAATATTTCTGCTATTTTTCCAGATTACCTATTTTCTCCGTACTGCAATTAGAGATGGATGAAATAGTTGTATTATTCGTGACGTTTCGTTATTTTTCATAGACCTGAATTGCCAGATATTCCAAGTTATTTCATCGTTGAAAATCCATGAAAGTCTTCCTTTTGAATATGATATAAGAATGTGGGGCAATATTTATTTCAATCTCATCACAGAGTTTATCCCAATTTAATCCAAACTCGAGCATGACGGAAAAGATGCAAAAGATGAATGTATCAAACAAAAGTTTGGAGAATCTGTCATTTTGAATCTCTCCCAATCTCTGATATGAGTATACAGAATTATAATCAGAAGATAGAATCATCATTTCATTCCTCATCGAGACAATTATTTGATATTATGAATCTTCAGACAGACGAAATAATGATAATTGTATCGTTATGAAGTTGAAGTTTGTTTTTCATAACTTGTGGGTGAAAATACCTTACTGTTATGAACACATTCATTCACCAAAATGCAGCTCAGTATAGAAATGAGAAAAATAAATAATGATATGGAATATTAAATGGTACGAAAAAGTTCTTATTATCTCAATCACAGTAAAGATATGTACTTCCAGACTCAAGGTACAAAAATAGGCTAGAAAAATATTCAAGAAATGATTGAAACCTTCGGGTTATATCTACGAATATTCATTTAACCTGTAGCGACTCAATATACAGATCTTGGATCAGAAAGAAGATCTATAGGCTTCTGTCACGTAACAAATGACAAACAATCGTTACCATAGCAACACAGTGAAATGGTGAACTACCAAATATTGTGATTGGTTCATTCCAATTGGTGGACATTGTTGTCTGTCTCTTGCAACAATGGGTGATGTCAATTGACAGAAGCCTATTGGGTCGTGAAATATGATTTTCTTCTGTTCTCATATTGTTAGAGAGTTTTGATTCATTTCCTTCTGGACTGTACTACAAGTATGTTGTTCTTTCATCAGATATACATCAAATACCATTTCAACTGTTGAGTTTATCTTATTGCTGATCGCACCTCAAAAATCCATTCCAAATCGCGATGAAACATTTCATTTATAAAATGATATTGTGTTGAAATATCATCATCTGATCCTACATGTTGAAAATTAATATTTCTATTGGCTCGCATAACGCACACTGAAGATAACCAGGATCTATTGGCGTCGATTAGGTGAGGTGAAAGGTCAAGTTATCAGTTTTTGAGAGGGAAAAGATAGCAGTCGTGGCCTGTAATCAGCGGACAATTTTTGAATCGCAGATAGAACTCGCAATGCATCTCAGTCAGGGTAGTCGGCCATTACAGAAATCGGAACCCAGTCTCCTGAACGACAGTTTTGTGCGCTAGCAACTGATTCATTCTTCTCATTCGTGATGGCCGTTGGAAACTTTGAAAGTGATCCAATCTCTCTATTGAGAGTGAATTACTTGCATTGAAATCGTGAGGGATTGTTTGTCCAAAAGCCCGTTTATCAACATTTTTCAGGTGGTACGGTTGCGTACACACAATGTTGTTGATCAAAGTTCATCAAAATGAATCTCAGTGGAAATATTTACTTTCATTATATACACAATGAAACTTGAGGACAAAGTGCACACGCACATTTTACGAATAAATTGGAGGCCGAATATGCGTAGATTTTTTTCAATTATCAATTCAATTTCGTATCGAACCATTTCATGTGACTGCAACGAACCACACACGCACATTTCACGTACAAATTGAAGGCCGAATGTGCGTAGATTTCATTTTAATTAATAATTCAATTTCGTATCGAACGATTTTATGTGCCTGCAAGTGTACCACTGTTATCTGACACGTCCAATCAAAGGCTCGAAAGGTTACCACATCAATAACATTGGTCATATGCACTTAACGGATAACTTACAATCATGAATCGCAATCGACACTTTCATTTCTATTGAGTTGGTATAACATACATTCCGCTCATTAAAGAAAAAAAAGACTGGAACATAATGGTGTTGAAAAATGATATTCTCAGAATTTAAGTGAACGTTTGCTATTACTGATAGAAAAGTGAGTTTCAATCCTTTGATCCTTTCATGGCCTCACGTTTTTCACAACATTATCGTAATGTTTTCTTCGTTTAATGATATAATTACCTCGCCAGTTTTTGAGTTCATTATGTGAACAAATAACAATAAATATTTTTATTCTCAATAAAATATTATTCATTTATTTATTTATTTATTATTTATTTGATACACAATACATTATAATACATATGAATTTTAAATGTTGTGTATCGCTGGTGGTAAGAATTTTCATTTATAATTATATTTTCATAATTATCAATTATGTTTCAAATTTTATGTTTCAATTCTGATACAAAATCATGGTTCCTCAATAAAAAAGATAGGATCGTTTGAACGGGGCACGACAAGGGTGATGTCACCACCCCAAAGGAAAATTGGAAATAAGAAACGTAATAAATTATTCAATTCATTATTTGATTTTCTATCTTCTGTTTGAGGTGAAGCGGTTAGTAAAACTTGATATATTGTGATCATGATCATTGTGAAAGCTCGAAACAGCCAAGCGGCTATGGCTCGTGGATAGAGGTGGTTTTCAAAAGGATTCAACACCACAGACACCTGTTAGTGAATTTCCTTACGAACAAGTGTCTGAATAAATTCGGTCGGCATATTGAATGTTATGAATTCACAAGTTTCACATTAAGAGACTGGAAGAACGCGCCAAGTGTTTCCGCGTTGATGGATGAGCCAGAAAATATCAACATATCTGCTTGGTTATTTATATCCACCTTCAGATCAGAACAATGACGTCACCGACCTCCTCTTTCATTTATCACCTATCTCAATTGATTTCTTCTATAATGAAGAAGGTTTTGTTTAATCGTTCTCAATTAATTGGTGACACTTGTTGCACGAGTCTTAATAACTTTGAGTGACGTAAAAACATTGAATTATTTATTTGGTTCATCTTAACGGCCGATCCTATTCGAGTGAAAATCTGGCATTATCATTATCATTCTCAAATTCCATGAAAATCTGAATGATGAATGTGATTCTGGCATGGCTGAATTGAACTTCAAATCTTCAGCTGGCTGAGTCGAACAGGCAGTGTATCAGCCAGTTCTTCATTTCATGAACGTTGAAGCATAGAGTAATACAGTTTTTTCCAATTTTTTGAAAACTTTATTACTCTATGGTAGAAGTACTCACATTCCTATTATCAGTTAATCACTCATCATAGCTTGCACGATATATTATCGTGGAACGTCTAATTGAGACATTAATCATTGCAATCTGTTGACTATTTACAAAACTCAATCTGGAGATAGATTATCTTGATAAAAATATATGTTATCACCATTAAATATTTATCATAACGTATATAAGACATTCATACTCTACTACGTGATCTAGTGTACAGTAGTTATCCTATACATTTTATAGCTTGACATATACACTTTATTGCGTAAGATGTTCAAAGTAACTGCTTTGTTCTTATTACTTTCAAGCTGCTTTGGTGAGTGAAAACGATTCAGACTGTTATATATTATTTTTATAATACAAATATTTTGCTGCATTCCTTGCACCGGTTGATTGTGGATTTTAAGTCGTAAAAAATGTTCGAAATGTGATTTCATTTTTAAAATTGAATCCTCATCGTCGTAATAAAATTTGGTATAAGTTCAAATTATCCTCATATCACAAGAGTTGGTGACACTGAACAGCATTAGTGACGATGGTGATAAACAGTTCTAATTCCCATGTTAGAGTTTCTCCCACGTTAGTAATTCGTCAGTAAGTCGAGAAAATGTAATTGTATAATCAAGGGTGATATTCCAGATGATTCATGAAATGGCTGATGAAGGCTTTGTTTGGTTGTATATTATACCATGGTTTGATGATGAGTATTTATCTAGGTAAGCGGTAGCTCGTACGAACTACGAAGCAATGTGCCAAACACACATGGTACCCGTAATTCACAATTGTTCTTAGTAGATATGAGTAATTTCATATTATCATAGAATGATTTATTTTATTTTATTTATTCAATCTTCTGCCAGTAGATTCACAATATTTTTTTTACAGGGTGTAAACAGTTTCATATTAAAATATTTGGCACGTCAGGTACATATAACTAGGTACATACATGATACAAAACAAATACCAACATATAATATACACATTAAAATTGGAACAGAATTAAAAAAGAAAAGAAAAATAAATGACACAATTCAAAAATATTGAGTCAAGTCAAATTAAAAAATATACTTATGGATGGTTACATGCATCAATAAAATCCTTTTCACAATATACTCCTTTTTGTATTAAAATTTTTTTAAGAGATAGTTCAAACATGCCCTTATTTTCAATTGTGGTGATAGTCTTTGATAAACTATTATAATAACCTATTCCTTTGAAAGTACAATTCTGTTCAAATAAAATGGTTCTATGTGCTATGTTACGTATATTTTCCTTTTGGCGTGTGTTGTGCTGATGAATATCAGAGTTAAGATTTAAAATATTCAGGTTGTGAATGTCACTGAAGTTGATTCCAGTAACATAATTTTAATATAAATAAAAAATGGATGATGAATTTTATTCATCATTGGGCAAGCCATCATGAAGATTTCTCATAATATTTCCACCTTATTCTTTTCTTTACTACCTTCCTTCGACACTTTCACTCGTCACTTTCACCAGTTTTTTTTCTCTCTCACTAATATTCACATCTTATAGGCCAGACGAGAAACTTCAGTCCATGGTTATATATTTGAGAAGTCACAGCATTACACTGATAGTTCACTCATATTTGTTAAAGAAAATTATCATGGAATCACAATTATGGTCAGGAAAAGTGAACTTGAAACACTTTAACAATTTTGAAATCATATTTTCACGCACGATTTTATATTGAACCGTCTCCACTATTGAATATGGTTTCCCATGTGGTTCCTTTTCGTATCTGCCATCGCTTTCTCGATAACGCAGCATAAGCACACAAGGGTCTGATAAATGAAAAACAAATAATGAAAAATCAAATTCATAAGTACCAAAACAACAATTATGTTCCTATAACATCAACAATTGATGTCCATACAAAATGGAGAATAAGGGATGCTTTGAAAATTTTTATGATGGAGTCTCAACCTAGTTTCTTATTCAAGATAAGATGAATATACTCCTCTCACAATAAAACGATAAACTATTTTGTCATCAAAAAGTTTTTCACCGCCATAACTCAAGACTGAGAACGGAAATACTAAATAACTTACTTTTAATGAGTTATTACGGAAAGAAATCAGGAAGCGTTAGTAATAATATTTCTTGCAACAGAGAACCGTGTTGACCTAAAAACTGGTCATAAAAACCTTTATTGGAACCAACGTTCTGAATAATACTGTAATGCTGAACTTGACTGTCAAGCAATGATAGATGTTCCAAGTTCCATAATAAGGTTAAAGATGAATAAACCTGATAGAAATAAGAAAAAATCTTGGAAATTTAACCATTCTTTTTTATGAGCATGCAAAACTTGATTACGTCAATTAGGTGATTAGAGATGGTGAGGTGGGATGATGGATAATTTGGAAGGTGCAACGAACAAGAAAAAATTATCTTAAATATGATATTCCACATTGAAAACAATTCACGAATCACTGTTATCTAATTGAGGTAAATGTAGACTCGTTCGGATGACGCATCATTTGAGTTAATTCACGACCAAGAAGAGAATAATCGATTGGAATTTAAACCAATGAAGTTTGAATGTGTAATTAGTCCAGGATTGGTGAAAAATTGGATTCTGGATTATTGGGAGAGAATTGATCCATTCATTATTGCATATATTACATTATCGATCATTTCTATCACAACCAAATCTTATCTCCTTCTTCTGATTATCATGATATTTGTCTACTTCGTAGGTTCATGAATGATTTTTTTCTCATTCATATTAATTGTCGAACATGAGCTATATTATATCCAACTATTCTTCTGGGATGGTGAGATTGACCTTATATTACCCCTTTTAGAACGATCCTGAACTTGTATCCCTCACTTTTATTCGTGTCAATTTTCGATGTTGATCGATGTCGAATATATATATATATATATATATATATTATTTTTTTTTTTGTTCGTCACATTTTTGTACACACATTCAGTACGAGTTTGACTAATTTGATATTCACAATGTTCGAATTAGAAAGTGGAACTTTTAAAAAGTTATGAGAAAAAGCGAGCATATCTTTCAACAATGACATCACTCTATTGATGAAAAACCATTGTCGATTTTTTATTTCTGAACTTCCAGTCAAAAATCAAAATGGGGTGGTAAGATCGCCCTTGTGGTACCCCGTCCAAACAATCCTATCTTTCATTCATAGCCTTAATTGGAGAACAATGATTTTGTATCAAGTTTCGATGTTATTAAAAAAAAAAAAAACTTTCAGTCGACCATATTGGCACTCAAATAGGTCCACACCACAGCTCATTCTGTTATTACTTTCAGAGTAGAATAATCTGTTGACTTGTGATTGTGTTTTATTTCCAGTCGGTTCTTTCGGTCAGTCAGAAGTATGTGGAGGGGAAGTGAACATTGTGGACCATCCATATCATGTAGGTAATATTTAACTACGGAACTTTTGGTTGGATCGGAAGTGGGTTTCAGATTGATTCGGTTCGGATCAAATCAGTTCAGGATCTTCAGTATGGTCAATTTGGGTTGGGTCAAGTTGCCCGTATCCCTTACAGTTCATTTAGGTTAGTTTAGGTGACATAGAGTGATGGTCCGATGAATAGCGACTTCTACTCAACTAAAACGTATATGTAGAATCACGGAGTTGAATACTGTGTGAAAGTTATCATTGAGCTGGTGAATTGAGCATTCAAAAGACAGAGACAATAATATAAAATCACAATAATTAGATTTTTCCTCATTATCAGTTCGATGGAATGTGCAATGGGATGTGCAATTATCTTCGATAAGAATCTTCGTTTTGTTAGTTTCACAAATATAAGTTTGTATAGTTAGAAAATTTTGGAATCTCCTCTTGTATACTTGAATTCTCTACTCGAATTCATTTTTTGTTCTATCATTTTCCAAATATTTTTTGAAATTTATGATAATATATAAACTTTTCAGACTGTTATTCAGAATTAACGAATCGAATTTCAATGATTTAAATGTTACTCCATACAATAACATACGACACAGAATCATTTCAATCTTCAATATCACAGTTTCAACCCAGAGATTCATATTTTGTGTGCATTCCTTAATGACGTGTAATTCTTAGCCTGATGGAACCAACCGATATTCAAGTTAAGTTAATCATCTTAAGAATTGAAATTGATTGAAAAAATCAGAATTTCCGATAGTTCCAATCAGTACCAATTTTAAAATGAAATGTATTTCCAACTTGAACTTCACAATTGAACAAACATCAGCTATTGAAAGCTGATATCACCTGAAATTTGGAGTTCAAAATTAAAGAACCTATTTTCATTCATTGGGATCATTTTGAATATCAATTCAAATAGTATTATCATCATCATTTTGAATTTTACTATCATTATCATCATTGTTGATTACCAACGGATTCACTCAATATTATATAATGTTGTAAGCCACATCTAAAAGTTAGTAAGCTGATAATTGTAAGTTGATAATTGTGAACTGCTAACCATTCTGATTTCCTCGGAAGATGGTTGAAGGAATTATTGAATGAATAAATGAATGAATAAGTCCCAAGTTCCGATGAGGTGATAATCAGATGAGTTACGGAAATAATATATGAGATCAAGGGTGATTACACATTAATTTACTAACTATCGCTTACCTCACTGATCATCAGTTGGTACAACCCGATCTGAGGCTCTGTCTTACAAACTTCAGTCAGCATTTATCTGAGAGTTTGTGAGTCCTCATGATACTAACACCTTCTAACTGTCGGTTATATCCGGTAATTTTGGCAATGCAAGAACTCGAATATTCATCATTCCGTTAAAATGACAATATCATTATAAGTTTTCGAAAGATGTAATTTGTGACTTTTAATGACGTGGTATATTTTTTCATCAGTGTTGAAACCCCATGTTTCTTCTGATGAGGTTTGAAAAAAATGCATTGCAGTACCACAGTGAGATGTGGTAGTACTGAAGAAAACATAACTATCATAGATCACATATAGATTTCATACTTCACATACGTACGGTCGGAACAATCATACAGTGCGTGTCGCAGCTAGATTGGATGAAACATCATTTATTTACTTTGAATAAAACATCTGAATAATACATATACATGAATATTCGGTGACAAATTTCACATTACAAAAACACATGAACCATGTATACATGATAACATGATTGTTCAGACGAGCTTCAGCGAGGATTCAATTTGACATACTAAAAAAAAATTGGTGTTCGTTTTTATGTTTTTTTAATGTGTTTTTGTCGGTTCTCCACAGGTCAAACGGCTACAGCTATCAACTTAAAACTTTTTATCATGGTTCCTCATCCAACTCAGATCTGTAAAGTTTTGTGGTATTATCCGGTGTCAGCTTTTATTTTCATGCATTTTAGAAATTTCAAAAATACCTATTAGAATAACACGACAGAAAAAAAAATATTTTCAAAAAAATGAAATCGTGTTCGAAATTGAATCACATCTTGATACAAATTTCTGGAAATTCTAAGCTTGATAGGGTCAGTCATTTTGAATAAAAAACAAGAAATGTGCTGAATTTGTACCACTCGAAGCAGTGTTCACCAATTTATAACTTAAATGTTACCCAACCCAATTGGCGAATTTAGGCTAAAGTTGGGCGAAGAAGTCAACAAACTATTACTTCACGCTCGTCTTACAACGCGCAAATAGCGTTTTCCTAGTTATATACAATTTTGATAAGATTGAGATTGATAAATATAAGATTGATGAATTTTGTGAGTGTTGAGTGGTGTGATGAATGAGAATGGTGTGGTCACTGATACAGGTCACATATTATGATATGGAGTCTGATATTAAACTGTATCATCTGAATATAATATGTTCATATTATTCTTGATTTTTCAGGCATCTTTTCTGATCGGAGGAAGTTTTTTCTGCAGCGCAACACTCATAAGTGACAGTCATGCTATCCTGGCAGTTCATTGTCTCAATAGGTAACTTAACTTAGATTCCTACTCAGTATTTCATTTTTTGCGTACATCAATTGTTGAAAGTATGAACCTATCAATCTAAAAGAAATGTTCTCGTGGGAAAAATTCCATGTCATATATATATATATATATATATATATATATATATATATATATATATATATATATATGTTGTACCGTGCTCTCGGGTTGACCGCGTATGCTCTTTAGAAGAGAACTGCTGGATCTTAAAAGATCCTTTGTCTCTCCAACGTTTCGGCAAGATGTGACTTGCCATCTTCAGGGGATCCGTAGTCTTCGGCGTGCGTAGATGCTATTCGATCTACGCACGCCGAAGACTACGGATCCCCTGAAGATGGCAAGTCACATCTTGCCGAAACGTTGGAGAGACAAAGGATCTTTTAAGATCTAGCAGTTCTCTTCTAAAGAGCATACGCGGTCAACCCGAGAGCACGGTACAACATTCTACTCAATCCGCGAGAACATCCTTCACAACAATATATATATATATATATATATATATATAACTTAACTTAGATTCCTACTCAGTATTTCATTTTTTGGGTACATCAATTGTTGTACGTATGGACCTATCAATCTAAAAGAAATGTTCACGTGGGAAAAATTCCATGTCATATATATATATATATATATATATATATATATATATATATATATATATATATATACATATATATATATATATATATATGTATATATATATATATATATATATATATATATATATATATATATATATATTTATATATATACACTTTCTAATGAAAGAACGTTATTATGAGTGGCAGTCATAGAAAGGATCCTGGGCTCCTGAATAACATACTCTTTCTCTTTCTGACCTTCATCACCGACCTGGAATTGATTCCTTGCTGTCTGTTTGTAGGTTACCTGACCGGGTGCTGAGCCTTAGAGCTGGCAGTTCCCACGCGTCAAGCGGAGGCGTTGAACGCGTCATTGACTCGTACTGGGCGCACAACCAATGGTTGCAGTACGACTACGCGGTCGGTATGGTCAAGGTGAGATTCACACAATGCACGAATTGAACAACAGACAAATAATTATATGATACTTGAAATCGATTGATTATTATAATTTGAATGTGATCACTGATCTATAGAATACATAGAAATAAAATAAATCAATAGAATAAATTATTGACTATGGATAAATTCCCAATAACTCAATCTCTTTGTTCAAAAACCGATACCACCATAGAAAATTGAAACCCATATTAACCGAATCAGATATTGACAATTTCACAATTTTCAGATTGAGAATTGAGTTTGGCATTCCTACTTCAGATATCATTTCTCTCAACTTCAATGTGAATTTCATTTGCTTTGTTCAATCGAATACTATTTTAATTTATATTGTCATGCAGGTAGTACATGTTCTCATGCACATGTTGTCACGTGGCTCTCAGCCTAATTCCAATCACGTGTATATAGGGTGTCCAATTTCAACAATGAAAAAATATGAATAAATGGATATATGTGGGACTGCATCAAGTGAAAATATGACGAGAATTATGAAGCGTTCAAATACACATTTTGCTATCTGATGAAAAACATTTGTCAAGTCTGGTATCATCAAGTCTAGTATGTTTTCATCTGAGATTTGTTTAGAAAAATTAGTATGTGTGACCATGGTGATAACAACTCCAAACTGCCAGTTAGATCTATGCAACCACGTTGGTAATACGTGCCTTAAAGTTGATACTGGGGGTTAGCTATCGGTTATTTCGTGTTGTTACCATGATAGCGGACTATTTTGCCACCAAACTTGATGGTTCACTGTTATTTAGATTTTTGTGACACCTTCCAATATTCTGCATGGGGAGACGAGAATTTTCAATGAACACAAATTTAAGACTGTACATATGCATTCAATATAATAAATCTCCGATTCATATGATTCTTTTCATAAAGATGGAAATATTTCAGTCACTGAATGAATGGATATATCAAGGATCTGAGGTGCTCCCACAGCGAGTCAATCAATGATAAATATATGAACATTCATGAGAGAATTCATGATTGCTTCGACTGTGATGTATGATAATTCATTTGATTATCACTAGTTGGAGTCAACACCGATATATTAAACCCTAATATATTATCAGAGTGAATCAAAAGATCCGTAAGGTGATGAAATCGATATGAATTAGTCAAAGTGATAGCAATTGATCAATGAAGATGGGCGTGACTTATACGAAGCAGGGGAAATTTCAGATACCTTGATTGCCCATTTCCCCATTTCCCCTGCTTCACTGTCCACTTGATTGGTAATTTATATTTTGTGACATCACGAGGGCGGACGATCTAGATCGGTCAATTGTATGTTTATGATTTTTTTCTTCCAATAAAATCAGGTGAATGAACCCTTCGAGTTGAGCCCCTCAATTGAACCCGTGAAACTGCCTGCATTCGGCGAGCTCATCAATGTCGGAGACATCACTACAGTCACTTCCTTCAGTTCTACCGTAAGTGACACACAATAACGATATTAACAAAACGTGTATGTTGATCATTTTTCCAGATATTATTCTGAGTTTTTTTTTTCATTCTGATTTTTTGAGATATTATATCCACTTCTCATTCAGATGTAACGGATTTAATTACTGATGGAGATTGTGGGTCCATAGCTCTTCAAGTTACTGTTTCAAACTTCATGAATTATCCACCTATGTCTTCATTTCTGTTCGTGAAAAATCACCACTGGGAATGTATATGGTTCGAATAAATTTGTGTCTTGAGATTTCTCCTAATCTTTGTATATGTGTCTCTTCGACACGTTATCATACACAAATCTATTTCTAACATGAAGCCATCCAGAATATGTGTCATTGAATGGACTCATGTATGAATATATATTCTCTATGCATGAATAAAGATGAAGAAAATTGAGTATTCTTGAAATAAGGTGATGAAATAAGATGGATATTTCACTTTATTCCTCAGTGATGAAATTTAATTTGCCTATATTCGTAATTCGATCTCGCGACCTAGCATTGAAAAATTCACAGTTTTGATATGAGCCCACTTATTGTATTATTCCCACAGCCAATAGATGTTTCCTGAATTCCAACTTAACACTTGATAATCTCGGGTTTCATTGGAATTACCGGAACAATTTTTTTCTTAATCGCAAAATGAGTATAAGATAATTCATTCACATGAACAATATCAGATATCGGTGATATTCTATATACCATGGAGATGATTGCAAAACATGAGATCATCCATGGTGGATAATAGTTTTCAAAATCTTGATCATTGGTCAGATATTTTCCTGAGACTTGAAGGTAGAAACGCGGATACCCGGAGAATCATACAGTATTTCCAGATGAGCAAGGTGTTGTTTTGTAATAGTTCTCATGATTTGTCGTCACAACTCGCCGATTCTCCGAGCTAATGATTTCGGCAAACAGTGAATTCACCTCAGAATAAATGCGCAACATTCATACTGTGTCATTTTACGCATGCACTCTAACATTTCTAATAGCACGAGGGTGCATCAAGACACAACCCCGAATCAAAAAATGAGATTCTTTTGTGCCGTTTATTATATATTCTCCGCGTCCACTAATTCGGTGTTTGTTCCATGACGATTGGTCAAGCCATCAGCGAGATCTCGCGATGCAAATATAACAGCTCGAAATGAGAGCACACACCTATGACGTTGCCACGAGAATTACGAAGTGGGTCATGTTTCCCTCACTCAGTTGGTTATTCAGTTGAGGTGTTTATCGTGTGATCCTAGACTCCTCGGTGCGTCTTTACTTGAAACCACCTCTTCAACCTCCCCCAAACATATATCCATCTGTATTACTTTATCGATATCTTCGACCGAATATCATTCGATATATATATATATATATATATATATATATATATATATATATATATATATATATATATATATATATATATATATATATCTTCCGAGCATATCTTCCAAGTGGACTGAATTCAATGAGGAGGCAATCTCTTTTCCGGTATTTTCTGGAACTGATGCTGGTTGCCTTTTTCCGTGGCGAGCATATTGGCGTTTTTCTCACTCCAGCCGGTGGACGCGTACTGGTACTCAAGATTTTGACGTAGTAAATACGCTATGTAAATCAAGCAGATGGACGATTCCATTGAAAGTTCCATAGTAAAATTCAATGATTTAATAGTATGGAATGGTGACGTGATAATTCAATGACAAGCACAATCCAGAGATGATTCAATCTTCAGGTTACCATGTTGGAAATGTTATTGGAATTGATGCCCCATTAAGATGCTCGCCGTGAAGCCACGACTGTCTGTCTGTATGACGACTCGCTTAACATCACCTCTGAACATAATGTGTCACCTGAACGAACTCAACAGTATTCTTGTAATCCTATAAGAAAACCCAAAGGACCATTCATCACAATGAGAGTTAAGCGGTAGCTTGTCGTGAGGGACCAGGTGTCACAACTTATGTCGTAAGACTTAATACCGTCAGTTCTAATTTCAAACCAGAACAGAATGAGGGAATAATTACACCTCATAATCAGTGGAGACACGGTTGATGTTGCAGGTTGCCAGACTTACCGGAATCTCAATTAGCATCCGTGTCTTATTATCACACTGTTGTACCCCTCAACAGCTTTTGTAGACAGAGAATCTCTCTTCTGTAGGCCTACCTGAGACAAATACATGTTTCTGTTTCTCCTCACTAAAAGTTAATGTCACATTCACTTGAGTATGGATTATCTATTCAAAAAATCATTGAAAAATATGTTCAATCTGTTACGGGAATCGAACATATTTTTTGATTTGACAATATGATTATTTCTAGCTCAACTCAATCAATCGAATTCTACTTTGATTTTTTTCAGGTGTAGGGTAAAAATAGTATTGGAATGAGGTATTGATGAGTCATATTGAATACTTCGAACCCAATCAATTTCGAATTATGAAGTTATCATAATGCGACCATTTTATAGATCTAATTATCTCATACATGAATTCATGTGAATTGATGAATATATATGGGCGTGACTCATCGATCATCCAGTTGCACTATATTATTGATGATCATTTAGAGATACTCTGTGATTGGGCATCGGGAGTTTGTCACAGTTTCAGCAGTTCCTTTGATTGAATGCCATGTTTTGTGACGTAAAATAGGTTTGTTATTGTACTTCAGGAAACAAATGTTCTTGTTTTCAATCACAAAAATGTAATGATAAATTTATTCAATTACCGAATTATCCATTTCAATTATATCAAAGAAATTATTCCACTCCATCACAAACATCCAACATCCCTTCCGATCATTCAAAGTGATTACATTCAATCCAATGGAATATAATGAAACAGACGTGGTCAATAGACCCAAATTGTAAGATACCCACTAATAATTCAGGTCTCGTTATCCAGGAAAGTGGTGTTGACAGTACGCTGGAGAAGATGTCGATTCCGATCCTGGAGTCGGAGATCTGCCAGCTGGAATATCTGCAGACCACCTGGAGAGACAGTATGTATTGCGGAGGACGTGTGGCTGGTGTCGCCGAAACTTGTGCGGTAAGAATGATAAACACGCTATGAATCGAATATTAGAAACTCGAATTTTATATCACAAGATAAACGTAGCATATGCGTTGTAAGATGAGCGAGATATCTGAATGAGGTATGGTCAGAGTCTTCAAAGTAGTTCTACCTCTGCTACTTTATTGATTCTGGTATAATAGGAACTCTACACACCTTGACTTCTATATAATATAAATATCGAATCCAAAAAGCAGTGAATCTCAGCAATTTTTTGATATCATTTGTATTCATTTGTTGAATGAAAAACATGTGTCATTATTTTGTTCACATTCGAGGAGAATTCATTTTTTTTTCGAAGAGATTTAATTCCAAAAATTTTCGGTCTGACCAAATCTTATCAAGTTTTTGAAAACTATGAGATAAAATGTCAGAAGTGGTCGAATCGATATTACCTCAAAACTACACAATTCTGAGTTGGATCAGTCTCCATATACAGAAGAATTTTCATGATGATCAATCAAACCCTGAGAGCTGTGCAGTGCTTAAAAACATCAGACAAACAAACAAATAACACTGAAAAAGCCGATCATGGGAGAAGGATGGAAGTCATCGCATTCACTCATCAGAACATATTTTTAACAATTAAAATTGACAGATAGGCTTACTTCGAAGTGTCAGGAAATTATGTATACATAATTCTTGTATTAGTTGAATATCTAGAAGAAGTGGATCCAAACATTGGAGTCCCATCGACATCATTTGACATCGACAGTCCCCTTATGTTACATCCACACTCCACTATAGTGCAAGGGTGATTCGTTCCTTTATATTTGATGAATGATAGATTGTATTTCATATATATATAAATATATATATATATATATATATATATATATATATATTCATTTATATATATATATTTATATATATTTATACATATATACACATATATATATATATATATATATATATATATATATATATATATATATATATTTAATAATGATATATATTCAACAGGAAGATTAAAGTCGTGTATGAAATTGTGAGATCTTTCAGAAAAGATTTCACAATTTCATACACGACTTTAATCTTCCTGTGAAATATATATCATTATTATAAAATGAGTCGTGAAAGCTTAAAAGTTTCAATATATATATATATATATATATATATAGAGAGAGAGATATGTATATATATTCATATATATATATATATATATATATATATATATATATATATATATATATATATATATATATATTTTAAATATATATATATATATATATATATATATATATATATATATATATATATATATATATGTATTCTTATATATATATATATATATATATATATATATATATATATATATATATATATATAAATATATATATATAAATATATATATATATATATAATATATATATATATATATATATATATATATATATATATATATATATATATATATATATGTATATATGTATTCATATATATATGTATATATATATATATGTATATATATATATATATATATATATATATATATATATAAATATATATATATATATATATATATATATATATATATATATATAAATATATATATATATATATATATATATATATATATATATATATATATATATATGTATTCATATATATATGTATATATATATATATATATATATATATATGTATATATATATATATATATATATATATATATATATATATATTCAAATCCTTATTCTGAGTCTCCATTCATATGCAATCGAGTTACCTAATTTGGCGTTCTGATTTCACACCAAGTTCTTCTGAATGTGTTGAAGATTAAACAGAAATTTCCAGTTGAATGATAAGAAGCAGTCAAGCTGGAGTTAATGTCAACATCACTTCTCACAGCTAACAAATTCCTCTCTTTTCCACTCACAAAATTTTATCGTGGTCCCACATTACTAGAACATCATGAATTAATTCAATGCTCAAAAATGAAAGTCTTCAATATTCCCACAAATAGCTCTCAACATTATCATAACCATAAGCTCATGAAAGGATATTATTAAACGTATCTTAAACGTATTCAAACGCCCGAAGTATCATAATCATCATCACATTATGCACGATGAAATATAAGAGAGCGTTGCTTTTGAATTTAAACCATTTCTCCTTTGAAGTTGAGTCATTTTCTAAACTCGCTATACGAGCTTTTTAGACTCCAATATAGAATTAGAGTCACTTTATGGAAAATAATTGATACGTCAGGTGGTTTATGTACGTTTACGTTTTAGAATCTTCCTCACGAGCCGACAGTGTTAATCCAAGTTGATTCCAAGAGGTTATAGTGAATCAACGAGAAAATGTCGACGTTGCTTAATTTCATGGTGAATGTTGTTCATGATAATTTGTTTCCGTTATATTCATTCCTTGACTTATATTAGAATGATACCAACTACGAACACAATCTAAGTACCGCATTTTGACTCTCATAAAATTATTCCTCCGGGTGAATTAAAGTATGTAGCAGAAGAGAGGATGAAATTTGTAGCTCATAGCTGAATATTTAAGTAGTTCAATCTATTCAATTCGTCGTTCTAATGATGGAAGAAACATGATCACTCACCACAAAACAAGAGCGCTTCCTGCATTGAGTTGCACTAAAATTGCTCCGCCACCATGACGTGTACTACTCCAATGCCCGGATTCACAAAGAGTCCCACCTCTAAGACGTCTCAAGCTAAGACTACATTCATTAAGACCGATACTAATCCCAACTCAGTTAAATGGTCCCAACTGGGTATATCCTAAGGATAAGACTCTTTGTAAATCCAGGACCTATTTTTTCTGCAGTTCATGACAAACAAACACAAATACCATGGTGGAACCGATCGTAGTATCTGTAATAACGTGTTTCTGTTACAGTTCCGCCGTAGCTCGCCGATGATCCTGAACGGCACCCTAGTCGGCGTGGCTGTGTTGAACAGGGGTGTGGATCGGCCCGATTATCCAGGCGGCTACACCAAGATACGATTAGTGAGAGACTGGATAAACGCCACGACTGGCGTGTAAACCGGCCCTTCATTGTGAAGAGATCAATACAAATGTTGATGGAATAAAATGGAACATATTTGTAATTAAGTTTGTATATTGATGGATATCATCACCCTAAAACTGGATTTCAAAGTACAATAACGATATTCATCTCCCTAATTCTTTAAGAGACCATGACATCAACATTTCAAATTCAGAGATTGAAAGGTAATTTAGTTTTCCTTTCAGGATCAAGACCTTCCTCAGAGTCGTTGCGTGGACATTACTGAATTCTGTTCATGTTTCTATACAGAATGAATGATGCTTAAGTCATGACTCATGGTATCTGGATGGAAACAAGAATCATCCCAATTTTTTCAGATTGAGATGAAGATTTTCATTTTTTTCTGAAATTAGGAGAACGAAAATCGTCAAATATTCATCGAAATCTAGATTCTGGGTTGTAGCTTCCTTCGATTGATTATTTCTTCAAGTTTGTAGAAATGCAATATATTGAATAAACTCACTTGAATATGGCACATGCAATATCCAAGACGGGTGTGGATCAATTGACCACTAGTGATAGGCGTGGCTAATCGCCAAAGCCATCTGGATCTATACTTCATGTGGGAATTTAGAAATATTCTGATAGGTTAATGTGAAATTTCCCACATAACAAAGCCCATTTGATTGGATGTTCTGTTTTGTGACGTTTATAAGCGGGTCAATCACTGGTCGTCAATTACCATACTGATAAGTCATTCAGAAGGCCGTTGGTCGAGTTTAATCATGGTCAACCATTCTTAATGCAGTATATCATAGTTTTCTTTGACTCTAAGCCAATGCTGGGATGATTCTCTATAATATCTCACTAATACCGCTGCTTTGATCCTGCCATGAATAAGTGATAATGTAATCAGTTATAATGATAATTGACGACTTGGAATAGGCGTGGCTTTACCATTCGGCCAGTTGGATCATATCATTTGTGGTCATTTCAAGATACCCCGATTGGATATTCGAATTTGATTATAGTTCTAGCAGCTCTGTCTATTGAACGGTATGATTTCTGACGTCAAGGGAGCGGAGACTGCGAGTCGTCAATTATACTTATATGATTATTGAGATGATATTGACCACAGGCTGTCCACAAACAAGCCAGATACTATTTAGACACAACCTGATGATATAGAATACCGATACAAGAATGACATACGATATATATATATATATATATATATATATATATATATATATATATATATATATATATATATGTAATTAGGAGTATTCATACATAATATATATGAGAATGAGTGAGTCAATCAATACAAAAATGATTCATTTGGAAAAGGTTAAAATTAAGAAATGCTGAGAAAAAGATCAATGAAGAATTGAACACCATAATTTAAATTCAAAATGAGAATCGAA
Organism: Brachyptera risi; assembly: GCA_964007535.1. NCBI lineage: Eukaryota > Metazoa > Arthropoda > Insecta > Plecoptera > Taeniopterygidae > Brachyptera > Brachyptera risi. Next base: position 18,341,529 of record OZ023333.1, on the reverse strand, counting down.
GATAATATATGATTTAATTTGATATACAATGATTAAAATTTCAAGAAATGGATGGATGATCAAGAAGTTCAGTTTGAGTGAGGAGTAGAAAGTGATCACAATGCATTGTTATGAACACAACCGACATAAATGAATGTCTTCTTCCGTTTTGGAAATAGTCTAGATTCTTTCATACATTGAATTGATCATCTGCGTATATATATATATGTGTGTGTAGGTCCTTATGTATTCACGTTGATTGCCTGAGGGATTCATATGATAACTGAAAGTCTAAAGCCTTGAGAGTGTGGTTAATATAATTGAGGTTCGAACTGGAGAACTTTTCTAATGGACCATAGCATTTAACTGACTTCTTCACAAATCTGATTAAATGATTCGGAATAGTTCTTTTAGATTAAATATTGAAAATATGTAAATATATTCAGTTTCGAAATGAGGATATTCCTTCGGGGAACTGAGAGACTGTGGAAGTGATAATTTTTCCAGCACATGAAATGTAAATTTCAACTTTCAGCTCCATATTATGCTGAGACCTATTGAGGCAAACAATAATAAATGGAGTGAAAAACACCCACACGCATAAATGGGTTCGTAATTGTTCAAACTGAAATAGAATTGTTCACTGGATAATTGATAATTTTTTTGGGGGTAACACTATTTATGGTCATAGAGATTAAAATAATCTCATGAATATACAAAATCATTTTAACAACTATTGAAATAACAAGGAAACGCCACCTTCGGTAGCTCAGTCAGCTGAGACACCACTTCGGAAACTGAGGTCAACGTTGAGCATGGATTCGAGTCCCGCTTGAGACATGAGTATTTGTAAATGTATCTCAACTTGTCATCACTTCATAGTTTCATGATCACTTGCTCATTAGTACCGCCGTATTACCCAGCTGATGGTGAGGTTGTTGAGCAAACAATAATCATCAACAAGAAAAACACAGTTCACGGTGAGATTAGTGAGATTTTTTTACGGAATGTTATGGAAAGCTGTACACACAGACACCCTCATTTCGAAACTATACTAGGCAAACGCGAAATATGCGTTGCAAGATGAGCGAGATATCTGAATAAGGTATAATAACAGTCCTACATTTACTACTTTATCGACTCTGGTATTCTACACACTTTGTCCTTCATTTAATTGCTACTTCATCTTCTCTGGTATTCTACACACCTTGACGAATATGAAGAATATTTTATGCTTGGGCAAATATCGAATCTGCGAAGCAGTGAATCTTGGCTCATTTCCATATATTTGATCTATACAAAAAGTTATTTGAATTTTTTTCTTCGAAACGGCTGATTCGAATTGCTTACAAAATAGTGATTGAGTGTATCATTCATGTTTGAACACACAGAGAGAATTCTTTTTTTTTCGGAGAGGTTTCATTTTTTAAAATTTTCTCATCCAGCCTAATCTTATGGGGTTTTTGAATACTTTGACATGATATTTCTCAAAATCTAATCGACCGATTCATTCCAAAAACTATTCAGCTCTGAGTTGTAGAAGTTGGCCCGTACAAAAAAAGTTTAATGTTGATCAGTCAAACCCTGCGACCTGTGCAGCGCCCACAAACAAACAAACAAAAAAAAACACACAGACAAAGCCCTATAAGAGTGGGATGGAGACTTCACTACGCTCATCCAATCAACTTCACGCGTTTTTTTTCACCTGTTGCATTGTGTATAACTCTCATTGCTGAAACATTCAATTCATACATCGGTGAAATAAAAGAGAAAAAAAAAAATATATATATATATATATATATATATATATATATATATATATATATATATATATATATATATATATATATATATATATATATATACAGATATTCTCTATCTGGGTTATTCTTGGATTATTGCGATAGAAGAGATGAACATTTTCGAAGATTCAAGATATTTTAGCCCTCACGCAAATAATATTCATCAATTATTCATGAAGATAATATGTCCACTGAATTTTATCACGAACAATTATTTATCTCAGAATATAAGATCGTCATTGTAATGGCTTTCAGAACGATTCCATTCTATCATACCCTACCTCAAATGACATCGCGGAAACTCATTCGATCCTAGTGATAATAAAACATATATTCTCAGCGTGGAATTGTCTATCTATGCCATATATCACCAACTTTCATCGCACAGACAAAGAGGAGCAGAAATCCAATATTGATTCACCTATTAGTTTATAGGAAAGTGAGAAGTTACGAGTAAAAGAAAATCAATTGAACTCACTAATTGCCTGAAAAGGAAGTAAGACATTACAATTCACTTGAGAACTATTCATCATCACCAATTGAAGTCGAACATTTCAAGTTAACCAATTGGAATGAATCATCTGGAAAATACACAGTTATCAATAATCGATTCGAAAATCTGTCAGGCGATATATTCCGAATGAGATCAATTTATCAACACCAATCCGTGAATCAGATGAGCAATATCAATTCAGTGAAACCAATTTCTCAGAAGCAATTTCAGAATGGTTTAAACAGTGAGAATTGAGAAACAATAGTTTGAATGGTGTGAGTGAATATATGTTGAATGTTTTTTTTTTTTAAATGACTTCAAAACTTGATACAAAATCATTGTTCCCCAAATAAGGCTATGGATGTTGAATGAAATGTTGAATGTAGTTGTATCTAAGTTGTATCAACAGTGTAGGCCTAAGTTGATACCGACGTATCAAAACTCACGTGGAATAATTTCATATCAATGACCGTATATATTTGAAAATTGAGGTGATAAGATCGTCATTGTGATGCCCCGTTCAAACGATCATATTTTTCATCCCTTGCCTCGATTGGAAAACAGTGATTCTGTATCAAGTTTCAATGTTATCGAAAAATAAATCAAATTGAGTGATTTGCATTCGATGAAAAAAATGTCAACTGTGGAGAATTTTTGTGAGCTCACCACCCGAACTTGAATGAAAATGTCAACTCCTTTGTTCTGTGGAATATCAATTGTCTTAACTCTACACCAAACTTGAATATTATATCCGCAACGCAAACTGGAGAAATTTACAATTCGCGGCGCATCGCTTTGTGCAAAAGTTGCACTTTTCTCCACCTTATTGTAATCACGTTCTTCCAATTCAACTCGACAAGTTTCTGTCTCTCTCTCTCTCTCTCTTTGTCTCTTTCTTTTTCTTTCTCCCTCTATCTTCTTCTCTCTCCTTGTATCTCTCTCTATGTCTCTCTCTCTTCTCTTACTCTCTCTATGTCGTTTTCTCTCCCCTTTTATTTCTCTCTCTCTCTTTCTATCTCTTTCTCCCTCTTTTTCTCCCCATCCCTCACCCTCACCCTTTTCCAAATTGTACATCTATTCTCATTCTTTGCTCGATAATATAGCAAAGATGTGACTTTATATCCTCGTTAGATGAATCAGAAATTCAGACGTTAGTGAAAAGAAGTAAAGACTTCAGGAAGAATGAAGCAGTAAAGAAAAGCAGCTGCAGCGATTTAGGGCGAGGAATATTGCAATACCTCACACTCGTTTGAAACTCTCTTCTTTATGCTTTATTTATGACGATTGAAAAGAGTGTTTTCGTGTTTTCGAGAAAATTATCGAATGATTGACTTCACGAGAAGATCGGAAAAGATATTTCTCCATTCATGGAATCGAATTTGAGTGAATTTTCTCATTCTTTTTATACATACTCTGGCGGATTTACTTATCAAAATATTATTCTCATTTCTTTGAGAATATTTTCTCTTGACATTTTATCACATTTTGTGATTCCATGTTGTCTGACTTGTCCCAACTACATAACTTGATAATATGAATCACACATCAGTTGGCATCAGTTATGACGTTTCTACTTTCAACACGGCACCTCCACTCGTATAATTATTGGTTTATTAAATATAATATTTTTATTTTCCCGAACTTGGCACACAATCAAAAGGTTCTTCGTAACAAATATTGTGCGTGAATGTGTTCAGGTGAAAAACTGGCCTGAATATGTTCTCTGAAGACTGGATAAAACTGGATTACAAGTTATGAAACCAGGAAGACAGGAATTTCATGTCTCCCAAAAAAAAGGAAGTGTTATTTATTGTTGGTCCAGGTTTTAGCGAGACGACAAGCCACACGTGTTCGGTCACTTTGTGAAGCTCTGACACAATAGGGTTGATCAGAAGGGATGGCAGAGTGTACTGATGATTGTCATAGCCCAAAAACGGGTGAAAAAAAGGTACTACGACGTGAGCTCTCACGAATAAAAAATGGAAAAAAAACAATTTCGTTCTTGTTGCATATAGTCCTGTATATGAATTCTCCATTGGTGAAGAATTAAGACACCTTCTTCCAGAAGGTTGCCTACTGGACGCAGAATAATATGTATATGGCAATGAATTCAAAAACTAATAGAGATGGCAAGAAGACAATATACAATAGTTTTTAATGATAATTCATGTGATTCATATAATGTATATTGCTGGAAAATCTTCGGGTAAGTTCTATGGAAATATCTGGATTTTGCAGCTGTGAACAATTTGACCCCGTGCTTTGCCCGAACCAGTCCCTGAGATTTTTGACTCACAAAGTTATCTTCCAGGTCTACGCTGTCTTTTAATCTAACCTTGAAACTAATTGCAAGAGCCTGTATCCTTTTCCCTCATTATGTGTGAAATGTACTCAAACTCTAGACTTCTGATGGCGAATAGTACTTCAGAGTTATCATTTATGCGCTCCATCACATCAACATCACTAACCCTGCACAAAAATGAGAAACGAAGCAAGCGACGATAAACCCACATCGCGAAAGCTTTCAGTCTTTAACAATAATTTGAATTGCATCGAGGGGACATTGAAAGCATCTCAATTTCTTTGTTATTACTCTCTGAATTGATGGTGTAATGTTTCATTAATTGAATACTGCGAGAATCACCAGATCATTCGAGATGGTTTTGATTATATAATTTTTCACTTTCACTTTGTAATCTAACTGTTCAAATTTCTGTGCGATTGACTTGTG
>OZ023333.1:18309024-18326524 GCA_964007535.1 Brachyptera risi | reverse complement strand
CGAAAAAAAACAGTAACTATGTGTGACGTCACGTCTGTCGACTGTTAGTAACTTCGATTTCGACTCTCGATCTTGAACTTATCGAATATATCAAAATTACATCATGTTTCCACTGATTGTATGTTCACCTGCGTCTTTAATACCGTGCACAATCCACATTTATCTATTTTTCATCGATTACAGTTCGATCGCGGTACGTGTGAGGATCTCAGTCAGTTGTTCACGTTCATTGGCAATTGTTGACAGTTTGGCAGTTGGCAGTTGGCAGTTGGCAGTTGGCAGTTGGCAGTTGGTAGTTGGCAGTTGGCAGTTTGTAGTTGACAGTTTGTAGTTGGCAGTTGGCAGTTGGCAGTTGGCAGTTGGCAGTTGGCAGTTGGCAGTTGGCAGTTGGCAGTTGGCAGTTGGCAGTTGGCAGTTGGCAGTTGGCAGTTTGGCAGTTGGCAGTTGGCAGTTGGCAGTTGGTAGTTTGGCAGTTGGCAGTTGGCAGTTGGCAGTTTGGCAGTTGGCAGTTGGCAGTTGGCAGTTGGCAGTTGGCAGTTGGCAGTTGGCAGTTGGCAGTTGGCAGTTTGGCAGTTGGCAGTTGGCAGTTGGCAGTTGGCAGTTGGCAGTTGGCAGTTGGCAGTTTGGCAGTTGGCATTTGGCAGTTGGCAGTTGGCAGTTGGCAGTTGGCAGTTGGCAGTTGGCAGTTTGTAGTTGACAATTGTGCGACTGGAATCGTTTGTGTAGACGCTGCATAGAGTGAATACAATCAGGCACACGTCGTCTTTCACAAGACACGTACAAAAATACTGGAGTTCTCTAAATGCAAAAATGTTCATTATTTGTTTGACAAACTTATGAATTCATCATACAGAAATATGAAATATTTTAAGAAATTCGACGTCATTGAAACACACCCACTAACAAATTGATTAGGTTTGATTCATTATTCCGTTACAGAACGCTTACCTGCGAGTGAACCTTGATATTAGTGTGTGATGAATCTAGTATATTTTCAATCAATAATATGATTCAGTTTGTTTATTGTTGATTATGGAAAGATATGAGAACATATGAGAATGTAGTTCCTCTCTATCATATAAATGAAGTTTTGCAGTGTATATGTTGGTGATTGTTCTTTGATGTACCGGCAGGGCCTAATAGGTGAGATAATTTGCTTGTGATAATAGTGATGGTGATACAATGTATGCGGTGTGATGAAGTGGTGATTATGTTGGAATATATCTGATATATATATATATATATATATATATATATATATATATATATATATATATATATATATTAATATAATTGAATATATATATATATATATATATATATATATATATATATATACATATATATATATATATATATATATATTTATACATATATGTATATATATATATATATATATATATATATATATTCATGAATATATTTGTATATATGCAAAGACTTAACTGAATGCATCGAACGTTTTCATATGAATGTATCATCATTAATGTCTCAACATATGTCACATTAGAAATTGAAAATTAAAATTGAATGAATTACGGAAAATTCGAAGTGAATTGATTTCAAAGCAAGGTGTATTGAAGTCAATGAATAACCTCTGATATTCATCGAATCCCTCCGAAGAGAAATGAAAGCAAACCAATGAAGACAAACCCTCATCACCAATAATCTATAGACCACTCGAAAACTACTTCGCTTTTTCTCTTATATTCAACATTACTCGATGAAAAAAAAACCTATAAACCGAGAAATATTTCATCTGAAACAAAAATACCTCGCCTCGAGGGAGACTCGTGTACAAATATTGTATTATAGGTCAAGCTATGAATATTAATATGATGCTGTTAAATTTCTGTCAGCCCGAAGGGCTTGTGCTGTTTTCGTTACCGTGTGCAAAACAAAATGCGCCACAGTTCACTTAGCAATTAGGCGAATGATGCAGAGCTACGGTGCATCATCAAAATTAGTTTCATAGACTAATTTTACACATCGCTATCTTGTAGTGAGTATTTTAAAAGTACATAGATCAAGTATGAGTGTTTAATACATGTAACACGATGTCAAAATGATAATTGAACCTAAAAAACCAGCCAACTGACCCGAATCATATTTAATTAGTCTTGACCAAACTTTTTTGAATTGAATTTTTTTATTTGTCTTGGAATCCATTATCAAACTTCATCGACCACTTTCTGAATATAGCTGGCGAATTCAACCGTCCTCAATCTCGCGTATTTCATCCCAATGATCATATGAGCATAATAATCTCATAAATTCACATCGTGTAATATTGTACAGATTATATTCTCATTAAAAGTCCCTCTGGCTAAATATATTTCTCACGGTCGGATATTACGGATAACAATTTATCTAGCATTTGAAATAGAAGACACAACAATAATTCGAATACACCATCTGAAGAGAGAAGAATCCACCATGAGTATGTAGCTTGTGAGAAGTTAGTAGAATGGGAAACAAATCAAAACAAACCTCAGTTGAAATAAAATTGAATCAAGAAAATCACCTCCAAACCTCTTCTCGCGGCTCAGAGATTAGGTAGAATGGGAGATTGAACATTTGAAATGAAATAAGAATGCGTCTGCATATTCAAAATGCAATTGTAGTTATTGTTAACCAACTAAGAAAGGGAGAATCGACTAATGTTATAAATTCCAAGGTCTTGAGTAAGGTGTGGTTAGTTCGAATCAACTCAGTTCAGATTCAGTTTGGGTGTGAGTGATTGAGTAAAGTTGATTTATTCAGGTTATATCGTCTACAAACTCAGTACCTTAATTCAAAAGTGGAACCAGCTCTAACTGGCAGTTTGGATTTGTTATTACCATGGTCACCCATGTTTTTTTGTTTCGATCAACTCTCTGAATGAGGCTAACTGGCCTTAGAATAGTTATGTTAGTCGGATTAGGTCGGTTTGGTAAATAATTAGTAATTTTGATAGATTCATGATGTGCTAGTTATTCAATATTGACTGAAGGTCACTTTTTCATTCAAGTCAGTAAAGATTTGGTCCGGTCCGGGCTCCGATACGATATGGCCCTCACCTTCCGGATCACATAGAGCGAGCGCATTAGAAACTAGACTACATGTGCTGTTACGACAATGCTCATAAAAACAACATCCATAGAACTTCTACATAAAGTATCACTCTAGCACTAATGTGCAAGTACGTTAATAACCATATATATTAAACATAGTTTAACGATCACACTCCGCCGTGTTGGAACAACGCTTGTGGAACGTTAAGCGGTGGCTGCATGGAATTTAAACGCATGCATCTCGGTTGAGTCGGTTCACATATCGCAATGGATTTATCCAACCCAAACATCCGAGGCAAAATAATTTCCGCCCGAGGATTTTAATTATATATTTTATATATGAATAATGATAAAACGTTGGGGTGCGAAACACGGAATTATAATAGAGGCGTGATAATAATATGCAGTCAATTTAACAAAGTACTATTAAAATATTTTGTATGTGGGAAGATCGGATGACCATGCTGACAGGGGTTTTTCGTTGTTTCCCTCTGTCGTTCAGGTTGATACTGGAATGGTTCCTTAACAAGAGGCCACGACCGACTCCTTCCCACCATCCAAAATACCTGACAAAATAACCTTTCATCTCATTATCCCATCATCTCATTCATCAATTACCGACGCCAATAGATCGTAGCCATCAGTATAGTACGTCGTTGAAATCCAATAAAAAAAAAAATTATATCCCTAACTTAATTGGCCGCTCAATCAACATAACTGGCATATATGACTGAACTGATTCTTACTTATTCCTCCACAATATTCATGAAAGCATAATAATAATCCCCTAATTTACATCGTGTTATATGTGAAGATTATATTCCCATTAAGAATCTCTTCGCCAAGAAATGTGTTCGATGATTATTCAATGTGAACTGTTGAATTGTACAGTTTCGATAAAGCTCGAGTTATATTGTTGATTGATTAGTTGTCGTCCTCGAAGTTTACTTGGTCGTACAGTGTACTTTTTTTTCATTTTGTGCGAAATATCTTCTACAATGCACACATCAATATATATATAGAAGAAATTTTGAGTGAAAAAATTCCATACATGAACCATGATGTAGTGATACTAATCTACTTTATCATAGTATGAAGAAGGTACCCCAACTCCCATACTTATATCATGGAAGGCATTTGTGGTTTCTTGCGGTCATTTCAGACCCAATCGTCCCGATTGCCTGTCGTGATTTAGCGGATCCCCTCGTGAACTAGATGTAGATAAGAGTGGCTATACCGGTGGCATTGTTGAACTTACAAAATCTTTAACTCTTGTAATCTCCTGGGCCATGTATAGCGTTGTTGAGCATTGTTGTTCTAAATAGTTTGATATAGAAGCGATAGTTGAGCTACAGGAAATCGGGACGCTGGACTCAGATTCTGACCCCGGAAATATTTCTCTTTCAAGACCCGAGTTGGGTCACCTCCTTTATATCATGATAAAATAGGTTGGTATCAGTACACCGTGCAGGAACTCTCTTATTTTTTATTCTGTTTTCATGCATGTGGAAAGTGCACAGAGGCCGAATGGTAACATACTGAACCGTCATTCGGGAGACCGGGGTTCGATTCCCGCCATGGTCGACCATCCTGACAGTTTTTTTTTGTGGTTTCCCTCTGTCGTTCAGGTTGATACTGGGATGGTTGCTCAACAACAGGCCACGACCGACTCATTCCCACCATCCAAAACACCTGATAAAATAACCTTTCATCCCATCATCCCATCATATCATTCATCATCCACCGACGCCAATAGATCGTAGCCATCTATACAGTGCGTCGTTAAAACCCGGCCAATTTGGAAAGAAGGTCAAAATGTATATAGTTTCATTGAACGTTGAACGTTAACCGGTACAATAGGCCCATATGAGAGAGTGATGTAATTTGTACCGCAGTAACAGTATATTTGAGTTTTCGATATATGACTCTTTGCAGCTTTGGAATTCTTGCCCATTCATTGGTACAATAGCTATCCGAAACGTTCATTTCAAATAGGAAACAACTTCATTTGGAGAGCTTCAGTCTGGTAGCTCATGTAGCGTCATATGTGTTATCTTCTCTTATGAATGCTGTTAATGTTACACAGTCGTCCAGAACAGAAAACTCCTAATGACACACATAATCATATTGCATGTGATTCAGAGTTCATACCACAAGCGGTACACATTTAATCTGATTGATACTACTTGAATTGATATGCGAAATAATTGCAATATGTTTAATATGTTTTGACCATAGCTTTTCGTGCTATCCGAGTATATATTCATTTATATCAGCCATTGAGTGAAACAAGTCACAGGATGCAATGTCGATTGAAATGAAGGCTTACAGATAATTTATGAATAATATATTACATTTTCTGTTGTGGTATCATATATTGGATCTGGTACAGTGATATTCTCCAATAAATTTCCTATATTTCATACAATAATGAATGGTGGAAGGAGAAATTATCATAACATTGAATATTCAATGTTCCAGTATACTGATATCGCTCAATCAATACATGTTTTTTTTGTGGAGATAGTATTAATTTAATTCGAAATCATATGTATACCATGTGTAACCGAATGTGTATACAAACATATGCTGCTATCGAGCTGCTAGCTGATACATATATTTGAATCAGATCGCAAATGTTTCAAAATATCAATATTGGAAATATAATTATTATTCATGTTCATTATGACCGTGTCTCTGGTGAAGCGTTGAATTCAGCTTGATTAATATCATTGCATATCAAAACAGAGGAGATGGTGCAATATTTTGAGAGAATTATATGATCAGAAAATAATTGAGTCCATAATAAATATATGTCCACACATATATAAGTAAGAGTTTGATGATTATTTGATACAGTTCAATATCTCGATTCGAATATTTAAGAAAATATTTCATAATGAACAGCTTGCTGATTTGAATGTTGAATTTGATGACGTCAGAGGGTGAGAAAACGGAAAATCATTACTTAATTTGACTTCTTTAATCCCAGAACTATACTCTGAGCGTAATGATCAAGAAATTCTCATCCTCTTTCAGGAACAATAAACATTTTAATTCCATCACCTCCATTATTCTTTATCATCATCTCATTAAGTATCATGATTACTAACATGGGATAACTCTTAACTGATATTTAAGTGTTGTTATCACCACGGTTTACCCATTCTTTTATTTTCCACTGTCTCTAATAATTCTAACTGGACTCTGCAATACCAAGCCACCACACAGATAAAATACAACTAAACAACGGTTCCTCTTTAATAATATTTCATTCCCTCTCCACTTTGACCGAAAACAGCGTCCAAAAACTTTTATCTTCTCTACTAAATACACCCTTGTTGATGGTAGTTTCCTCTTTCAACGAAGCAGTGTTGCTAAGAGCATGATGGAGAGCAGTGATACGCTGAAAAGCAAATGATAACCTATTCAGCTGCACAGAGAGGCGAATATTCCTTTTAGAACCTAACTAACTTATGGTTGGTTGGTAAGGCAATTCCATGAGGGTACGAATAATAACTTTCAATTTCAAAGAAAATGTTTTCATAAATGAATGGTTGTGTTTTTAGACATGATATCAGAATTCATCTTGACTGGAGTTTTCTTCATGGTTCTGATAGATCTTAGTATTTTGCAGTGAGTACCGAGATGTGGTATCGGATCACACAAGTTGAATAATCGATCGAAAATTGAATAGATGAATGGTGATGAAGAAAAATAGAGAAAAATTGAAAATGAAAAACGTTGGTATGATGTTGAAATGATTATTGAATGAATATAATGAGTGGGAAGTGGGAATGAGAGTTCAGATGGGAAAAATTCAAAGAAGCCAAAGAAGCTGAAGAAGCCAAAGAATTGTTAAAGGAAATTGAAAAGAATTGAAAAGGAATATAGAGAATGATCAAGATGGATGTTGTATCACTAATTCAAATGATTGCAAATTTCCCGTTGTTCTTGGATAAATAGAATTATATAATCTTCTGTTCTCGAAGGTCAACCGAACTAATAAGTTCGAAATGTCCGAGGTTCAACTCCATTCATAAATTCAACGTTCATCTTCATATATCAATCCGTGTGTTTTGTGCCAATGACATATTTATAACAACTATTTAACATCAGACGCAATTATTTTGAAACTCTCATTTCACAACAATTAGACCAGTTAGTACTGGAGAGAACAAAGTGGCAATTCATAATAGCCAATATGCCAACAATAAAATCTCCTTAAACTATGCACAAGACCTTCGTTCTCAGCATTTGATTGAGGTTGTTTTGTTAATATCCATCAGAGAATACGCTATCGAACCCAATAATGTGTTGGAAAACTGAAAAAGCATAATTGAAATGTGTCAAGCAAATGGTTACTTGTTAATTAATGTTGGCACCGTTATTTATAGCCTCATAACGCTTCGCAAAATACTCGTTACTACTAAGAAGTTCAGTTCCAATAGTGACCATTTGAGCGCTAGAGTACAAGCGGATATTTCATGTATTAATCCATTTGCTCTTAGCTTTTACGACATACAACCAGAATCAAATCAGCCATATTACTTTGTCGAAGCGTAAAGCTGTGCTAAACTTTTGTTTATTGTCACTATTTGTATTTGTCTTTGTTTTGACTTTTGTACTGGATATATTTGTTTTACACTCAGCTTGTTTGGTTGTAAAAAAATATGAAAAACAATGTAATTGGATTAAATGGAGTGAACCACTGTAAAGAAACGAGTCACCTGATGGAGAGTGTCGACATGATGAGATAGAAACACTTGTATAAATTCACAGTTCGTGTGAAGATTTTATTCAGAATAATGTCTCACAATTGGGTCAATGTTTATCATCACTCAGACTATCATCTTTGGATTCACAGTTTGTCGAATGAGTTTATTATGACTGAACTACATATTTAGATGGGAAGATTTATTTTGATTGGGAGATTCCATCTTACATCCATAGTGTTATTCTAGAAACAATGATATATGTCATTTTCCAATGTTATTAAAAACATCGAACCAAATATGCTTTGAGTTATTCATTATACTTATTAAAATCAATCTTACGGACCCCTCATTCATAATTTCTTCTCTTTTCTTCACAAAAATATTAATAAACCCATCTATTGATTCGTAGGTTCCCAATATTTTGGAAACTTCTGTTCCTCATGGAGATTCACAAATGAGGAATTCATGATTCATGAAGTAAGATTTGGGAAGAAATAAAGACAGATTAGAAAGGAAATGAAACAGTTATATGAAAAGATGAGAGTCTTGTTCAATTTCCTTCAAATTTCCTAACGTGACATCTTCCAAATATTCTGATTATCGTAGAGTTGTTTTGAATGAATTTGAATTATGAATCAAAATTACATCTCTTTCCATAACAGTTCACAGAATTTCTTTCGCATCCAGTATGTATGTATTATGTACCTATGTATGTATGTAGTGTATTCAGTAAACAAATGCCATGCTCTTCGATATTGTACCCCATTTTTAATACTCTTCCGTGTACTCCACGCTCATATCACTTCTTGGGTCACATATAAGCAACTCAAAAGAGATTTTCACTAAAACTGGCACGCCCGTCCGAGCCCCCTGACTGACTCAAATGAATACAAGCGGGATCTCATTATTGGATGAGCGAAGCGAATTGACTCGATTTCATCGAAATTGACAGAAAAAAATAATTCGTTCGTTTGCTCGCACTATACGATTCGAACAAAAGTTGTTGAACATTGTAATGTACTGTACGTACATTTGTCACTATTACACAGCTCACAATCAATATCATCTGGTTTTGGAGATGCAATCGGATGGACCACTTTTGTGAAATACCATTTCGACATTTTGAGAGCCCCTCATTAAAATAACACAGAGGAGAAAGTTTGGGAACCATATTCTCTCAGAATATATAATCATTCGAATATGAGCACATGTATGTAAATACATCATCTCGAAATGAGTCTTAAATGAATCACATCGTCAATCTTGAATATGGGACAGAATGATATATAGTGAATTCAATTAAAATACAAATGATAATTGTTCAAATATAATACGACATTCCTCGAAACATCAATTGAAGACTTTTAATTGGCCATCACGGTTGATGCCGATTTAATCGTTAATATAAGGGAATGAGCAATGGAAAAAAACAAGGCGACGGTGACACAATATCTTCAAAATCAAGGTGAGTATTATTTTTCATGACATTATTGACCATATTGTTCATTTCACAACTCAAATGCTGCGATACTCATTGTACATACATATGATATATTTATGAGTTAAATTGATACATTATTCTACCATGCATGAAGAAAAAAGTACAGAGAAGTGAACAATGGATGAAACATCTGATGTCAATAGCAAACATAGCCACAATGTAACTCTGAAGTTGATAAAAACTTTGTTCTAATACACACTGTTGACTTTGATGTGAGTTATTACGCCATCTCCTCTCACATATATACCCATTTTCTGCATCCATAACTTGCTTTGAAAGCGTAATATCATGTGGTAATGATACTCAGACACATTGAACCTCGCTAATCAATGAGGGTTTTAACTATACTATATGCATATTATGAATACAACTGCAGCCTCGTATTCACATCAAATTTAATGCTGATTACATGTTTCAACAATTGTCAATGTGCTATTCCTCGAATTGATGTCATCGGTTATTTCAGCAGTATATGAACATATATGAATGTAATGTACACGGTCACCGATAATACATGCGATTTTCACCATTATTTATACATCGATATATATATATATATATATATATATATATATATATATATATATATATATATATATATATATAAATATATATATATATATATATATATATATATATATATATATATATATACATATATATTCATATATTTATACATATATATATATATATATATATATATATATATATAGATATATATATATATATATATATATATATATATATATATATATATATATATATATATATATATATATATACATATATATATATATATATATATATATATATATATATATATATATATATACATATATATACATATATATATATATATATATATATATATAGATTGGACACTGTTGAAATATATGAAACTCTTCCGCACCATCTAGTGACAAATGAAGTGTGCATTTTGAATTTCAACAAGGTAATGACTGGCATGAGGTATGATGTGTGGTGAAATTTCGAATAAGAACTGAAAATATAGGTATTCTAGCATCTGAGTGGCTGAAAATTACGATGTAAAGAACGGAACTTTCCTTCATGTGAGTTAGAAACGTTTGCGCGTTACAGTTGCGCACTGGTTTCATGGCCCACATTCTTATGTAGTCACACGTTTTACCGCTAAGTTCCGTACCATATTTTTCATCCTCACTTTTGTTCGATATTATCCAAAGACTCATCAATGTATTTCATATGACATGATAGTTCCGCTTTCAAAACTCACCTCACTGTTACACACAAATAAAATGTATTTCACTGTGAATCTATTTTATGGATCAACACTATTTTGGAAGATCTTTCTTCGACTGCAACGAAGCATTTTCACTACAGATGTTCAGACGGAAGCTATCAGAATTGCACATATGTCTCGTTGACATCAAAAATGTCACGCTGTGAGTAATTCCTCCTCAATACCAAATTATTAGACATTTCAATTTTCTTTTGAGTACTGAGAACCTGGCTCCTCCACCAAAAAAAGTAAACTTTGGTGCAGTGCCATAAAAACCCCACTAACTGCCCCGTGATCTTTCCGTCTGGTGAGTCACCACAGAACTTGTGCTGACCATTCATATTATTCCTCATAATAAATAAAAGAGATAGTTTTTAAAATGTCATTTGAAAGGTCCGACTGGATGGCATTTATCATCGTGCCGACAGAAGACGAAAGAGACGTTGTCATCAAAAGTGATATTTCAATCGAGAAGGTTCTCTATCACAACTATTAACAACTTTTGCACACGATTTTTTTCTCAGTACCACTCTCGAGAACTTGCCATGAAGTCATTGCCCCTTTTTCAGAAGAAAAATAACAGCTAAGGATCTTTCGAATGTAGCAATGACCAATTTCAAAAACTATGCGATAGCAAAAATAACAGAAACGGAAATAAAAACGAAAAAAAAAACAGCAAAAACAATGACAATCTTTCTCTGACATGAAAAAAAATATGAGAAGAAACAATAATGTGACTTATTCAATCAACTAACTGTTGATAGAATACCAAAACATTCGGATATAATGCGATTAGTTTGAAGTTTCAAGAAAAATTTCTGGAAAATCGATTTTCCATGATATTATTATTGATCTTTCTATACTTCGTCTCCGAATATTTTTCCTAACTTTTCTTTCTCTCGAAAATATGTACTTTGTTCCATCAGGCGAACTACCCTTTCCATTATTCTCATAGAGAATCAATGCAATATAATTGCAGTGTATACTCAATCATATGTTATTAATATTTCATAAATTGCGTTGAATTTCATCAAATCTTCTAGTTATCTCTCAATTGTTTTTGTGTAATGAATATATAATACAATACTTTCCGGAAATAAATGAATTATCGATCGGTGAAAATAACGGGGGTATAACGAAAGGTATCAGATAATAAGAATGAGTGCAAGTAAAATGTATGATTTATTGTTCGACTTTGTAGATCTGTTTTTATTTGAGTTTATCCTGGGAACCATCCCCCAGAAAACGTCGGCAATGTGAAAACAATGATACGTGATATAACTGGAGATGGGTTTGTAATGACCGCACTTTTTTGTTGAAAAGAGTAGAGAATCGGTGAAAATGGAACGAAATACGTATAAAGTTGTGCACTCTTGAAACAAGGGTATCGTTGTGTTGTCAAAATATTGACCCAATTTCACGCCCCATTTGAAGTGAAATATAACACATGAATGAGCATATTCACAACATCCATATCAGAGAATGTATTGAACAGAAAATGAAAATAAAATAATTGAAAGGTGTGAGAGTAATTGGAGTTTCAGAAGAGGAGATAACGGAAAAATTATTCGAATAGAGAAGATATGAATTCAATATACGATCAAGTATTCAATTCATTGAACAAAAAAGAGGAAAATGTTCTTCATTCTTCAAGTTATTTGTGCATATCACAATTTTTTTCTGACTCAGTTACATCCAAATTGATTATTGATTTCAAAATGGTGAGATTTTCCATGTGATGTCCCGTCAGCATGATCTCACCTAGTCCCAATTGGAAAATAATGACCTATCATGAATTTTATGATAAAAAAATATCATAATCTTTTTCTTGATGAACAAAAGAACATAGAACATAGAGTAATATCGTATTAATTTTAATTATCATATTCATTATAATTATCATATAATCCGTCCCACTATCCAAACTAGTCGGGTTGGGGGGTTCAGAAGTAACCAAAATTATCATAATAATCATAATTCATAATTCTATCTCACTCTGGAGGATTTCTCCTTTTTTTATCCATTTTCATTTTCAAATCATTTCATTCTTGTTTTTTAACATTGAATACATACACTTTTCATTATTTTTTTCATCGCAACATATTTCACAACAAGAAACCCGCATGAGAGACAAACTCTTGCAAGCGGGTTACCTGGAAGAAGTTACGCAGAAGAAAAATAATAAATAAGTAATAAACTAGTGAGTCATCGAACATACAACATGATAAAAATACTATAGGCCTACATACTTCTCACATATTACATCTTACATACTTCTCACATATTACATCTTACATACTTCTCACATATTACATCTTACATACTTCTCACATATTACATCTTACATACTTCTTACACATTCTATACATACTTCTTGTCTTTTTTAATCTGAACTTATGTATTCATATTTTACATATATTCATGAACATGTTTCCACCATTATTATCAAAGATATCATTCTTCTTCTGCAAATCTCGAAGCTTCTTACATCTCAACTATTCACAACAAACTGACTTGAATCTGCGACAAGAATCTCATCTCGTGTTTTCTATAGGCAATGTCGTCACGAAGTGCAAATCTTCTTCGTAGAGAATCATGTTTTCTCCCATCTTTCCTAATCATCTTGACTAAAGATTAGGTGAGAGCGTTGCATATGCCTTTCATTGAAGACGGAGAGAAGATTGAATTTGGAATGAAGAACTATTTATATGCATAAATATTGTTGATCAAGAGCGCTTTGAGGAGTTGGATTAGCGGTATCACTTTGTTGGTATTGAATTTTGAGCCGCATACGATATTTTGTATTTGTATTCAACTTACTCATTACAGATTGTTTTTAGAACAGGTGATAATGATTACCCATGAAATCAAGGGAAAACAAACAAACATGGCCTACTTGATAAAATTATACATTGTTATTTTTTCTCAACTTTCTTCTTAAATCACTTATCTTCGTTATATTCTTCAACACTTCTTTCAATTCATTCCATTCTCGCGTCGTTCTCTGGATGAATCCATATTTCCCTACTTCTTCATCCACTCTCTTCACTTACATTATTCCTCCTTATCGTGAATAGTACCCAATCGTACCGAGGAAGAAACAGATAATTTTGATGTCTTGAAATTGATATAGGTTAGGAATTTTTTTGTGACTGAATTGCATGAATTTCACAGTTATAGAAAGTTTTGATGTTGACGAATAAATTCAGGAGATTATATCACATGTATGGATGGTATATGGATGAATTTGTGTATATAACCCTGTGAAAATTCAAAAAAAGACATTGTTAACAATATAGGCTATGGATGGTATTTGGTGGTATCACTTCGTATTGGAATCAAAAATCAAGAGTAATCTAGCCACCCGAAGTTTTCTTGATTCATCAATAATTCAAACTTGAAATGGTTGATCGATACAATATTGAGATGAATCTATGATTCAATTTTCATCCTTAGCCTTGATTGGGAAACGATGATTTTGTATCAAGTTTCGGTGTTATTAAAAATAAAAAAAATAAAAAATGTACACGTCGAGTTGAAAATAGCTCCGATCAACTGATACATCTTAACCTTCTATCTCTATCTCCACCCCCTCGAACACATTTAATTTCACATCTTCCCATTTTTTCAATACATATTATCATTCTGTAATGTGTTTTCATCCTGAATTTCATCCAGTTGTATCATGTTGATCACCTCAAATTCTTGTGGTGCCCCGTCCGAACGATCCTACCTTTCATCTTTAGCCTTAATTGGGGAACAATGATTTTGTATCAAGTTTCTATCTTATTGAAAAAAAAACTCAAATTATCCGCACTTGACCTTATTTGAGATCTCAATTCAGTTTGACGATCGAAGTAACCTATAAAATCCCACAGCCACGATTGATGACGAATAAAATAATGTTTCCATGTCTTTGACGTTGATACCGTTCTTCGGTTTAATTTGATTCGAAAAGCCGATCGGATATCACTGAAGAAACATGACATTCAAACACCAAACTCCTGACAGTATCATGTGACATGGTGAAAACGAGTTCAAGTGTGCTGTAAATCATGAATCTAAATTAGATCCGTCAAGAGAACGAACCAAATCTAGAATCGGGATCAGATAAATACCCTTGAATGGCGTCTGGGATCGTCGATAAAACTTTTATTATCAAACTATTTTATTCACGTACTCTAAAATACCCGAGTCGTTGGTTCGTCGTTAAACAGGAATATATATCATCAAACTGTATCGTGTAATTCAGATTCAGTTCGTAGCAATAATATTACAAATCCCTATACCATTCGGAATAACATTAAATCTACATAGAATCTAGAATTCTTAAATCTTGTATTCTATTAAAAATGCTGTGAAAAACATTCGTATGTGACTATAAACCGTGAATTCATAAATCGAATGCTCCACATTAGTTCTGATTGGATATTATATGAAAGCTGTGACGTCGTTAGCTCACAGTTCTGTGATTCGTGGAGGTGATAAATAAACCAAGCGAGAAATAAAATATATAGGTCATGATTATGTAATTGAAAAATAAGGTGAAATTATATTTTTTCATTTTATATTGAAGTTTGAAGGATAGTTATCAAAACACAAGAAAAGAGAGTTCCGAAGAAAAAAAAGAAAGAGACCATTATTGAGTGATTTGTGGAAGCAGGTACCAATTAATTGAAACTTGATTCACTGTGAATTGTATGGAATATAATTAGGACTGTTTCATCAATGAAATCGAACCACATTCATAACTCTTCAATCGAACTCGAGATGAGTTGCAGCTAATTCGAATAATTTCAACCACATGACTGGAATTAATTACAAGAATTAATTATCCAACTTCTTGTGTTGATCATTGCGAATATCACTTCAATTACTAAAACTTCACCGACGAAATACAGCGAAAAATTAATTTGCTAATCGACCTAATTATCCATATGGTGTTCAACAGCGGACCGACCTTGAAATAATATCAGAGATCAATTGTTATCTGTGACTGGTGAATGGGATAGTGTGGAGATGTGGTAGAAAGTTTCTTATTAGATGATCATTTATAGCGATAAGGAAGCTAATAAAGCTTGTTTTCAAGGAACCGCGTTTAAATATATTCACAATAACGACTACAACAATTAAAACTGAGGTACTGAAACGACTGACGAAACCCACGAAAACCCTCAGTTAGGATGATAAACCATGACGGGATTGAAACCCTGTCATGCCAAAAGAATGTTCTGCACGTTAAAGAATTCTACATGGTATGGATCATAACTTGATCATGAGAAGAATAGGTGGGAGAGTGCCCCCCCCCCGAACCTCCACCTTTCTAGACTGTATTGTAGATACCAAGAAAACGCCATATATGCGTTGTTAGACGAGCGGAAAGTATTATTATGTCGACTTCTTTGCCAAACTTTTGCCCGAGTTCGCCAATTGGGTGACATTTAAGTTATAAATGGGTAAAAACTGCTTCGAGTGGTACCAATTTAGCACATTTCATGTTTTTTCTTCAAAATGGCTGACCCGATCAAGCTGAGAATTTCCAGAAATGTGTATCAGAATGTAATTCAACTTCACACAGAATTTCATTCTTTTCGAAAATAAAAATATTTTTATTTCTGTGTTATTCTAACGGGTATTTTCGAAATTTCTGAAATTCATAAAAACAAAAGTTACCATCCAATGCCACAAAACTATACAGATCTGAGCTAGATGTGGAACCATGATGGAAAAAAGTTTGGAGTTGATATCTGTAGCCGTTTGACCTGTGGAGAACCGACAAAAAAACATGAAAAAACAAACAAACAAAAAATAAAAACGAACACCAATTTTTTCAGTATGTCAAATTGAATTCTTGCTAAGGCTCGTCCAACAAAATTTACTTGATAAATAAAGGTTACTCTCTAATTTTCCATCTTTTCTGACATGGTTCTGATGAAAGTGAAAATATATTGTCGAGTTGATATGCCGATGAAGATTCTCACCGAAAATCGACATCACTAAATCATAAAATGAATTATATTGCATCAGAATACGTATACAGCTGCCCTCCGTAGCTCAATCATCGCCGTCATCGTGCTTCAAAAAACTTGTGACATTACGAATGAGCTTGAATTGGCATGAATGTCTGTGAGCAAACTTTCATTCATTATCACTCCATATTTTCATTATCACCTGCTCAATAGTAACACCCCCCCTCAAAAAAAAAAAATCATCTGATGGTAGAGTCATCAAACGGAAAATAATTGATCATTCAATCGAACCATATAATTATATAGACCTATTAGATATGGTAGCTCCAAAATCTCAAGTGGCAATATGAGTATGTTCCTCAAATATATGGCATGTATACACACGGTTTCACTAATCCTGTATCACAAAGCTCATATTGATATCCCGAATGAAAAACGTTTCTAAAATGAAAGAACCAATGGAAGAAGATGACCTAAATATAGGTACAATTGAATATCGAATATTCCTTGTCACCAAGATAAATATATTTGATTTGTCTATTGTCCGATACAATATCGCGAGAATCGAGTGCAACTTGCATTGTTGACGTTTACATGTGAATGTACGCTTACTCTCGTGCTTTGTGCTCAGAGCAACATGCTTTAAGCAACCGGCAACGAGCGCTGACCAATCAGAGGAGCAAGTTTCTCCCCTGATTTTCCTGATTTTATCCCTATTTACTGGGAGGCCACATGCGCTGAGACTCACAATGCAAAGGAAAGTTTTGTTTACTTGTTTGAACTGTCAGAACCAACTTGTCGACTGCGATCACTGATGCTGCGATTCATGAACAGGTCTGCACGAGATATTAAATCAATTTTCGACAATCTTATTCGAGTAATTGATGATCCATCAGTTTTGAGAAGCTCATATAGTTTGATTGGATACATATGGTGACAGTTTATATAACTTCTCGTGGTGACGTTACCACAATTTGAAGTTCAAATATGATGTAATTACA
>OZ023333.1:18269024-18306524 GCA_964007535.1 Brachyptera risi | reverse complement strand
GATCGGTTTCGTTATGGTTATATAACCATGTAATTTGTGTTTAATAACTAACAGAACAAAGGATGGAAAATACGGATTTTGTAATTTGAAAAATATTTTTTTCCACTCAATCAGTATTATAATTCGAAGTTTTTGTTCACATTTCGTTATTTTGTGTGTTCATTTTTCTCACTGATTTTCAACTCGGTTTCAATGATTATATATATATTTGTGCCGATTGTGCATATTTGTGATATTTGTGCTATATTCATATGAATTCCTATTCTGACGCGGAAAACTTGAAAAAAAAATTGAAATCGATTTGGATTCTTGTTAAACTGAGAGCATCTATACTATACAAATCACATTAATACGAACAAAAAATATAAACACTCATCCAGTCATGGTTTGGCTCAAAAATACCTCTCATTCAACTGGTGAAAATTTTGATCCAAAGTTGAAGTCAACGACGACAAGGTGGGAACGTTAGGATGAGGAAACTACGAGAAATATCTTCACACTTCCCAAGAAACAATACATTTTATTATATAACTCATCACGAGCTGTAAATATGTTATTTGATGGATGAAGAAGAATACAAAATCCTGATCGGTGGAGAATCATCTGTCTTCTCGATGATCGTTATGATCATTATTATTTCCTCAATGACTCAATCGAGAGCTAATTCATTCAAGATTACGGATCAGTGATGATAAGTCAATGAAGTCAACAAAATCATAAGTGAGATTCGAACCCACTCCATACTGGAAATCATTCCTCACATCAGAATGCTGAATTAAGCGACTTTAATTTTAATATACCTCCTTTATAGAATTGATATCACTTTCACCTGTATCCATGGCTCATTCAGCCTGGGCACATCTTCAGAATTTTCAGGTCTTTAATGTGGGTTCTAATCCCAAGTGAAGCATGAGTTCTATTGTACGTCCTCTCTTTTTTCATCACTCCATCGTTCCAATAACACCCACTAACTTCCACCGTCATTCAATCTAACAGTTGATGTGGTCGTTAAGCATAATGAACAATCTTCATTTCCATTCTAATTTTCGAATATAAACCATGCTAGAAATAATCATCTCTAAACCTGTCTTCATCAGCCATAAATGCCTATCTGTCGTAACGCAATAATGTAGATATTTCACACCACCATCTCCTAGATCCTTGTGCCTTATTACAATACAATATTGTGTGTACTCGTTGGGAAGGAGGGAGGGGGTGGTGGTTTCCATTATAATTCAGACATAGACTTGAGTACAAAACCTCGAACAGACTAGCGGGCGTGTCGGGTACTAATGAGACTGCTACTTTATCGGCAGAGATAAACTTGAAGATAACACGGACTCTGACCAGTGTGTTACACCGACATGAGATGCGAGGCCATCTTTGGCTGAGTGGAACCACGTACGATAGAACCACAGACTGGGAGTAAGATAGAACATGGAGCTCCTGAGCACATTTACATGATCGTAAATTGAGACATGCATAATGTGTTGTCATGGAAACCAAACCGACTCAAATAGACGATATATCTGATTGAGGAAGGATGTTGGCCAATGGACGTTAGTTATCAATACTTTGATTATTGCTCACCTAACGACCCCACCAAAAGCTAGGTATGAGAGAGTACGGATGAGCAGGTGATAATGAGAATATGAAGTAATGATAAGTGAGATGACGTTTACAGAAATTGAAGCATTATGCGGTACTTGAACCCATGCCCAATGGCGACTTCAGTTTCTGAGCGGTATATAACTGAGTAACGAAGGAAGGCCATTGTAAAAGAGTTCTGATTGCTGCTTTTATTTGTTGAACCTATCATAAATATTGTAGAATAAAGATTTTTTTCTTTTTACTGAGATGTAAAAGTAGACCTTAAATTAATGTATCTCACAAGACAAAATTGAATCGATACAATTGACCGTAACAACGACGTTCTTAACCCACGAGAAGAATAAGGGATGAATGAATTTGAATTCAATGAACAATAAAATATAGAGCACATTATTCCACGACTAGGTCTTTTGAACACTCGGTAATTTGCGTTGGCGAGAAGTAATCTTCAACCACCTCTTTTTCATTTTGATGTACACTATTTTCCTCGTCTCTTCCTCTGTCTTCAATATCATATTGTTTACACCGGAAGATATTATGTTCATTATGTTCTACAGGATGTAATCATTCTACGTCCTCATCAGAAAAATCGAATGAAGGAAGTATAAATACTCGATTTCCACATTGCTCGAGTAGGACGATCTTTTTTCCTTTTTGTGTGTGTTTGCGCTTCACAGATCTAACAGAGTAGAAGAAGTATCTAATACAACTTGACATGCGGTTTAGTTTTGAAGAGTAATCGGCCATACCACGTCCAGTAGAAAATAATTCTGATATTTTGAAAAACCTCATGAGAATCAACTCATCAGGGTGTGAAAATATCAGTAATAAATTCCCACGAATGAATGTCATATTTTCACGAATTGAAAATGAATTTGATTTAGCTGTATTTGTATTTTGTAAGCGTGTATTTTGTTACACTTCAATCAAATTGCTATCAAGATAAAATTCAGAGTCTATGAAGTAGTTTCACCTCCTGAAGACATTAGCCACGATGAAGTGATACCAAACTATAGTATAAAGGAGGTGCTCCAACTTGGATCTTGGGAGTGAAATATTTCCAGGGTCCGTTTTCGAGTCCAGGGATCCGATTGCCTCAGGTCCCGATTGCCTGTAGCGCTATCACTTGTATATCGAACCATATGAAATAATAATACTCAACAATGCTATACACGGCTCAGTAGAATTATAATGTTAGTTCAACAATGCCACCGGTACCGTAGCCACACTTATTTATCATCTTTTATCTTATCCAGTTCACAAGGAGATCCGATAAATGGTGTCATGTAATCTGGACCTTCGGCTCCGAACTGACCGAAAGAAAGTACAAATGGCATCCATGTTATCAGTATGGAATTTGGAGCACCTTATTCATGTTATGACTAGGCAAACGCGACATATGCATTGTGCGATGAGCGAGATATCTGAATAAGGTAATAGTCGTTAAAGTAGTCCCCTTTTTCCCTTGCCATATTATCGAATCTGGTATTCTACACACCTTGATGCATATGAAGAAGACTTCATTGTTGAGCAAATATCGAATCTAGAAAGCAGTGAATCTCGGCAACCTGAATCTGCTTTAATTTCTATAATGATATTTGATGAATGAAAATAGATGATTTGATTATTTTCTTCAAAACGGCTGATCCGAATTGCATATAAAATTGTGATAATGCGTATCAATCATGTTTACACATTCACAAAGAATTTCATCTCATTTGAAGAGATTTTATTTTTCACATTTTTTTACTCAGCCCAATCTTATGGGGTTTTTAGAAACTTTGAGATGATATTTGTTCAAAATCTGTCCAACCGATTCATACCAAAAACTATACAGTTCTAAGTTGAATAAGTTTGCGTCTAAAAGTTTCATGTTGATCAATCAAACCCTGCAACCTGTGCAGTGCCCAAAAAAAAAAAAAAAAAAACACAGACAAAGCCCTATAAGAGTGGGATGGAGACTTCGCTACGCTCATCTAAAAAAAAAAAGGTCGGTATCACCACATAGTGCTTTAGAAGAGCTACATCATTGACTCTGACAACAATTAAGATGAACAATTGAAATCAATCAAATCATAAAACAATACTAATGATCAATAGATGAATCAGGAAGCCAGTGAGTTCGAATAGATCAAATATCAGAATATATACAAAGCTTCTCATCACATTCCATATAAAATCTTGCTCATTTTCATAGCTCAGCATATTCTGCGGTTCTCTAAACTCATCTCACGTTTAAATGATCAATATCAACATCCTGTAACCACAAAAATAATTTCGTATAAATCTCTTCTAGGTAATATTATGGGCTATATTAACATTTCTTTGTAAAGCCTCGAGCCACTGAAGCGGAAACAAAGACCTCAAACAAAGTTATATCTTTGCTCTGTTTTGAGCAAGGTTCTTGATATTGGACACAATCAAGCAATTATAGGTAATCACCATATTTGACGTGAATCCGATCTTGCAAATCTTGTTTACAACAGTGCCGTGCTTCCGATGTATTAATTAACTTACGTTAATTAAATTGACTCAATTCTATAAGTAGTGGTTACAAATGAAACTGTTGATGAGATAACAAGCCATGCTTCGAGGCACAAATTTGAACTTCTTTGTTGAATTATGTGAACGATTCAACCTCGGTGATAGTTTTATTCGATGCATAGTAATTCTCCTAGCCTTGAGAGGATCGATTCAGATTTTCAGAAACCATCTCAGTGACAGAAAAAAAATTGATTGTGTCGGCCAAGATGATATCGCTTTCATTATTCTATGCATTTTTAAAATAATTTTTGAAAATATTCTCCCTTTTTTTTGATATTTGATTTGTTTCACTATTTTTTTTCCGAACACATGATAACACCATCTTTTCTGGACTTGAGCTCAATATTGAAAAAAAATAGTTTTTGTATCAAACAGTATCGTAATGTATTTTTGCTATCTCCAATAATTTGTATAACCATTGCTGTATATCAATCTAGGTCTGATGGGCGGGAAATCTTCGGAAAAACAACGTATTTAATTTTCACTCATGAGGAATTTATATCTATAGACCCTACCCTGAAATAAACAAATAAAACACAGTATATGCGTTGTGAGATGAGCGAGATATTCACATGATGCAGTCAAAATCTTCAAATAAACACAATAATTTGGCTACTATCAAGTCTAGTTATGCTAGCAGTGTCTTCTTTATATCGCCTACAAGTTTATCATCCCTGATGAACGTCAAAATTGTTGTTTTCGAAGTTTTCAATATATAGAATGAACAATATTATTTGAAATCTACGGAACCAAATCAAGAGACGTATTGAAGCAATAGTGATATGCTGTGTGGATTTCACTTTAAAACTTGGAAAATATACAAATTTCATTCACTGCTATTCTGACCTGCTATATATCGAAGAATCAGAATTTTCCAAAAATATACTTAGTTTTTGTCATTTTCATCATACTCATCGACATTTTTGCAAACTTACTTCTTCCGTCTTCTCAGTGGCCAAGTTGCATATTTTATTGATTAGAGTTGACGTTTTCATCGGCAGATTTCTATAATATCTGTGATCGTTTTCTCAAATACCAAATTGTTTTGAGCTGTATAAAAAGTGTTTCACTCGCATCATTACCATGTTTTCATTGTATTTCTATCATAGTAATTTCCCTAATCCATCCAATCCACTCAATTATCGAATATATCGAAACTCTAATCTATTTCATTCATATCGAAACCAAATCTAATAACACACAAATTATGTATGCTACCCATTGCGTAATTTTCCAACAATTTGCCCTGGAGTAATCACATGTTAGCACATGTTTCTCCTGCTTGTGTGTTTTCTTTGTTTGACCCGTGCGGTCATTTCCTCAGACTCTAATGTGAGTAATGATTCACTTCCATGAACTCAATGAATAAACCATATATATATGGATCCGTTTGTATGCTTATCAATTTACCTCAACTAGGATATCACATCAGGTTTAGCTCTATAATACACTACCTAATATCGATATTATGTATATTCTTGTGTATACGGAATGAAGGCTTATCATTATACTGTTGCTTCGAACTAAACTGACCGAGTTCATTGGTTTAGCCAACTAAGACTTGAATAATGATAGTGAATTAGTGGCTATTAGGTTCCCAGTGTAAGCGTATAAACGTAACTACTGAGTGAAACCCACAATGATGCAAGCTCGATGTATATTAGTTTTGGACAAGGTTTATAAAGTTTATAAACCTTGAGTGATTATTATAGTTATGTTGGACTGGAATAATTACTTATACGCTGTTGTATGGGAACGGTGGGACTTGTGAGGTTTCACAAAATGGAGCGAGAATATATATTTATGATGAAAAAAATCAATTGAAATATCACGTTGTTGCTGTTTTGTAATCATCTCTCGACCACATTGTATTTAGTAGATCCTTATGTTGTTGCTATTATCGACGTATGCAAGTGATCGAGGTGATAATTGGAATAACATTGGTGTACAATCACTCATCATCTATTAATCCACACTTGATAATTTCAAAATTTGAACAGTTCCACTCATTTTGTTCCAATTTTGTAGTGAAATGATATTTTTTTCAAAACCAGGCACTTCCATCAAATTGCAATGGAATCTCTCATTGAAAAAAAAACGGACCGCATCGATTTTCTCATAGATTGTCAAGATGAATGAAATCCGAGAGGTTTAAAAAATAGGTCCATGTCTTCATCAAGAGTATAAATGAGAACGTTTGTACCATTCCAGTATATATTGGTAGATTTTATGGAATTGTCATTCAATTATGATCATGATCAGAAAGAATCGACCCCCTGTTCGAGAAATGTTCAAAAATTCGGTGAAGAGAATACACGTTCCTGGAAATCACGAAAATCTCCTCTTCAAACTCCTTTCGAGGCTCTCTCATTCATTCCTTTGTATTTCAGATTTCAGTTATAATGTTAAACATACAAGAGGGGAAAGAGAGAGAGAGAGAGAGAGAGAGAGAGAGAGAGAGAGAGAGAAAGAGAGTGAGATATAGAAAAGCATTGAAAGGGAAATAAATAGAAAGAGGGAAAGAGAGAAGAGAAAAAAGAGAGAGAAAGGAGAAAAGAGGAAGAGAGATGAAGTGAGAGATATGAAAGAATCAAGAGGAAAGAGAGAGAGAGCGAAAGATTGAATAGAGAGAGAAAAAGAGATGAAGATGAATAGACAGAATATTCTGCTCGTTATTTTTAACGTTAAATGAATGTAGACATCGAATTAAGGCTGATTCTGTAGTTGAATGATAACAAGTCGAAACACGAAATGTATTGTAATTAGCAATTAATATTGAAAGTTCTTGTGACCGCCGCTACCAGTCTGTGTCGCCGTTGTCGTTGTCGTTACCTGACCTCACAATTAGCTGGCAGAGGTAGACATTTCCCCGCCGTAACCGTACCGTAACTGCACCGTAACCACGTACTGTGATGAAACTGAATCTACACATTCCGGTTAAAAAAAGATCGTGACTTAACAGGAAATAAACGTCAAAGAATTTCAACAATGTGTACTTGATATGGAGAGGGTATTCAGAGGTACACATATTTCAATTTATGTTTCCTCTACGGATTGACTGTATAATTATTCCTAGTACGGTACTTGAAAACCATATAAAAATCATTCATTCACTCTGGTTGAAGTATTTTATATATTTTCATACTTTTTATAGACCGTATGCTCTAGTTCATATTCTTTCCAAATAAAAATAACATAATAAAGTACTCAGAAACACCACAGAGATGGGTACCTAATTGAAAGAAGAAAATGATTCAAATTAACTACGTCATAATAACATAGATGATGATAGTATATGAAGAAAAAAAAATATGGAGAAAATAATTGAGATGAAAATGGTCATGCTCGAATCTCTCGTCACGAACAAACAATATTGAATGCTGAACAAATTAGGTATATTCACACTTCTTCATCAACAATATTGAAACTTGATGGACAAAAAATCGTCGATCTTCAGTGAAGCTTATAAGATGGGAGGTGGAATTATTCGGACGAGGCACCACAAGGGTAATCATACCTATCCAATCAAGTGAACCATGAACAACCAGTAATAAATAGCGAATAAGGTAATATGGAGTAATGATGATGAATATTGTGTCCTCAACGACTTCTCCAACAGCTGAGTCAATTTGAAGATAAAGTCACGCTGAAGTCGAGTTGAGAATAAGTAGATGATTATGAACCTATGGAGTGATGATATGTTCACAAAACCCATGCCTTATGCGGGACTATAGAACCCACGCCCATCGGTGACTTCATGTTCTGAAGCGGTACCTTAGTTGACCGAGCTACCGAGGGTGGTAATCTGTAGTATAGGTGGAGTATCTTCTATTTTTGCAAATTTTACCGTGGGTTTTCCATCACATTATTTTACTATTTCACCGTGGGTTTTCTATCACATTATTTCACTATACGTGACAACGAATCTACTCACAATTTTGGTAGAATTTTGCTGACGAGCACAGAATAAACATGAGTTGTAATAATATAATTGTTATTTTACCGAATACACGAATATGTACCCGACTGAAAAATATTTCAGCATCATGGTTTTATAGTATTTATTAATTCGTTTTTAGAGTATGACCAAAATGTAATAACACAAATGTATTAAAAAAATGTGAATATATCTTGATGTTTGTACTCAAATATTCGTTCGCAGGTTATACTTATCTACCAGAGTCGATGAAACAGTTTTCTACATGTTACTTTATCGACTGAACAAGCTGGTGGATTCTATTACAACAATGATATTAAAAGGAAGAATACTTGATTGCACTCGTGTTGGCGGATCGACACTACCGTTCGACCGTGTCGGGTGATGGAAGAGACGGTCGATCGGGACGCGTACGCTATCAATGTAGTAATTAAAAGTCCACGCGTTGGTCGCTAGGATGAAATTGTTTTTATATGTATTACGTGATGTCACGTGATAGAGACTTTCCCTGCAAGAACTCCGATGAATAGAGAAAGTGGTGATACTGGTATAGAATACGAAAATGCTTTCAAACAGTATAATTTATTGAGAGGAAGATATAGTAGAGGGAAAAAATGGAGGTAGATTATGTTTTCAAAGATTCCTCTTCCAAATAAAAATGTCTTTCAAATGTTCATTTTGAGTCAACCCAGAAGTTTTTAGATTCTTTTTTTTCTTTTTTTTTTAAGAAGTCACATTATAATTGACTTGAACATGAAAGACATTCATGAATTCATCAGAACTACTCATTTGTAATCTATTTTGGCACGCACGTTGTCTCTACTACTCATTCATTACGTATGACTACATGTGTCTTGATCTACGAATTATTCTATTTCATTCAACTAATATTATGTTTGTTTTGTTATATTTTCTCGAGTTGGTTTCTATGTATTTAAAATTGTATATGTTTGTATTTTTTTCAATATCTACACTTGGAAAATCAAGGACAATGAAATAGGATTGAATCATTATTTATTATAGTTTCGCCAACATGAATATTAACTTCTGCTACTAATGCCCGCACACAAGATTCAGTTCTTACGCGGGCTTTTTCTTCTTTTCTCCTTCTTTTGATTTTACAATGTTAACCCACATGTATATATTTTGTTCACTTATTACTGTTTGTATTGTTTTCCTGTTATCCTGTTGTGAATAAGTTGGAGAATACAAAGATTCATGAATTGAAATTGAATTGAATTGATTCTTGAATCTGGAACAGTGAGACAATTCTCATTATGTCTTGAAAAACCATCACAAAGGCGATTTCACCACTTCAAAGAAACAGTTGACCATAATATGGCTCTTTCAACATAATTGTAAAAATCATAGTTATATGTTGGGAAATGTAGGACTATTCAAAAATCATTCTGAGAAAAAAATTATTCGGAGAAAGTTATGAAAAGTTATAATAGTTATTACATAAAGATCACTCGTATTTAAAAGTACCACTCGATATTTTTGCCATCGATATTGACATCACTGCATACCGTTACATACAAATGATAGTAGCCTCGATACGTGAGTGATCATTATGGATCATAATGTATTCTAAAATACTTCTCTGAATGGTGTGTGGTAGTTCCACTACATTAGTCCATCTGAAAAGTAACTGCGATTGTTTATAATTGTGTTGGTTTATGTGTGTGGTAAGATCGCCCCTGTACCCCGTTCGAACGGTCATATTGTTCGGTAATTGAGTAACAATGATTTTGTAACAAGTTTCAATATTATTTTAACAGAAAAATATTGTTTTCATTGACATGATGAGGAGAAAATACATATATTTGACTCCAATGAAATCATTATACTCCGAATCATTCAATGTAATTGACTTGTTAAACTGATTCGACAAATAATAAAATATCCACAACTGACATTTCAATACTCGTACAGATTTATACTATACAAATGTGCAAAAAAATGATTGTCAATAAACAGTTATGAGATGAATATATCAAAATTAAATTGAAATGCAAGTTTCCCACACAAGAGTCCACCAAACCTATTTGACTTGTATGTGGTATAAACGTAATCAATCAAGAAACAAATGAGATCTCAAAATAAAATGTCGAACAAGTTGAAATAACATCACCAGGAACTAAAACGGGCCTGCAAATGAGCAGTACATATAACATGTGTATATAATATTGATAAATATACGAAAAAAAAAACAAGGATAATTTTCCTGATGATACACTGAAAGTGTAACGCTGAGGGTGAGTTCACCTTAAGCACCTCACGTGTGTGTTGAGTAGATTATTTGTGATTAAGGGATGAGTGAAGCGAGGCGACTGGACCCGGGCCGTGCAAACCTCACAACTATAAGTAGCCGGGGTGTTTAGAGGGTTGGTCCAAGTATTTATAACTTGAGTTTCACAAATCGATGTATTGCTATTTATACCGGAGGGTCAATCACGTGGCGTTGTAGTGTATACATGATTTCTTGGTACGCGTCACGAAATGTTTCTTAAAATACAATTTACATATATTTTTACATTATTTATATCATATATTTGGTCATTTTTGATGACCAAATGGCCTGCTCTTGAGTACGAGAATAAGATTTGATTCAAATGTGTGATCAATTCATTCTCATCAATTTTTATCGCCGATGATGAATGTCATTGTTCTATTGTGAGTCATTTTTTTCTCAATTCCATCGATTCCATGAGATCTCCTGAATTATATCCATTCTATTCCAGATACGTCTTCTATATTCATGGTTCCACATTTTTTTTATATTCACTTCCAGGAAAAAAAGACATAAAAGCCATGAAAAATGATAGGGGAGAAGAGTACTTATTATAGATCCAACGATTCGCTTTGAGGTGCATGGGAGGCAGACTTAGAAGGTGAACGAGGAATAAAGAGTCACTACTTCCAATTTATTGAAAAGTTATGATTTCGGGGAGAGCCACTGTGATGTTGTTGGTCTATTTCTTGGAGCTTGAGCCACTATACCATCATTCTTCACCGACTTTCTGAAAACAAATCGTAATTTCATCTTCACTTTTGGACAGTATGATCATTCCCATTCTGAGACTTATCCTCAAATGTCCCCAATCATCTGTATGATAGTTCAACTCGGCCTAAAATTATCTCTCTCTTGAATCAATTACTTCATTTAATTTTCTTTCATTCTTGATTGTCAAATTGAATCATTCCTCTCACTTTTCCATCAATTATTTCCAAGTTATAATTTTCACTTATGTATAATTTCATTGAGTAGCACACTGTCTTTCTGTTGTCACTCATTCATATCAGACCATGGTCAGGATTGTCAATTACCTACATTTTCTCTCAATTGATTCACCAGAATATATAAGCTACGAATGATCGGACCAGAATACCAGCATCAGTTAATTCAATCTTAGAATCGTTGGGCAGTTAATTTGATTTTTTTTGTATGCTTGAATCAATGATGATATGCGATTCTATCAAGATTTCCATTGAGTCGAAATATGATTGATCAAAAGTGATATTTTGCAATATTTTCGAAAATAAATTTAATGAGTAGCTGTTGAATGAACACGAGAACCACATGATACTCAAATCTACATCATCCAACCCTGAAAGGGTTCACATATGGATCATTCTTAATATTATCATATATCTGTTCATGTTATTATTATCAAGGCTAGGCCTATATGTTCTGTTTTAAGTAGTTTCTGGTTAGGTGGGAGAGCGGTTTTTGCCGAACCTCGTCATTCTCATCATTTCTTCTCATTGTATTATGTTTTCATGAACTATGTACGATGTTTTGATGATGAATAAAATACTATTCATCTATCTATCCATGTTTTAAAAAAATGTGCAGAATCTACGTGTAGTTTTCAAGACAATATCTTGACTGGCTTAGCCACTAGTAGCGGTATATATGAATTCTTCGTGTTTTTAACATGCATGTTGTCACTTTTTCTGAAGGCATCGAATGGATAACATTGAAAGCTTGTGTGAGTTGAAACAATACTGCAATAATTGTTGAAGTCCATTCATTGAGACATAATAAACCTTGGAGTGAGCTTCAGTTGAATCATTTAATTTATAAACACTTACATTTCAATTGCAGTCTCACCAACAACATCTATCAGAGAGAGTTATACAATCATTTTATCAAGTTGGCATTATTGTAAAGTTCAACTAAATCCATGTGAAACAATTGAAAACGGATAATTGATAACGTTAAACTTCTCTCTCTCTCTCTCTCTCTCTCTCTCTTTCTCTCTCTTTCTTCAACGTTTTCATCATCTCGAAGTATGATAATGAAAAGTGAACACACCACCCTCCGTAGCTCAGTCAACGGAGACATCACTTCAGGAACGGAAATCATCGTACGAAGTGGGATCGAGTCGCGCTTGAGACCATGAGTTTTGTAGACGTTATATCTGATATAATCACGTCATAGTTTCAGTACCACCTGCCTATTCGTACCCCCGAATAACCTGGCCGTTAGTGGGTCAACAAGACTAGAATGATCATTTCCAAAGGGACCGCATACAGTTGCTTCATATGACACTATTTCAGTATATACACACATATATATATATATATATATATATATATATATATATATATATATATATATATATACATATGTATATATATATATATATATATATATATATATATATATATATATATATATATATATATATATATATATATATATGTATATATATATATATATATATATATAAATATATATATATATATATATATATATATATATATATATATATATATATATATATATATATATATGTATATATTTTCATATATATACATATATATATATATATATATATATATATATATATATATATATATATATATATATTTATATATATATATATATATATATATATGAATATATATATATATATATATATATATATATATATATATATATATATATATATATATATTCAATGTGAGCATTGATCCATGATGTAATTGCCAGTAGAACGCTAATGTTCATTTTATTCTCCTATATAGGATTTTTACGAAGCACTCTACTGATGACTACGATCTATTGGCTTCGGTGAATTAAATATGAGATGCTGGGGTGATGAGATGAAAGGTTATTCCATCACTTTTTTCGGATAGTGGGGAAGAGTTAGTCGTAGCCTGTTGTTGAAAAACCATCCCAGTATCGACCTGAACGGCAGAGGGAAACCACAAAACAACTTGTCAGGATGGTCGACCATGGTGGGAGAACGATGATCATCAAATGTAGAGTTTATTTCACGTGGTTGTCTAAAATGAACTCTTCGTTCCGATCAGTCGCATTTCATTAAGATGAGAGTGGGTAGGAGTAAAAGGGGAGTAAAGAGGTAGTTTCTGTAACGATATATGCGTATTCAAACACGCTGGAAGGGGGTTGGACAGAGATTGCCGAAATATATGATACTTTATTAGGGTGTGCGTGTCAATTTAAAAACTTTCTAAATCATTCTCAAAGGGGTATTGCTTGGAATATGTGTGAGCACTCCACACAGTGAACAATTTGAATCATTGAAATTGACACGAAAATAATATTTTTCTCAGTTTTGAAGAGAAAAAATTTGAATTATTGAAATTAACACGAAAATAATATTTTTCTCAGTTTTGAAGAGAAAAAATATCCTACAACTCACTATAACCAAGTTAACTCTACAAAACATGCCGATGAGATCTAAATAATGGTGTGAAAATGAGATATAATTGTGCTGAATGTTGAATCCCAAATCTAGAGACTTTGCATGCTTACTTTACATAGTAGCAAAATTATATACTTTTGTCAATTGATCTAACTCATTTTTAAAAGAGGTGGACAACAATTTGTCCATCAGTTCATGACTCATCACATTCTTTGGGGTGGTATGATCGCCCTTATGGTGCCTCGTCCAAACGATCCATAGCCTTGATTAAGGAACAATGATTCTGTATCAAGTTTCGATTTGTTGAAAAAAAAAATCCGATAATTCTCCAGTTCGCTGTATTGCTATGGAAACAATTGTTTTTCATCTGTTTGTGATATAAACAAGAAAGCGTAAGAAATATGTAGACCAGAGGCGCTGTGAATAATTTGGTTTTATTCATCTAGTTTATGATTAGACGTGTCACCATGGTTACTATCATGAAACAAACAACAACCTAGTTCTGTACGATATGGTGATATCAACAGACTTGATCATCTTGTGAAGAAGTTTCACCCAGTTACTTCAATCAACGTCAAATAATTACGTAGTCAAATTCTTCATCAAGGTACGTCTCCCTTCTAGCGCAACTATCACTTCGATTTTGAACCAAGATTAAATCAGCACGAAAATTCGAATAGATTCAGAAGCAACAACTTCAGAAGATTGCGGTTTATTGATTCGACATGAATTTATGTCCATGAATGGTATCAAAGTTGAAATAAGGTTTGGCCCATCATAACAAATTAAATCTCAGGTATGGTCTCCAGGATAAATGGGCATGACCTATGCAGGTGTTAAAAAATGTACTTAATTTATATATACATCTGAATCCAAATCTATTCAAATGTGTTTCACAAGATATTGTTGGATGAAGCTAATGAAACCATAAACCCTCAGTAAAAAGGCAGCCACATTAATTATTACTAGTCAAACGCGAAATATGCGTTGTAAGATGAGCGAGATATCTGAATAAGGTATAAAAGAACTTGAAGTAGTTCTACCCTTGCTACTTTATCGACTGTGGTATTCTACACACCTTGATATCTGAATGAGCTATACAAGTCGTTAGAGTAGTTCTACTCTTGCCACTTTATTGACTCTGGTATTCTACACACCTTGACGCATATAAAAAATACTTCATTGTTGGTCAACTCTTGAATCTAGAAAGCAGTGAATCTCGACAACTTAATTCTGTCACAATTTTTATGATATATTTTATGAATATTATCAATCATTTTATTTTTTTTCTTCAGAAAGACTGATCAGAATTGCTTAAAAAATCGTAATAATGTGTAAAATTCATGTATGCACATTTGGAGAGAATTTCATTCCATTTGGAGAGATTTCATTTTTCAACATTTTCCGCTCAGCCAAATCTTATGGGGTTTTTAGAAACTTTGAGATGATGATTCTTAAAATCGGTCCGAACGATTCATCCCCAAAACTATACAGTTCTGAGTTGGATGAGTTTGCGTGAACAAAAAAAGTTTCATGTTGATCAGTCAACCCTTGCGACCTGTGGAGTGCTTACAAAAAAAAAAAAAAAAACACACACAGACAAAGCCCTATAAGAGTGGGATGGAGACTTCGCTACGCTCATCAATCAGATGAATAAGATGATGAGGAGAACAGGCGGAGAGGTATTTCTTCAAAGCTTTTTGACAGAGAGTGGAAACGATCGAACGTAGACTGATACGAGAACAACTTGATCTTCATCTTAATAACCAAGGTTTCATCAATACTAAAACGAATAATTAACACCGATATCAAAATTATCGTCCTTGTCGGAAATAGAGCCTCGGTTTTTGGATGAATAATGGTCCATCTGAGCTGTTGCCATCTGATATACATGGTCTCGGTACACATAATTAAAATCGCTTTGTTGAATATGGTAATATGATGCAAGGGGGGTGACTACAGGGAGAAAGGGGTAAGTGTCGATGGATCACTAATAATGAGCTGCCCTATTTACATCAAAGTTTTAGAACGTCACATAAGATTTTAAGAGATGATTATGAAAGTTGGAAATTTTAAGTGAAAATCTGTCAGTGGAACCAACGAACTAAAATTAGGATTGTATATGAACGATTTTCAGTTTCTGACTTTCTATCAACTGAGTTTGAACAAGCACTTCATTTCAATTTGACCGTACTTGAGAAAACAAAGATTTTTATTGTTATTGTGAAATTAATTTTTGATAACGATTCACAGGTCACCTGAGAATAAAAATCTTGATTGAAAACTTATTATGCCCATGATATGTCATCAACTTACTCGAGTTTGTCTAGTTTTGAAGAGAAATTGTGTCAATTACTCCTTAAAGAAACGATTTCGTGATTCTGAAAGCGCTCATAAGAAAAACTTGAAGGAGAGAAAGTGGAAATGATGATCTCTTCAGAATTCAAAATAATCTAGTTTTCCAGGAAGTTCAATACAAGGATGATTGACATTATTATTTCTCCAAATAAATCGAATCAGTTGGCTCGAAGGAAGAAGAAATCACACCGGATCATAAAACATGAACTTTTCAGGAGAGCAAACAGGTAAAATGACCTCATCAATGAAGTTCTTCTTTCATTATTGGTTCATCAGAAAATGGAAGATACATTCATGTTCCTAATATCCCGCGAAGATGCAATACCCATTATTATCTGACCAAACTTGAGAAAAAAAAGTTTCTGTCTTCGTTATTGAAACCAATTGAAGCATGGAACGAATACAAAAATCAGCAGGTCAGTGATTTAGTGCTGTTTGAGAGAGCACGGCTCATCAGTTTCAAAACCGAGGAGTGTTTATTATGGCTTTTGAGTATTTCATGAAAATTACTCACTCATATCTTTCAACGCATATGCTGTATTATGGACGAAATCAGGCAATTCTTTCCGAAAATAGCGGCATATAATTCACATACACCAACACACACAAATATATATATATATATATATATATATATATATATATATATATATATATATATATATATATATATACATATATATATATATATATATATATATATATATATATATATATATATATATATATATATATAAATATATATATATATATATAAATATATATATATATATATATATATATATATATATATATATATATATATATTATATATATATATATATATATATATATATATATATATATATAATATATATATATATATATATATATATATATATATATCCAGGCTGAAATTGAAAGTAGCCCTGTGATGCTGTAGTGTTTCTATGACAATCTAGTATACATATACAAGTGAAGATGGTTTGATTAATAATTACTAGTCACTGTAGAAACGTTCGGATTTTCATAGCAAGTGAGACTCTGAATTAGAGATTGAGTTCAAACATTATGTTCATAGATGAAATACATTTCGAGTGGTGAATTGTATTCGGAACTATATGAATGAATATGCTTCGATCTATATCAAACACCACGACATAGTGTATATCATTCGATTCAAATTTCTCGAACAGTTGAATTTTTCAAACTATTAGAACACAATCGAATTTTTGAATGAGGTCAAATTGATCATTTTTCACGCTCATTCAATGAATTAAGAGTGGCATGTTCGATAATTCATCCCCAACGCTGATTAAAGTAATGAGAAATCTATGTAGGAAAAATATGTGACTCAATTATTTCAAACAATTTATAATTGTTTGTCTCTCATCAAAAACACAAAGTGAATTGAAAGATAACTGCTCTATACACGTCCTTCCTGATTGAACCCATCCAACTCAATTAACCGTAACTTTAGAGGTGATAGAATGTATCTAAATTGATCAAAAACATAAACAAAGTGTACAAAGAGGTGAACATTCCTTGTAATCGAAATCTCTTTCTACTTTCACAATTCAATTATCCTCTTCTTCCTCAAAAAAAACGTCGCTTTTTCGAGATTTCCACATGAAAATGTCTCTCACAAAGCGCGAAGAGAGCAAAAATGACGGAATAAAGTTTAAACGAAGTTACTTAAGCAGAATTTAATATTGGTTCATTAAAAAACCGTGCAGTTGAAAACTTTCATAATTATAAGAACAGACTTACAAATTACATTCACGACTATACGGGTATATTATACTCACAAAGAAAAATCTGAATGAGCCTTTCGCTTAATCTCAACCATTCATTTTATTTTATGTTTCACCCTTTTTCTTTGAAGGACATCACACCCTTCCCCTCCAGCCCTCGGAACAAGATTTTCATCATTTATTCTCCCAATTCTACATGAAACCTTCAAATTGTCATCGTTATATCATAGACTAGATCATAGTCTATGATTAAATATGATTTGACTCAAAAAGTTGTTCGCAATTGATGTTTGGGATCACAAGGTAGGATCGTTCAGACTCAACACAACAAGGATCGATTGAATAATGAATTGTTGATAATGATGTAACTTATTCAAAAAACTGTTATATTATACAATTAGTCACAATTTATACCGTCAATTTGATAATGAACAGAAAATATTTTTGCTGGTCAAAACGAAATTTGCAATATACCATTAGAATAATTTCTTGAAATGTGAGTACTCACAAGAAAAATAAACTATTTCAACTATTTCAATTTTTCAATAAATTCTGTGAGTTCTATAAACATTAAAGCTTCAAAATATGTTTCTGATGTAG
The DNA here is from genome assembly GCA_964007535.1 of Brachyptera risi. Lineage (NCBI taxonomy): Eukaryota > Metazoa > Arthropoda > Insecta > Plecoptera > Taeniopterygidae > Brachyptera > Brachyptera risi. The sequence continues at coordinate 18,288,060 of OZ023333.1, read as the reverse complement.
TATTGAAAATTGTCATTCGAGATTGGTAATTGCATCAATCCATATAATCGACTCAATCAACATAACTTGCAATTGTTATATTTCATCAACAATATTCCAGTCACTGTATCATTTGTGAATTATTTCTCAATCCATAATCACCAGTTGGTCGAACCAGTTCCTATCAGTTGAAAGAAATGATAAATTAGTGCAATTGCGTTGTACTTATCGTCTGTTATCGAGTGACCAAATAATCAATATTTTCCCGATTAAACTACAGTGGAAGTAACAAATCAGAACAGTAGTAGCTCTATAGGAGACTCATATCTAACTGAAAGCAGACAATTAGTTGCTCAAAAACATCCTAATTTTTCATTCTCATTCACTCGGAACATCAGAACCATTTTTTCGCCAACTCATTTCAAACACATTTGACCAATGTATGAAGCTAGCCTTCCATGAATGAGGTATTCGCTCAGTGATTCCACTAAACTGTTTTTCAAGCCACCTTGATGATAAAACGACCAATCAGTGACGAAAGTGAGGTTACGCAATTTCTCATTGTTGAGCTCGCCTCAATTGCACCGCCTTGCGAAAGCGAAACCTAAATCGCGTTCATGGAAGGTCAGCTTTGGATATCAAAATGAATTGACCACTAGTAATAGGCGTGGCTTATCGGCAGGCCACCTTGATCTATACTTCATGTAGGCATTCAGAGATACTCTGATAGGCAATGTCAATTTTTCCACATAACAAACAGCCCATTTGAATGGAGGTTTTGTTTTGTGACGTTTGTGGGCGGGTCAATTATAAGTCGTCAATTAGAGATATTCTTATTTTGTAAGTGGAATGAGTTTTTCATGATTGACCAGTCAATACATTCGTATCAGTTTGTGAAACCAGCTCCAAGTCGACTTGTCACAATAATCATTCGCTGTTATTTTGTCCAACGTGTTTTCAACAGAATATTCAGAGTGATATCATTATGATGTCGTGAATTTCAAATAACCGTTTTTCCCACAAAATGTAATTGAGTTACAAAAACGATGTAAGTATGTAGAGTTCCGAACTACAACAGTCAGAGTTATTCTAGAAATGATTCCATTATTATAAGTTGGGTTAGGTAGTCAAGTTATTGTTGTCGTATAGGAAGAACACTTCAAAAAAAGTTCCTCCAAAACTAGAAAAGACTACATTCTTCAGAATAACTTTCACACTGAGAACTGAAATAGTTTGCGGTTACGATCGTCCGTCTATCCCATCCATCAACAATATAGCTCGAGTGTTTCGAACCGGCGAAACTTCTCGAGTCACTCGTCCTTTCTTATATCTTATCTCAAACCTCTAACGACCGTCAAAAGCTTCGACTTCTTTATATTTGAACGAAATTCTATTTCTGGAAAAAGTCACACAAAAAAAATGTCAACTCGAACAACATTAAAATGACAAAATATAATAGACCCGATGCAGTGAAATGCGATTTCCAGCAAGGTGAACCTTACTTCAGATCTTTACAATGAATATATATATGTATATATATATATATATATATATATATATATATATATATATATATATATATATATATATATATATATATATATATATATATATATATATACACATTCACTTGAGAAAGATACAATTTTCTTGTATATAAATTGTTGGTTTTGTGTAGTGTTCTTGTATTTATGGGAGACGTTTCCGATCGACCGTCTTCCCTATCTCATTCCATTAGCGCACGGGAGATTCGCGACGTCTTCTTTTGTAAATACAAGTGCAGGGCTTCGCTCGAATGTATTTTCTGATTGGTTGGCGACTTCAGCTGTGCTCTATGATTGGTTAGCAAGATCTTAAGATGCTACGATGCGAAGAAAGCTTGACACTAACAATTCAACCCGGGTGCATGGAAGAAACAGGAAGAAACAGGAGGAAAGTTCAATTTACATGACGTCTTTTAGAGCTAGTGGCGTAGTGGCGTAGTTGGGTGTATCAAGATATTCGAAATATTTTTTGAAATTTCAGTATTGGATAAATTGTTCCACTGAGAGCTGAAATAATCCCCCGAGTGAATATTAGTGATTGAATTGTGAAATTCCAGTAAAACTCATGCCCATTTCAATATTAGATGCTCTTGAAAGATGTAGTTCTGTTTCGTATACCGCTATCCCGTGAAACAATTGGCCATCGAATTATAAAAGCCATACAAATATAACGGTGATATGTGTCCTTTTTTCTCTCCGGCAAACAAACTCTCTGCCGATAGAAGTTTACTGAATATATCCACCATGTGATAGGCTGAGAAATTGGATCTCTCAAAATGTGACAATGCATTGTATTCCATATAACCAAATCGGATGATGGGCCAGTATAGATTCAGTATAGAAAATGGAGAAAGACTTCGGATGTGTAATTGTTTTCTCATCATCAATGTTCTGAATAATCCCTCACTCATCCTTGAAATCATTATTATTATTGATATTTCATACTGATGAAATGATCCATGTATTGAGGCTTGAATGATATTAGAAATTTGATTTGGATCAAATGAGTCACTTTGAATAAAACAAAGCATCAATATACGCTATATGAATTTTGAAGTAGAGGTTCGAAAATGTACATCTGAACGTTCATACCTGAAATGCTTGAAATGGATTCTCGACGAAAATTTGGATCACAAGCCTACCATTCAAATTTGACAAAAACCCTTATCTTGATTCAAATTCCCGTTCCAATAAAACATCTCTTGTATTTTGCGTTGGATATTTATTTTAACCATCGACCATTCTCTTCAAAACACAAATTTCATCGGCAGATTCTATATTGATGAATGAATCACTGTAATTTGTACATTCCGATGAAACTGTACGTCCGAAAATACAATCCGTTATACCAATTAAATTACGATCCACGACTACACGGTAATGTCTGAGATCTGCAATGTACTCACTCAAGTATTTTCAGCGGAATGTTGAACGAAAATGATACAGACGAGACGGTATAATAACAGAGGGATTATTTAAAGCCCTCTCAAAACAATGAACGCTCAAGAAAAATACGTGTCTACAAGATTGTAAATGAGAGAAACTCGAAGCATTCTCAGTTGCTGTTATAATGAATTCAACATTTTGGAAGAATATCTCTATTTTTAGATAAAAATTTGAGTTTCACCCTCCCAAATTTTTTCATTCATTCAATTTATTTGCCTCTCCTTATAATTAACATATCACAATACACAAAAGATTACATGGGACACAGATTACACAGCAGACATAATAGATTACAATAGGCCAATAAAATAAAATTAATAACAATACATGATGAAGAATAAGATACATTACTGAGTGCAAGAAAGAATGAATCTTGTATTTTCAGTCAGGTTACTGCAGGAACTGATAATATATCACATGTTTTTACTCTGTGAATGTATGGTTAATTAGACCGGAAATTATTAAAATAAGATGATAAGTATGATAACAACTTCGAAAATTGATGCACAAATGAAATCATCTTCATTATTGCATACATAAATGCCGGTACTTATATATGAAAATAATTCTCCGGTACTTCAAACAAACTCCACCACACAGAGGTAAAATATTTTCCACCGGATAGATAGCACCACTATGATCATTAAACATTCATAGTGCAATATGGAGAATTAGCAAATACATCAAAGACATGCATATATCAACCATCGAAAATACCAATGAGCAGAATTATCATGATGAAACAACTATATTTTCTTGACCTTCAGTAATAATATCACTCGATATTTTTGCCTTACCATTATTTTTTTTCTCGCCACGGTGGGTGACGTACAATCAACCAATGTGAAAATATATTCTTTGTCAACATTAATACTTCTCTGAAATATATTGAACGATTCAACCACATTGATTGTATTGTATTCATATTATCTCACGTTGACATAGAAAATGCTACGTTTCGGGGAGACCAAGATTTATCTAAAGTAGAAGTTTCCATTTACCATTCCGAACTGATTCACCTTAATAATTTATCACACGTTTCCTCATACTTTTTTTCACCCAGAAATATAATTCTGATAAAGCATTTCACAATGTCGCATTTTCACTCAAATACAGCCAGTAGGTTTTCACGCATTATTCTTTTTTTGAGAAGTTTTTAAGCAGGCTTGACTTCAAGAAACTGTATTTAAAGTCAGAATATAGCCAAGATCTTGTTTTATGATGAATAGATTTTCATCAAATAGAAAGCTGTGTAGTGAATGAAAATTCGGTGAGATTGTTCATGCATAGAAATGAAATGCTGGATATACTTTAAAATTCACAAGTAGCTTATTTCTGTCGAGAACAGCATCATCATGTAGGCTCAGTTAATATACAGCTGGATCAAAATTACAGGAATGAAATAAAATTGAAACCATTCAACAAAAATGAATGTATAATTAAGTATAGTGAGTTGAAAACACATCATTTTGACTATGTCATGATGTTTGAGAAATGTTATACTGCAAAATAAAAATGAAACATTTTGAAAGATGTTATGATTTTATTCAAATTCAGAAGATAATGTTGATATAGTTGGGAAATTAGAGATGATGATAACTCAGTGATTCTCTGTTTTTTGACATCATCTTTTATAATCACTAATTGTCTTGAAAAACTATCGTGATATATGCATTCTAGTTTCACAGCTATGCTCTTCTAATTGCATTGCTTTTCCACCATTTATTATCAAATGATGGAAGACAGTAGGTCTATTCACTTCTGATTCTAACATATTCTGTAATAAATTACTTTCAGAATATACTTCTGTTCGGAATGTTATAATTGTTTCTAAACCGGCACATGCAGCGCAGTAGTTAACGCACTCACTTCGTGTGACCCGGAAGGTGACGGGGCATATACCACCGTTCATCTTTACAGTTTTTTTTTCGTGGTTTGTTTCTGTAGTCTAAGCTAATGCTTTTGGCGACGATCCGCTTCCTTCCCAATACGTAAGAAACCTTCATTTCATCATCCCATTAATCAGTCATCCAAAGTCAATAGTTCTTAATTATCATTATGGTGCGTCGATGAACCCAATATAATTGAATAAATAAATGAATATGAACACATTGATTGTCTCCAGACCGTGATGATATAGACACGTCTCCAAATTTGAATCATATAATATATTTTGAAAGACAATATTGGATGAATTGAAAAATCTGACCTTTTAAATTTTTCAGAAATGTTGTTTCACTTGAAATATCACACATACATATTCATGAGTAGTTATACTAATATGTAGATGGACACGTGACATATGCGTTGCCGGATGAGCTATGGAATTTGTTGAAAAGCGATACACACACATCAATTTTGAAACAATCGTATCAGGCCCCACTATGCATAACTATTCAGCTGGTATTCATCACAAATTGTAATTGTTTTGTGATTCAACTGGTCCGACCTCCAGCTATTATTGAAAGCTTTCTTGATAGCATTGATTGATGAGAGAAAATTAGATTGAAATATTTTTTGATTCGATTCATGTATAACTTCGTGATGATATGTATATCATTACTGTGCTTGATTTCTTCAAGATTTCGAATTCATTCCAAAGAAATATCCATCGAACATTTCCATATCCGAGTTATTGTTACGCTTATTCTCAAATTTTCAGAATGGGTTTCCTCAAAAGAAGTTCAACCGATTGCGCCTCGAAAATATACAGCATCAAGTTGGATGGATGACATACTTTCCTATCGACATGTGAGTTGCAGAAATTAAACATTCATTTTCTTGTAGGACAGTAAAATTGAGTCCCCGCTTTGCTCATCTGAAGAACATTTATATCCTAATGAATATTAGCATTGAGCACAAACCATTCTTATAGCAATGAACCTTGGTCTACATTCCATAATTTCAACATATTTAGTGCATCGAGTCAATTGAGTGGAATGTCAGTTTCTTGGTATAGTAACTTTCAAATGGTATGAGATACCAAAATTCGAATAGAAGGAAACATATATATTTCAAATACCATCGATACGGTATTAAAAATATATTTCATAAATATTTCACATCTATAGATTAATTGTTACGCCTGCATATATGAAGCTCTCTTTTTGATGGTTATCTGTATACGTTCGACAATTATGCGGCATGCGTTAGATATTCTGAACTTTTATCATGTTGAAGCTTTAAAAAACTGTATTTCTATCGTGTTTGAATTAAGACATCTCATACCGTTCGGGAGTTATCACAAAAAAATGATATTCCGGTAAATCGACTTCCATGAGTCTTTACAGAAAACTATTCACCGAACATATAAATCCTCAACTGGTCAATACAACACTCATGAATTTGTTTTGAGAGCTCAATAGAAGAATGATTGATTCTTTGAAAAGCGGAATACTAGCTATTTACTATACTATCACAGGATTGAGCTTCCTTCGATGAACCTTTTATTCAGAAAAAAAAACCACTGGCTATATACAATTCACACCTCACTCTACTTCAACTCATTTTCTATGTGCATATTGACGGATGAACACGTTCGAACGATATCACAAGTGAATATATTGGACGGTCGATCGTATCGTATTCTGATCAGCAGCTATTCTTAGCGCACCGGAGTAGATTTGTGAGATATTTGGTGAAACCTTCCCTTATATAAACTTATCATAATACATTGATAACAATTTTGTGACTTGGTGGAGTATTTTTTTGATGACATCGTTGTCAACACCAAACAACAGAAAAGGAAGATATCTCTTGGAAGTTGCATACCATGCAACAAAGATGAACAAGACTTTGAAATAATCCCAAGCTGAAATATTTGAAAACTTCTCAACTCAAATAAAATAATTCTTAGAGGTATATATGTGAGAAAATGACTGTAAACCTCCTAAATATTGAAATGTAGGTTAATAATATTCACGTATATCATTCGGGGAATATATATATATATATATATATATATATATGTATATATATATATATATATATATATATATATTTATATATATATATATGTGTATATATACACATAAATATGAATATATATATATATATATATATATATATATATATATATATATATATATACATATATATATATATATATATATATATATATATATATATATATATATATATATATATAATATATATATATATATATATATATATATATATATATATATATATATATATATTGTATTTTCATTATTATCATTCTTCATCAACATCGGATACTTGATACAAAGTAATTGAATATATCGATGATATATACTTGTCTCTGTGATATTATAAATGTTGTTTGTGACCGTTATGAAGTCATTCATCAACAAAATCCCGATCGATCAATCGATTTCAATACGCTATCGAATCTTCACAATCTCGCGCCACTGCTTTCACATTTCCATTCTGGTTTCAGAATTGAAAAATCTCTCACGAAAGGTTTCTCCCCCTTTGGCGGTCACAAAACGAGTCGCTATTCCTGATGGAACCATTTACTAGTTGACTAAGCATCTAGAGGAAGTGAGGGACTCACCTAGCGAGAAGAGAATTTACTATTTCACAACTGGAAATAAGATTACTTCTCTTGTATTCATGAAAGAAGATCGTCTGACAAGATGACAGTCACAAATATTTCTGTTATATTTCCACAGCTGTCATTATTGATGATATTATCAGTTATCAGGTAGGGATTGAGAGTTTGAAATGCAATTGATTCTTTCGAAATGTCAAATCTTCAAAGTTTCACAGGAGATATGAAATTGTGGAAATGTTCACAATCATTCAGTTAGTAGACGATCGACCTTCAGTTATTTTGTTTGAACAATAAATTTTGTGGGCCCATATTGAGAATTCCACAAGAATTGAATCTAACGATCATGAATCAAAATATAGAATATTATATTCAGTTATATTATAATTAGGGATTAGAGAGACTATCTGATGCATTGAGGCACAAAGTAAGTTCATGTAGACCTATACAGTAAGTTGTTGAGTTAGGTGAGTTAATTGAGGTGAGTTTGTTCAAATGTTGAATGAATAAAGAAGTGTGAGTTTTGATTATTTTGAATATCAATTATTTGATGAAAACTTTCGTAAGGCAAGTGACATGAAGATTTTGTGATGAGAAATGTACGAAAATATTCCCATTCATCATCTCCAAGAAGTTATATAATACGAACTATACTCAACTTATAACTCACAATATTTACAGGTTTAGAGGAACACATTTTTCAGTTGTATATTTCTGTGACAATCATGCAATCCGAGTTAAATATTTTCACTTCTACCAACTTGGAAGTATAAAAAATATTCGTGTTCACTCTCATCCTAATTTCGATATCTCTCATTGTTAAAATGACACCTTGAAAAAAAGATTTGTCACTGAATCTAGGTGGTATGAATAACTTGTATCCAGAACTGGAGAAATTACAGTGTACCGATGGAGTAATGATTATTAAAATATCGGTAATCATACAATCTCTCTGTAACATCCTAATGGTTCACCAATCATGAGATCTTTCTCTCCCTCTCTCTCTCTCTCTCTCTCTCTCTCCTCTCTCTCTCACGTTCTCTCTCTATACAGGTTCTTCATGATCGTAATGAACTTCGTCCTGAAAATCAAAATACCTTGAAATACCACCGAATAACAAATAAATATAACAAAGGAATTCATGTTTGTCATTTTGATACCCATGAATCATTTTCAACCATCTCCTTATTCCAAAAAAGTGTACTAGACTCACAAAAAATCATCTTTAATGTATTAATAATGATGTCAGGAAAATTCATTGAATTGTTGTGCAAGAGTCACTGACGTCGATGGTGTCTTGAGTCGCTGAAGTTATATTGTAAAATACAACATTTTACAACAAATTTTGAGAAACTTTTGACTCAATAATGTGTAAATGCATCTTATGAGTATACTGTTATCATGAGTTTCGATTGCCATCGTATTAAATCACTCACATGGTTATCACCAACATCTGGGAATGGGGTTACACACATCTACTCATTATTCGATTCAATCCCATCTCAAATTTTACATTTTTTGTATTAAATCAATTCTCTTTTCTTGAAGTAATATTATGTAAATTTTCTCGATATTTTTCACTTTGTCAATCTATGTACTCTTCATATTGATTTGCATCCTGTTTTCTAATGTATTCAGGGACCAATGAGGATTTTTCTCCTCTAATCACTATAGGCCTGTATATACTTCATGCTCCAAGATGGTAATTCTTAATTCAACTTCTATGAGACAATCTTCATCTCTCAGACTCTCAGAGATCATTACATCGAACTGCATGGTACGTGCTAGGTACTTATTTCCATCATGATTTATTTATTCTCTCAAGTATATTGTGTCTCACTCACTATTCAAATATTTGCGATTATTCCAATCATTAATGACTTTTTTCGATAATTATAGAAGTTCTTGATATCTCATGAACAATTACTGTTGCTATAGTTATGTATACGAATTGGCAACCGTATATTCAGTGATTTAATAGAACCACGGAATGAAATCACTCAATACATCTCAATGTGGACTTACCTTGCTTGTAGATGAGAACTATTAATGTGGTAACACTGTACGGCTATTCGGATATTGGTGGACAGGCTGGCAACGTGACTAAATACTGGATCTTGTGTTGAACAAACGCTTACCTGTGAACAATAACATCACTTCATTAGGAGAGAATGTATACGCAATACAATTTTCATCATCACATACATTTGTTATAGCATCATCATAACATAACAAAAATAAAAAATATGAATAATGAAAATGACACAACATTTTGGGGTGGTAGGACCGCCTCCTTTTGAACGATCCTATTGTTCATCTTCTGCCCTAATTGGGGACCAATAATTTTGTATCAAGTTTTCTATGTTATCAAGAAAAAAATGCCAACAGCACATGAGACTCGCTTTTTTGAAATTTTAGTTCCCGATAATGATTTTTGATAGGTTTCTGAAACATAAAAAGTACGATGTAAGGAAAACACATAATTTTGAAATGAGAATCAAAAAGTAGTGAAGTGAAATCAATAAACCCGGTATGCGATCATTTTTACCGAGATACAGCTGAAAATGTGTGATTTCAACTGTATTCCCATGTGGTAAATGGATTTAAAATTATCTGCATTTTCACCTCATCAGAATTTTGATATCTCATTGCCGATATTTCGCTGAATCGGCTTCCATACGCATTGAGAGGAATCTTGTACGCTCAGAATCGAATAAAATCAATAAAAATTATCTGGAAGTCTCATCGATAAAAATGCTTAACCTAATTGAACAGATACATTTCTAATTGACGACTCGCAGTCTCCGCCCTCTTGACGTCACAAATCACACCGTTCAATCAACAGGGCTGTTGGAACTGTAGTGAAATTAGAATATCCAATCGGGGTGATTTCAAATGACCACAAATTATATAGATTCAACTGACCTACTGGTTTTGAGTCGTCCATCCGAAATGAAATGAGAATGCACACTGTATCTGCATCTCTCTTTTCTTCCGTATTCCGTATGAACTCTCAAGAAAACTTGGAGAGAAAAGAATTTCGTATCGTGAGTTCAAGTTCAATGGAATGTTCAAGGTGACTGAGAGACACGAGCATTGCGGAACGACTCCAATTTCCAACATCGTGTGTCAAGAGTGGAGAAGGCACACAAAATTTGAAAAAATATATGAAGATACAATATTGGTGGTATCTTTCCTTCTCAATGAAAGTGAGTGTATATGAGCAGGGCAGTTGAGTGATTTTTTTCCCACTCGAACTTATCAGTTAACTTTTTGTTAAAGAACATACAATAATACTGATTTTGCTTCTGATGATGGAGAAATGGCCATTGTTTGAAACCTCACGAACCATCTGACCTTTTAATACTTGAGTTCAATCGGGAAATGATAACATTTGTCTTCAAGTTTATAACTTGTTGAGGACAGAACAGAACTCGTCCTAATTTGTAACGTGGACTTCCATGTGAACTATAGGGATGAAAATAATACCTGAAATACAATGAAATTTTCATTTTCTCTTTCTCTCTCTCTCTCTCTCTCTTATCTTTATTCATCTCTCTCCCTCCCTCCATATATCTCTCTTTCTCTCTCGCTCTTTCTCTCTTTCTCTCTCTCTTTCGTTCTCTCCAACTCTCTCTTTCTCTCTCTTTCTCTCTCTCTTTATATCTCTCTCTCTCTCTCTCTCCCTTCCTCTTTCACCATATAGTGATGATTTGTATTGAATTCAAACTCGTGGATTAAAATGAGACGCAATTGTATTTATGTAGTGACGTAAAAAGACGTTCTTTTTAACGACAAAAGTTAACCAGATTTTTTCCTACGTTCCATTTATTCGCATTAAGAGTATGAAGTAGACACATATAGTTTTTTCTACATTAGAGTGAGAACACTTCCCGATACTATGATTATTCCGCTTTCGCGTCATGTGTGCTCATTCCGATGAGAGGTGAAGCTTTCAAATACTCATTCTGGTATAAATGAGCCTATAGATTAGTTCATTCTGAATGTTGACTATGAGTATTCTATAACCAAACGACATTTCAAAAAGAGAAGTGAGAATAGAATGCTCTTTCAGATCAAATATGGCCGGCAAAAAGTTGGACAAAAATATGATATTTCTTTCGTAATTGTTGAAAATATGCACGCGCTTCATTTTGACATATCTGCAACATTTCATGGTAAATGATTGATGATTATTGTTTGCTTAACGACTCCAGCAACAGCTAGGTTATACGGGGGTACGAATGAGCAGGTTATTATAAGACGATGAAGTGATGATAAGTGAAAGGACGTTTACAAAAACTCGAACCCACGCCCATGGTGAACAGTTTCTGAAGCGGTGCCTCAGCTGACCGAGCTAACTAGGTGGCTTTATGGTGAATTGGTGAGGTATCCACCATCGCAGAGTATATAATCTATCAAATTCATCATTCACCACCAGCCAGATATCCATTGCGCTTCTCAAAAGTTGATATGCTGTTTCAAAAAATGTAATATGTGGATTTCTGTCGCATATCTTATAAATCACTTGCTCATCCCACCATGCATATTTCTCGTTTTGTCAATCTTTGAATAACAGTCTGCTCTTTTCCGAAAGTACTGTGAAATAAATGACTGCTCCGGTTCACTCTTAACGTCTATGAAAGAAAACGATGAGAAGAGCAAACATTTTCATTTGTTCCAAGAATACTTTTATAACTCGAAGAAATTGCGATGTTCGAAAATAATAATGTTCATCAATGAATGAATGAACCCAACTCGTGAATGAGTTCTGAAAGTTTCATCAGATTAAAACGAACACGATTTTTTTTCCTCCCATATATTTTGAAAAAGATGAAACTTCTGTAGGATAATATTTTTGTTCCATTTTCATTATATTTCAATGTGCATTCAACTTGTGTATTATTCCTGGAAGTCCTTTCCTATACACAAGTCTCGACTTATGTCGGTTTCAATATTTCCATTATCATTTTATTTATAACTTCATTAATTATCAACCCCACTCAATTACTATGTACTGTACTTCACTTACGGAATGACTACTGTTTTGTGTACCTCATTCTTTTATTCTACCTTATTGTGTATAGGACAGAAATAAAAGTATATTCCGTTCAATTTTCCAAAATGAATCATGATTATAGCGTAAACTTGATCCAATTATGTTTGACTAAGGGATGTAATTACCATGTTTCTTTTTCAATTATGTTCATATTTATTACCTAATTAGTATTCATTACCTAATATTCATCACTCATCAATTACCTTGTCTCTTTCTCAATTATGTTCACATTTAATTTTGTTTATAAATATGACCGATGATATAAAATTTGTTTGACGGAAACTGTGGATGTAGTGGTTGTTTCATTTGCTGTGCCTCTGTGATATCGTTCATGAAAATGTATAAATGTCCATTATCAGCGAATAAAAATGAAAAAATTAAAAAAATGTTCATGATTATAATCAGGTTGTGCTCAATTCTTGCACATATTGTATCGAGCTTGCTAACGAGAATGATTATGATAATTATTGGATAAATGGGTACAAAATTTTCCAATAAAAGTTTCATGGGAGAAAATATTCAAATATCGATATTGTGAACGGTTGCCCTTGAGAGAAAGTATGAGAAAATATGATTTTTGAAACAATTAATCAACGGATGAAGAATAAACATTGGAGAGCGGCCAGGCGTCCTAAACGAGCTCAGTATGTTTGAAGTCAATCACCCGCCAAGTTGAGAATACCAGTGTTCAATGCGAATTGACGGCCAGTGATTGACCCACCCACAAACGTCACAAAACAAAACATCCCATCAAATGGGCTTTGTTATGTGGGAAATTTGACAGTTACCTATCATAGTATCTCTAAATGCCCACATGAAGTATAGATCCATGTGGCCTGGTGATTAGCCACGCCTATCATTAGTGGTCAATTATGTTGACAAGAACCTGGTTTATTTCTACATATTGACAATACGAGAATAGGGAATAATAATGATTCATCATTGATTCATTGACAGCAAAAGGATCAAGATCACACAAGTGTAATATTTTGCTGCTGAAAAAGTAGAATATTCCAATGATGGAGAGAAATATTCAATTCCTTGAAGCTAATGGCGTGAGAGATTACATGCCAAAGCATCTTTTACTATACGTTATGTCAGAGAGTAGTATGAAATAGCAAAATTCCAACGGAATCCATAATTACGAACCTGAATGTATTCGTAGCAACCAAAAAAGTCAGAATGAATTAAAACAGTTGAACCCATGCCATATGATAACCAGAATAATTATCTGCAGAAATATTATTTTTCAAACTTCCTATCACTTATATGAAGAAAATCTGATATTCCACACAGCACTCACTCTCATATAAACGACAGGAAAGTTGTTTTCCCAGTGAAATATATAATGGAATCAATTAAAATAAATGTGGTGAAAGTAAATGTGCAAAAGATTTCAACCGCCAAAACGGCCGATTGCGAGAAATATCCCATCTCCATTCATACAATCTTAACGTTAATTATTAGAAAGCCTTTCATTGTCTCTTGACTTAAATTGCTTTTCAACTTTCTCCCCAGAATTGTGTGACGGTTCGACACGTACGATCGCTAATACTCATCGATAGAGAAGACACTCGATCGGTATGGTCAGCACTGAACATCTGAGTCCTAACGGGAAACAACTGACTGACTGAAGGTAACTAACGAAGAGCTGTGGAAAAGTTGCCAAATAAAATTGGAAATTCTTATTCACATATGTGCGATTTAGAAGAGGGTATGAATGATCCTGTTAAAGGGGGATAGATTGAGGACTAGAGTATTAGAACCTTACATAATGAACCTCCATGAATAACGTGCTAGTTCTAGCTAGCTCTAAGAGGCTACAAGAATGAATCAGTTTATGTTCACTGGAAAAATGCTACCCACCAAGAAAATATATTCCAATAACAAACTCACGGTCTCTTGGACTGAATGATTCATCACATTGCGAAGCCCACCTCGTGAACATGGTTGACATTTTCTGCCAACAACTTTCAGTGGAAATACACAGAAACCAGACATTTTGTCATCACAAGTAGGTCTACTGGTGAACATAAACCTATTAGGCAAACGCAATATGTGCGTTGTAAGATGAGAAAGATATCTGAATAAGGTATTGAATTCGTCAAAGTAGTTCTACCCTTGCTACTTCAACGACTCTGGTATTCCACACACCTTGACGCATATAAAAAATACTTCACTGTTGGGCAAATATCAAATCTAGAAAGCAGTGAATCAATAATTGGCAACCTAATGCTGCTATTATCTCTATATATTTGATGAATACAAATATTCATTCAGATTTTTTTCTTCGAAACGGCTGATTCAAATTGTTTACAAAATTTTGATAATGTGTATCATCATTGTGTTCATATTCAGAGGAAATTTGAATTTTTCAAAGAGATTTTATTTCTCAACATTTTCAGCCCAGCCAAATTTCATGAAGTTTTTAGAAACTTCAGGATGATACTTCTCAGAAGTGATTCAACCGATATATTCCAAAACCTATACAGTTGAAATGTGTATAATTTTGCTTGTATTAAAAGAGTCTCATGTCGATCAGTCTGACCGTGCGACCTCTGCAGTGCTTACAAAAAAAAATCACACAGACAGAGCAATATGAGAGTGGAATGGTGTCTTCGCTACGCTCATCTTATCAAGAGTGGCCAGTTCACACGAGGCATTGCAATGTCACCGTTGGAATGTTAGCCTTCCAATGCTACGGTGTGAATTAACAAAACATTGACATTGGCGGGCTGAAAACATCCAGAGCTTGATTCTAAAATCTGGCATTGGAACCACAACTTTCCAATGGTGACATCGCAATGCCTTGTGTAGACTGGCCACTAGCCACTTGAAAATAGCTAGCATCAGCACGGGATTTATCAAGTATATATCAAGATACATTGAGGGTTGCGTTTGCCCGTTGGAGACCTAACGGGCAAACGCAACCCTTAATGCATCTTGGTAAAAGTTCTGGTTTTCTCAAAATACTTGCACCTTGGTTTAATAGTTGGAAGAGTTTGAGGCAAACTTCAACGCTTAACGCGTCCGAATTGGCGTGACTCTAGCTGTCCAAACAAAACTAGATGAAAAGAATATGTTGTATTCTGAAATCTATGGTTGTAAAGTGTGAGCCCTTGAGAGCCTACACGCATAACAGAAGCTTGCTAAATCCTGAAGCAGTAATAGAATAACTGAAACAAGAATTGTCAGCTATTTCGTGCCGTATCAAATGTCATTCATATTTTTAATTTTCAAATATCGAAGATTCAGCTGTTGATATTGATCACAAGAAACGTGTAAGCGTGATGATAATTGAAATTATAAGTGTTCTGTATACATTTGACGACTGGTGATTGACCCGTCCACAAACGTCACAAAACGAAACATCCAATCAAATGGCCTGTTTGTTATATAGCCTATCAGAGTATCTCTAAATGCTCACATGAGTTACAGATCTGGGTGGCCTACCGATAAGCCACGCCTATCACTAGTGGTCATTTCTCAGTTCAATCTTCGAATTCATGAGTTCACAGAATCACCACTTTTTCATCACAATTGAATAATTATATCTTGGTACTTATACATCAATGATTAATTGGTGCTCTATAAGTTTGAAACTTTCGAGTAGGTTATTTGAAATAGAGTGGCATCGACTTTAGTCACTTCAACTCGGGGATCCAGTGTAAAAATTTCAACTTCTTTTCCAACGTCAAGTTTAGTTTTTAATTTAAAGTTGACATCCATTCGCGATAGTTTCTAAATTAATCGAAGTCTTGGAACAAAATTCACCTGACACTAAGTACATATCGGCACCTCAAGTCAAATTGACTTATTAAAACTGAGATCAAACATTACGTGAACTATATAAAGTTACAATAAACGAATAAAATGTGTATTAAATTTCTATTATTAGTGTGGAGAAAGTTCCTCAAGGTCATTTTCTCTTGGTCATAAACATGAACATGACACGGTATGATCGTTTTGACGGGCACTCAAAATGGGCAAAGATAAACACCAACAACAACATCAACGGGAATAATGAGATGGACGATAGCAAAGACTCCATCCGATCTTATAGAGCTTTGTCAGTGTTTTTTTGTGTTATTGTTTTGTTTGTTTGTTTGTTTGTTTGTTTGTTTGTAGCACTGCACAGGTCTCAGGATTCGACTGATCGACATTGAACTGTAATTGTGCACGCAAACTTATCAAACTTGGAACTGTATAGTTTTGAGGGTGAATCGGTGGACCAATTTTTAGAAGTATCATCTCAAAGTTTCTAGAACCTCCATGAGATTGGGCTGGGAAAGAAAATTCAAAAAATGAAATCTCTTCCAAAAAATTTGATTTTGTTTTCTCTGTGAATGTGTACACATGAATGATACACATCATCATCATTTTGTATGCAATTTGAAGCAGTTTTGGAGAAGAAAATTCAATCAACTGTTCTTATTCATCAATTATAGGTATATATATATATATATATATATATATATATATATATATATATATATATATATATATATATATATATATATATATATATATATATATATATATATATATATATATATAAATAATGACACAAATGTGTTGCCAAGATTCACTGCTTTCTAGATTTGATATTTTCCCAACAATGAAGTATTTTTCATATGAGTCAAGGTGTGTAGAATACCAGAGTCGATAAAGTAGCAAAGGAAGAAAGGACTTCCTCAACGACTCTTATTTTACCTTATTCAGATATCTCGCTCATCTCATATCATTCGCTCATTTTATTTTAACTCACAACGCATATGCTGCGTTAGCCCCAGTATAATCGATTGTGAAGTTCAATTGCTTGTATCGGATGGACAGTTAGTGATACACGACACAGTCTAGTAGTTGCTAATTCATCAATTAAGTGGTATTGTACTGAATTAATCAAACAATTACATTCCACTCAGTACAATTACATTAGTAATGTGTTTGTTCATACAATATCTGTGTAAACCACACAACGTGTTTCTTGATGGCGATGCAACCGCCAAGCCAGATCATCAGATTAAATCTAAACTAGGAGAACGCAAGATATGCTTCGTCGAATGAGCGATCTGGTTCATTTGACATGTGATGGAACGCTATATATGTGCCACCTTGTAGTGATACCAACCTATTTTATCCTAATACTAGTCAAACGCGGAATATGCGTTGTAAAATGAGCGAGATATCTCAATAAGGTATAAAAGTCCTTGAAGTAGTTCTACCCTTGCTACTCTATCGACTCTGGTATTCTACACACCTTGATATCTGAATAAACTATCAAAGTCGTTAAAGTAGTTCTACTCAATTGTCACTTCATTGACTCTGGTGTTCTACACACCTTGACGCATATAAAAAATACTTCATTGTTGGTCAACTCTTGAATCTAGAAAGCAGTGAATCTCGACAACTTAATTCTGTCACAATTTTTATGATATATTTTATGAATATTTTCAGTCATTTTATTTTTTTTCTTCAAAACGACTGATCAGAATTGCTTAATAAATCGTAATAATGTGTAAAATCCATGTATACACATTTAGAGAGAATTTCATTCCATTTGGAGAGATTTTATTTTTCAACATTTTCTGCCCAGCCAAATCTTATGGGGTTTTTAGAAACTTTGAGATGATGATTCTCAAAATCGGTCCAACCGATTCATCCCAAAAACTATACAGTTCTAAGTTGGATGAGTTTCCGTGTACAAAAAAAGTTTCATGTTGATCAGTCAACCCTTGCGACCTGTGGAGTGCTTACAAAAAAAAAAAAAAAAAAAAAACACACAGACAAAGCCCTATAAGAGTGGGATGGAGACTTCGCTACGCTCATCAATAAATCAGTTGCTCTAACTCATATCTTGAAAATTGATTGGGAGAGATTGAAACAAGGCATTCTCTCTTATTATAGGGATTGATTAGGGATTAGGAAATAGGAGGGCAGTGACGTAATTGTTTGGATCTCAAGGTGGATATATATGACCAATCCGAAGATATTTTGATATGTTCTAGCTCATCTACCAATGCAGCAACAGAAAAGTGTCCTCTTGGTTAATACGAAAACGCAGCATTTGCGCTGTAGGATGAGCAATGAAAGGATACGTTATGAATGTGAGAATGTGAAATGTGATGAAGAGTAACATACAACTTGATTTCAGAACAATTTGTATCACGGATTTCTTGTATCCACTTGTTGCGCGATCAAGATTCAGTTGGTTTTGACTTTTGATCCTAATATTTCTCAATTAATCTGAAAAAACTACATTATGATTATTTCAATCAAAACGACTGATCCGGTTCATATTGAATGTTGAAATAATATATATCATTCTTTCGTTTCAATTCTATGTGAATATATGAATCGATTCAGAGTAAATATTTCTCGTAATTTTGTTCTTCAGGTTATTCTTATGAGATTTTGGAACATTTTGAAATGTTTCATCTTAAAAGTGATCGGACCGATTACGTCACAAAACTA
>OZ023333.1:18166524-18266524 GCA_964007535.1 Brachyptera risi | reverse complement strand
AAGATTCATATGAATGAATATTTTGGATTGAAGTATTGAAATATGAATTATTATAATATGATTCTATAAAATATTCCATTTCTTGCAATTCCTGAATCTGATTCAATACTCGAGAGAGCACCACAATTCAAATATGGGGTTATCTCAATCATCAATGTAACAACCTGGGGTTATAACAACTCGTACATTTGATGTACTTCACCCGATTTCAAGTATTCAGATAATTTCAATGGATTTCAAAACGATTCCCCGGATTTCAAAGGACTTCCGAACCATCTCAGGAAGATTTCAAGACATTTCAAAAGATCACACGGCACAATTGTTCACCAGATTTCAGGAGCTATGTTCCCGAGAATAGGCCACCCTAATCAATCCCTGAGTGTATTTTGAGTTTTATGAGATGTTTATGATTTTCGAATGTTCTTGCAGAGTTATTCAAAAATATGTGTATTGAAATCTCAACATGATGATGCTCTTTGTAGTGCATACATAGGTCTACCTTCGAAGCACTATCATACTATGAAGACGGAGAGAGGCTATTGTTACATTCAAGAGGACGGAAATACAGAATGATTGGAGATGGTATCAAAGTGAAAGAGATAGTTTCGATTCTCAAATCGGAAACAATATAAACCAGACATGGAAACGGGTTCAAAAGAGAAGTGTTTACAAAAGAAACAAGAATGCGGGCTCACCCTCGCTTATCCACAGCTTACTTCTATACGTTCATTAAAGTTATGGCAAAAACTTAACACTCCCTTGTTCTCTGGAAGGCTCACTTCCGGTTCTTGTCATTTCCGGTACAGCTATTCGGAGTTCGTCGTCTCTACAGCTAGGGTGGCGAGAAACAATGGCGGTCGATATGAACTCATTCGATAGTTACACATAGTCGAACAATCGATGTAATGTTTTATGAATTGTAATCGTTCCGAACACAATTATACAAACGATTGTCTCATTGATTCTCTAATTGCTATTGGAAGAGTAACCGTGATTATATTTAGTGATGTTACTGAACAAGATTTCCATAGTGAACTTGAAAAGTTTAAATTGATATTCTATCGCATATCTATGTTTGAAAGAACAAAGAAGGTCGTCTATCAACTAAACTGGGAAAACGCGTTGTGTTGCCTCGTTGATGGATGAGCTAGAACATTATCAACTAATTTTTGGATTGGTTATAATTATATATATCCATCTTGATATCCAAACATTTCAGTCACTGCCATCATAATAATTTCTTTGATGATGTAGAAAGATTTGTTCTCACCGTTTCAAATCATTTGGTGACACCTGTTGCTCGGATTTAATTGGTTTATTGATAGCTTTGAGTGATTTGAGAAATATTGAATTATATATGTTCTCTCATCAAAATGGCTGATCTGATTCAGCTGAGAGTTTGGAATAATGTGTAGGCCTATAATTGAATCGAAATTCCCTGAGAATTTGAATTCTCTCGAGGGAGATATTTTTGACGAAATTTTCCCTTTGGATTATTGTCATGGTATTTTTGAAAACTTTGAAATGTGTTTTCTCAGTAGTGTTTCAACCGATTGCGGCTCAAAGCTATAGAGTATTGAACTAGATTAGAATATTTGTGTATGCCAAGTTTCAACTGATTTTTAATTTTTGTTCGACCATTGGAGCTTGAACAGAAAAAGCACTTTCTTTCGAGTATGGTAAAAATTAGTCTTCGCTTAGCTCATCCAATAATCGTATACAAATTCCGTGAATAACTGAATCTCGCGGCAACTTTAAGGAATCAACGCTTTCGAAAGATGCAGTTGCATTCCTAATGAAGATGCTCGATCTGAAAAGTCATGATTATGAATGAATGTACACTGGGGTTTAGCGGCGCGTCAACGATGTGGTTATATTTGATCCATGTTGTTGGTATACCATAAAGATTCACAAATAAAACAGTCATATTCTCGTTTGTTATTCGTTTATATTATTATTATTATTGTCCATATTATTTTTATTATGTAAGTTGTTATTCATATTTCGTTTGTTTTCGGTTGTTGGACGACCTCATTTTTTCAGGATACACGTATACTCTCTTATTGGTGAATATATATGCTGATCTTTTTTGATCCATAGATGATATTTTGCCTAAAATGACGACTTGCAGTCTCCGCCCCCTTGACGTCACAAATCATACTATCCAATCAATAGCGTTGTTATAACTGTAGTGAAATTCGAATATCCAATCAGGGTATCTTCAAATGACCACAAATGATGAAGATCCAACTGGCTTCCTTGTGAAGCCACGCCCATTTCGAGTCGTCAATTCAATTTGAATATTGTGTTCCTTTTCTCTTGTCTTGATGCTCATTACTGATTCGGAAGTTTTTTTCCATATGAAAATAAATTTTATAATGAATTACAGGAAAACTGAGAGTCGATTTTCCAAGAGCACTTATCAATTTCATGTGATCATTAGGACCTGAAAAATGAAGCTCATTTGGGAGTCGAATAATAAAGCTCTGTAACAATCTTCCAACAAATACATAACTCATTATGATTTCTCTCTCACTCTCCTGAAACCCTCTCTCTTTCTCTTTCTTTCTCATTCTTTCTCTCTCTCCTCTCTCCATTTCGATCTCTCTTGCTTTCGCATTGCTACAATTCATTCTGAATTAACAACGACGAGTTGGCAGTTTCCCTTTTCTCTTTATTTCGTCTGAGTTCATTCAATGGCCACGAATGCTGTTTTATTCATCGCGTTTGTGGAATTCAAGCGATTTAAACATCAATCACTGGCGAATACAGAGAAAGTTTATGTTAGTGGGTTCACAAATCTCATTATTAACCCCTGAACCATATATCATGACGAGTAATATGTTTCATTTCAACGCATTATAACAGGGCAGGTACACATCAACTCAGTGATATGTTTTCATTAAAAACGCGTAAAATATGTAGATGATGTCAACATGAAAGCATGAAGCAATATCATCATTTTAATGTTCATCTCCCGAAATGACTGGGATCATAATAGAAATTTATATTCGTGGCTTCGAAGCATATTGCATCATATATATAGTATATTTGATGATATTTCATAATACATCAATAATGTGGGCCTCTTGTGACTTTCCAAAAAGTTTTATCAAACAAAAAAGTATTTTGTGAATTGTTATGGAATGATTCATTCTTGTTACGAGTTGATCGTCATAACTATTGAACAATTGAACACATAATTATGATAATAACAATGAAAAATTCTTCTGAACGATCAAATAACTGAATTCATTTCATTCTCATCATTGAAAATCATCATTATTCCTCATCATTTCCATTAATTCTTCTCATTACACTTGAGAGTGAATGTAATCATATGAGTCTGTCATGTCGGATCTGAATATAATTTGTGATGCTTCCGTTAACATGTGATTACAATATCGTTAACAAATATCGTTAACAATGATATATATGTTAGATGAAAAAAGTGTGAAAATCATCAGCAGTGATGACACTTTTTTTGAAATATGGAAATGTTGATGAAAATGATAATCCTAATGTTCTATGATGATTCCAGTTTGGGTATCGGAGTGATGAAGATTGCCCTTGTGGTGCCCCATTCGAATGATCCTGAATTGTCGATCAACCTCACACTCAATGAGAATAAACAACGAATTTATGTCAAATTTTCGATGTTAATGAAAAAAATACAGAACACTTGAAGATGTATAATATATATATATATATATATATATATATATATATATATATATATATATATATATATATTTATATGTTATATATTATCATAAGTAATGCGCAATGCCGCAAACGACTCTGGAGGTGGAATGAACTTTCACAACACTTCACAATGCACTTTCGAGTACCCGATCCCAGTATACAGGAATAGAACAAAACCCAACTCTTTTTCATCCCGTTCGTTATCCAGTTGGCGGCCATTAATCCTATAGGTGCTATAAACAGTTATCCTGGCCACGTCAGCCACCCCCAAGACCGCCCCACCCCCTTTCACTGCCGCCGCTGGAATCTATTCAACATTACATGGAAGAGAGAGTGAGAATTGAAGAAAGTGAGAGAAAGCGAGAGAGAACCGGAGTGAGAGAGATAGAAATAAAGGGAAAGAGGGAAAAAGGGGGAATGGGACAGATAGAAATCGACAGAGAGAGGGATAGAGAGAAAGAGAGAGACAAAGAGGAAGAGAAGAGAGAGAGAGAGAGAGAGAGAGAGAGAGAGAGAGATGAAGAAGAGAGTGAATAGAATATATATATATATATATATATATATATATATATATATATATATATATATATATATATAAATATATTGAGAGAAAGAGAGAGAGAGAGAGAGAGAGACAGAGCAAGAGAGAGACAGAGAGAGAGGGACAGAGATGGTAAGGGGTGGGAATAAGGTGTAAAAGTATTCCCACAAGACTCACCATTGGGCTACTTGACTTAGTCTAAGGTAATTCATTAAGGAGAGTTTTCCGTGAAGGGATTTCTCTTTCCCGTGTGCATTGCATGACTTGAATGGGCAAAAGTGTGGCACTGGAGTTTATTCGCGGAACGTTTTCAGTTAATGGAAGGAGGTGGGAAATGCATTAGTCACATTCACATCATGATTCCTTTGATGCTGAATAAACATTTTTTTCACCTTCATACTATATACATACACCTCAAGTTCTCAGGTCTCATGTCACGAAGCGAGTCGGGGCAAAGTTTGAGCCACGGTTATTTTCTTCTTTCACTTCATCTTTGAAAATATGTTATGAAGCTGAAGATTCAGTATGTACCATAAGCCTACTTGTATGTTGTTGATTCTAGAATTGAAAAGTCTTCTACGCAACCATTTCTAGCATAATATCACATCCATCATATATTCAACTGGGAAAAAATGATTATATGCAATTATTCACATGAATAAAGAACGTTCCACTGTCCAATCGTAATTTCAAAGTATGAATCATGAATCTATAATTATGAATTATGATTATGATGATCATAATGATGAAATAGGAACAGAATATATGTAAAAATGTACATGTACATGTTTTCACATTCAAATATAATGTAAAGGAGGTGACTCAACTCGGGTATTAAAAGTGAAATATTTCCGGGATCAGAATTTGAGTCCAGCGTCCCGATTGCCTGGAGTGCTACCAACGCTTTTATATCGAACTATTTAAAAAACAATACTCATCAATGCTATACACGGCATAGTAGATTACGGGGATGATAGATTGTGTTAGTTCAACCATGCCACTGGTACCTCAGCTACTCTTATCTACATCTGGTTCCCAAGGGGATCCGCTAAATCGCGAAAGGAAATCGGGACGATTGGCTCTCAAATGACCGAAAGAAGCCACACATGCCTTCCATGTTATCAGTATGTGAGTTGGAACACCTTCTTTATATTATGATAAAATAGGTTGGTATCACTACATCGTGCCACTGCCACGCTGCTACCAACAATGCATCCGTTTTTACTCAAGACCAGTTCGATTTTGTTCGCTGAACGGCAGGTTTTTTGACGGTGCATGTGCAGTGAAATATTCATAAATCATGAATCAAAATGGATACCATCAAGACTGCTTTCGAATTTGAATCAATTGAAATTATTGAACGTGAGTCATCTCTGTGGGATTTGAACAGCTCGACACATTATAACATAACTTTTGAAAATCTCGCCTGTACAAGAAGTTGGACGTGGAATAATTCAGAGATGATACTATGAACAAAAATGAGCCTAATTTCTTAGTAGGCCCACAGTTCAGAGTAAAACTACACAAAACTGCCAGACTGTGAATGCCAAACTGTCAACAGCTTCAAGCGTTGAATGCGTGTTGCAAGTCATATGATACGGGTTGCAAGTTGCTCAACGCAGAAGTACGAACGCATCTTCATTCTCCAACTGCAAACAAAATGGAAGCGCGAAGAAAGTGGCATGGCCAATCAAACGATAGATCATGTTGGAATAGACGGAATCGTCCGAAAAAATGAGAATTGTTCACTTCCATTTCGTGTCTGAGTTATTGAATAATGCATTGACGCTCCTTATATAGTGACTAAATACTCGCTGCTTAAAAGCTGATCTTATTTGGTCTGTGATTGTTTTTCACGTCCATTGATATTTTCATTTTCATTTTGAGACCAATTCATTCACACTCAACGCTTACATATGGAGTACTGCAACAATTGCATGCAGGTGGTAGACGGATAGGTAAAAATGAACAAATAGACAAATAATAAAATCAAAAGTTAACAATTATGAACATATTAAAGCAATGGTGATGAATATTTTGATATAAAGTTTTGATATACAATTTAGAAATTTAGGAATGATATTTTGTGAGTGCGAAGCCCGCATGAGTTGAATCTTGTGCGCGGGCTGTCTTGCTTGAAAAAAATTTAATGAGTGTAAATCCGACTCTCAAACTTATTAATTAAGCCATAAGTAGGTATACGATACAAACAAATACGAAAAATTTACCAGGGTCAATCAAACAGTTTCATCATTCGATAACTATTTTATCGGTTAGGGTGATATTGGTCATCAAATCTGTGTTTGCTTGATCATTACCACTTTACTGTTTTGATCGTCAATTAAATTCTATTCACATGTTAAAATCACTATGTTAATTCTGTCGTTAGTCATGTTCGCGGACGCGTGAAATGTTATATCCAACATTTTGATTTTGATTCAGAAAGAAGTATATATATATATATATATATATATATATATATATATATATATATATATATATATATATATATATATATATATATATATATACAGAGATGGGCAGTATAGAAATACATGTATTTTCAAATACGTATTTGAAATACATTTGTATTTTTATTTTGTATTTCAAATACCTGTCCTGAATGTATCTGTATTTTGTATTTCAAATAGTCAATATTTGAGTATCTTGTATTTTTCGAAATACATTTTTCTGTCAAAATACATTGAAAAGTTCAAGTAATTGATAAAACAATGCATTCGCATCAAAGTGTCAATTATCGGAAGAGCATTGCATTTACTCCGAGATGTCGATCTGGAGACACGCGATTTATGTTAATGATCCTCCGCAATCTATGCTGTTTAGCCTTGGCTCTGGATCAAACGAGCGGAAGTATGGTTATGGCATGTAGTGTGGTAGGTTCATTTTTATTAAACAAAAGGGATCAAAAGTGATCTATATAGAAGATTAAAAGGTGATCAACTTTTGGGCACCGGTAATGGATTTGGGTGATTTTTTCAACCAAACGAGATGCAAAAACTAGCTAGGCCTATATGGTCGGGTACTTTGTCGGGTACCTAGTTTCGAGTGCCTAACAATAACTCCGCCTATTCGATCAACAGTCAAGGCTATACAGCATATTCACCCTATCGCTGACCAGAGCTTTTCAGGGTACGAATGAGCGGATGATAAATGAAGTGATGAATGATGGACGTTCAAAAAACCTATGCCTTCTGCAGGATACGAATCCACGCCCGACTTGACCACAATTTCTAAGGCAACGCCTTAACTGACTGAACCAAACCGGGCGTTCATACAGTTAATAATGAAAAATATATTTTTTGGGGTGCATCTTATTAATCATTATGATAAATATGCCTGCATCATATGGCTAGCAATAAACAAAAATATTCTTTCTCGCAAACCCACATGAGCCAATAGCTTATGTTTGGGAGGAAATGCCAAATGACGTAACAATTTGATTATGTCCACAAGATGGCAGAAGCATATCTTGATATAGGTGTGCAATGTTTAGAGAAATATATGAAAGATAAACAGTCACTTTTGAACGTCCATATGTTTTCTTGATAAATGCCTTACTCCTCAGATTTGTCAGCTAAAAAAAAAAAGAAATAGTTCTACTGAAGCAAATGGTTAGCCAAGCTAGTCGCATTTCTTGAATTTTAGCACACACAAAATGTATTTTGTATTTTGAAAAGTATTTTGAAAATACATTTGTATTTTGTATTTCAAATACTTAATTTCAATGTATCTGGGATTTTGTATTTCAAATACTCTGTAGTTCAGTATCTGTATTTTGTATTTCAAATACATTTTTATTGAGTATTTTGCCCATCTCTGTATATATATATTATATATTCATATATATATATATATATATATATATATATATATATATATATATATATATATATATATATATATATATATATATATATATATATATTTAATAATAAGTGCTTTATTTCCCATTGTTTTCATAACACAACACAATCAAACAAGAAGTTCATGTACAGCGTTGAAAATAATACCTATAGAGATAAAACTCTTTTTTTAAGGTTTAGGGAAAAAGTTGTACATTTTATGCTAAACGTCAACAAAATTGTATATATATATATATATATATATATATATATATATATATATATTTATATGAATATATATTTTTTTTTTGGGCCAAGAGGAGAGTTGGAAGACCAAGAGAAAGGTGGCAAGAGGGAGTCAAGTTTGGGGTAGTCAACCGAGGAGAAAAATGTGAAGAAGTGGAAGACGAGAGATGGTGGGAGAATAGAGAATGATGGAGGGAGCTCGTAGGAAGAGAAGAAGAAATAGAGGATAGGCCTAGCAGTAATGAAGAAGAGGAGGAAGAAGTTGGAACTGGCAGGAACCGATTGATATGAGAAGTCTGCCCTGGAAAAACTGGTGGAAACACCCCCTGGCCCAATTTAATTGGTTATCTGGGTTTGAGATATTCATATTTTTTTTTTCAAATTTGAATTTTTCAAACTTTTTCTGAAGTGTGTATTTGAACATATTCTGATATTCCCAGTGCGTGAAATGTGAGTATATTCTCCAGTATACATTTCAATGTGGTTTGATTGACCAGTTTTTGTGCACGCGACTGTACGCCTTTATTTCGTAGCTCATCAAATCACATCGGAATACATGATCGGTTTCAGCTTTTTTTTTCATGAAAACTTTGACTGATCTGATTATCGTTCTATATGTTTCGAACGTTCATCGTATCAACGTAATACACATGCTATTTGTCGAACGCAGAAACAGTATCAGTAATATATATTGAACCCATTCCAATTAAGAACCATCATTTTAATATGATCAAATACGCATTTGAGTGCTTGAAAGTCTATTCATATTCGATAAATCAGTCGAATTCAGCACAAATGACCTGAAATTAGCACGTATATAATTTATATTCTACTCCCCGTTAATTAATAATGGCTCATTGCGAGTGTATATTTCGTTCTGGTAGAGCTCTATAACCATCTATAATTAATTTATGTTTGAAACACATCGAATGTAATCGTAGTTTAATTGGAAACCGAATCTGTCTACGAGCGTAATGGTTTATTGAAATGGTAATTGACGAAATCACAATTTCCTTGAATAACCCAGCTGTCGTTGGTGTATAGTTGGGCTCGACCATGGAATTACCAGCCTATGCCTGACTGATAATTGGCAGGGAAAGTTTCAGGTACGCTGCAAGCGGATAACTGAAGAATTTGGGGAAAATAATCGGATGAGCAAAACGATGACTTAATTTCACCGTGCAAACAGTTATTTTTTTCGCACCCTTCTGGTCAAACGGAAGTGTATATCATATATTCAGTTGTAACTTACCATACACAAGTGTCCTCATTTGATTCGTTAGTGTATAGTTTTGAAAGCAATCGGTTGAACCTTTTTAAAATAATTTTTCAAAACTTTTTTAACCTCACAAAAATTAATCAGAGAGAGAAACTTGAAAGAATATCTCGTTCGAATGAATTCAAATTTCCACAGAATTTTACCGAAACAATGATGCATTATTATTTCAAAATTTCACATAAAATGGATCGGCCACCTCGATGAGAAAATCTTCATGTAATTTCCTACATCAGTCAAAACTATTGTAAAACGCATCAATAATTTGAGCAACGACTATTGAAGACTCGAAATGGGCGTGGCTTCACCTGTAGGCCAGTTGAACCTATATCATGTGTGGTCATTTGAAGATACCGCAAATGGATATTTGAATTTCACTACAGTTCCAACAGCCTTGTTGATTGGACGGTATGATTTGTGACGTCAAGGGGGCGGAGACTGTGAGTCGTCGATAATGAACCAAATAAAGTTTAGAACGATTGAAAGAAATATTAAGTGAATCAAGAAGGGAGTGACATATTCATTTTGTACTCAAAGTTGGTAATAAAGCTTTCAATTACAGTTCACATTATTATGCCCACATCGCTCATACAACAACACATATATATTGCGTTTTCCTATCAGAAAAGGAACGCGCTCAAATTGAGAAAAATACATTAATGACGAATGTTCCTTCGTTCATAATGCTGTGTTGCTATATTCCGTCGGTTATACAGAATTGAATATTATATATTTCATTTCATTTCATTCATTTAATTAATAAAATAAGGCTGACTGTATGAACTGTGTGATATGTATCTTTGAATAATATAATATTATAAAATCCCAAATAATTCACTCAAAACTACTCAGAAGCGAATGAAGTGTTGACAAGTAGTACTATATATGCAATGTTCGATCTATTTCATCTATCACGTTAGTAACATTTGATATAGTGCGAATAAATTAACGGAAATGATAATATATTCGATATATGATTTTGATTATATTTGTATCGAAGTTTAATGACGCACATAATCGTCGACAATATTACCTCAATCAATCAACTTCATCAAATGATGAAAAGGATGATGTGGATATGATATGAGGGATCATTGTATTGTAAGTTGTGTTAAGTTAAGGAATGAAGGTTAAGATTTTGTATGTTACCAATCAAGTCTCATCTCACAAGTCACATGAACGACTGAGGGAAACTCGAAAAAAATAACTGCTCATAAGGTTGAACGTAACAGGAATGAAGCCCCGGTGTCCTGAATTACAGTGAATTCATAATATTCTCAGTTTGTTTTCATTATGTCGATATATTGTTTTGATTCAAAATTGCATTCATAACAATTAGTTTTCAATCATACTACAACATCATTTATAACAAATTCGCAATTGACCTAATTAATTCATAATATAGGACAAATATGTTGGTAATTCTTGTTTATATTCAATTTGAATTATTTATATTCATAACATTTGAAAATTGAGGGCCATGAATTAGTCGATATTCAATTTCATTCAAATAATCAACTAAGAAAACGTAACATAATACGTTGTTGGATGATTGGTATGAACATATTTATAAAGAATTCAATAAGCTATATATGCATCTCTAGTTTAAAACAATTGTGCCACTGCCTTCCTGTGTTATTCATCACACATGTTATCGTTGCACTACTCAATTGATTACACTTGTTGCTCAAGTTTTTCAAAAGCTCTTATTGATGTAGAAAAATTAATTTGTCATCATTATTTCAATTAAAACAGCTGATTTGATCCATGTGGAATTCCGGAATGACGTGTATAATCATCTCATTGAGATTGCTCGAAAATTTGAACTCATTCAGAGGAAATATTTTCTTGAAATTTTCTTCTTTGGGTAATTCTGCAAGACTTTCTGAAAAGTTTGAAATGGGTTTTCTCAGAAGTGGTGCAATCGATTGGGCTTCAAAACTATACAGTTTCAAATGACGATGACGTTTGCCAAGTTTGAACTGAATATGTACTCTCTTTTGACCTGTGGAGCGCGAAAAAAACATGATCGTCTTTATCGAGTATGGTGAAATCCCAGTGGAATGTTCGGTACAAAAAATATTCAAAACGACAATTTTTGTTTGAATTTCATTTCCAACGACTTTTATGTAATTCGAGCGTTTCAAAAAGGTGAATATACATTCTAAGAATCTACGCTCAGTATCAAGTAAGAAGTAAAAAGGGCGATAGATTGAGTCGGTGGCTGGGCAGAATTGTGTGAGAAGATTTTGACATGTATTGGTTGTGAAAGAGCTCACAGAGGATATCAGTTCAAGGTCGAAGTTATGGTGTCAGGATCAGACGTGGGCAAATATTCATTTTTGAGGAGAACGGGTGATGAATGGAATGTTTTGAGTGCAGAGTTGGTATCAGGGAGACAGAATTCAAGTGCAATGGTTCTCAGAAGAAGATTGCTGAAAAGCCAACAGGAACAAAGTGGATAAATTAGGTATTCATTTCTTCTCACGCTTCATCATTCATCATTCTATCATTTCCATATGATTTTTCATATTCTTTTATAAGAATACAATATTTTTAATATTCTCAGATTGTAATATTGGTATAGTGCTTATTGTAATTGAGATTGTTGTTGAGTCCTCGCTACCGTCTATGCCATTCGTGAGTGTAGAAAATAAATAAATAAAATGAATGAGTATCATTATTTGATATGTGATATTGATTAATGTTCCCATGGGGGTCAATATCACCTTTTTAGTGATAAAGTTTGAACGTTACTGAATATCATCATTTTTCCACAAGAGTAAAAGAGTTGAGTTTCAATACCTTAAGAATGGTGTGCAATCAAATTATTAACAATAACTTCCAACATTTTCCCTGATACAGGGCTGAAAAAAAATCTACTTCATACCTGTGAAAATCAGATATTATTCAGATCATCCGTGTTCATCTCTCATCAGAATTACACCTCGTGCTGTTCTGAACTGAAGCCCCGAAAAACTGTCATTTCATACAATCGACTTCCGTACACTTTTGACGATTTCACTAACCTTGATTCAAAATTAAATTAAATTAAATTCAATTCAATTCAATGCTTCATTCGCCAAGTTGATTTTCTACATTCTAAAAATGAGGCATTATGAAATATATGGCATGATGGAAATTAACATCAGAATGAGCATGAAATAGATCAGAACAGAACTATATGTATGATATATATATATATATATATATATATATATATATATATATATATATATATATATATATATATATATATATGGGAAAAAATACATTCATACACACCATACAATAAATTCACACATTCATTCCCCACATCCATATATAGGCCTACATTCGATATTACCAAATTCATATATATTCATATATATGAATATAATATATATATATATATATATATATATATATATATATATAAATATATATATATATATATATATATATATATATATATATATATATATATATATATTCTCATGTATATATATATATTTAAATTTAGTGAAACTGGGCTGTTTTTTCAATCGTGATATCATTTATTTGAAGTGACCATTAAAAAACAGCCCAGTTACACTCAATTTATTCAAATATGAATCGTGAGAGTTTGAGTCAAGTTATAGGCAAGGTATATATATATATATATATATATATATATATATATATATATATATATATATATATATATATTTATATATACGATTGTCACAAAAACTCATACCAGCTCATATGGGATTCGATCCAATGTGCGTTTGACTTCATTCTTTAATGGAATGTTTGGACTGAGTAATTCATACGGTCGATTCAGCAAGTAATAAATGATGTAGACTTCACTCTATTAACCCGTAGAACCGTATGCTATGAGTGCATAACCACATGAATTAGCTTAAAGTTTTGAAGAAACGGAATTGTCTCGGGGGATCCAATTTCAATGTGATGACGATGCATAAATATGTTACAAGCTCGACGGCTAATTGGAAGTTCTGTAGAGAATTTGAACGCGGATGATTATTTCGAACATGCTATGATATACCTTCTTTTATACGTTATTTGAATTCGAAAAGCTGTACATAATTATACTGCTCCATGATAAATAGCCCTCAGATCAGCAGGCGTGGTGTATACATCATGAATATTTGACATTCCAATGAATATGATGTATCCATTAATTTGATGAGCGAAGCGAATACTCAATTTCACCATACTCGAATGAAAGTGCTTCTTTTTTTTTGTTCGCGCTCCACAGGTCAAATTGAAATTTGAAATCAATTGAAACTTGGCATACAAAAGTTTCCTCATCTAATTGGATACTGTTCAGTTTTGAAGCGGAATCGGTTGAATTCCTTCTGAGAAAACTTATCCCAATATTTTAAGAATCTCATAAGATGAAATCTTGTATAATCCATGGTTATACATGGTAATTATGGATGTATTGTATAACCCAGAGGAAAAAAGTCGTTGAATATATCTCATTCGAGAGGATTCAAATTTCTATGGATTTTCAAAATGATGATAGTACACATTATCCCGAACTTTCCCTAGAATCGGATCAGCTGTTTCGATGTAAATGAATATAGAATGTAATTTTTGTGAATCACTCGAAGCTATTTTGATACCTACTAAATCCAAACAACAGGTGTCACCAATTGATTGTGAACGATCGAAACATGGCCTTCTTCATTATCATAGAAATTATTCAGGAAATGGGATTGCAGTGACGAAATTTTTTGGATCTCAAGGTGGACATATATAATAATCAATCCAAAGATGAGTTGATATGTTCCAGGTCATCCGTCAACGCGGCAAAACATAACGGCAACGCGTTTGCCTAGTATGTCAATAACGGGTGTTGGCCTAGGTATTGAATATTGGGTTTAATGGTGAATTTAAGAATGTCAAGGGGGCAGAGACTGCGAGTCATCAAATGAATCAGACTGTAGAACCCGAAGATTCATTCTCCTGAACAGTAATTTTCAAATTGTCAAAAGTTCTGCATGTAATTGACGACTCGCAGTCTCCGTCTTCTTGACGTTACAAATCAAACCGTACAATCAACAGGGCTGTTAGAACCGTGGAGAAATTCAAATATCCAATCGGGGTATCTTCAAATGACCACAAATGATATAGATCGAACTGGCCGACTGGAGAAGCCACGCCCATTTCGAGTCGTCAATTGTTTGCAAGATATACCTTTTTGCTCATAATATGATAATTAGATGAGCGTAAGTGAAGATTCCATCCCACTCTTTGCCCCACGGCTTTGTCTGTTTTTTTTTTGGGGGCACTCCACAGGTCGCAGGGTTTTACTGATCGAAATGAAACTCTTTTTTTGTACACGCAAACTTATCCAACTCAGAACTGTATAGTTTTGAATACATCGGTTGGACCTATTTTGATAAATATCATCTCAAAATGTCTGAAAACCCCATGAGATTAGGCTGAGCAAGAAAATCTGAAAAATAAAATCTTTACAGATGATATGAAACTTTTTCTGAATGTGTATACACGCATGATACACATTATAAAGATTTTGTTTGCAATTCGAACTATCCGTTTTGAAGAAAAAAAATCATCTGATTTTATTCATCAAATATTATTGAAGAAATTAAAGCAGGATTAGATTGCCGAGACTCACTACTTTCTAGATTCATTGTCCAACAATGAAGAATGTTTTATATACGTCAAGGTGTGTAGATTATCAGAGTCGATAAAGTAGCAAGGGTAGAACTACTTTGACGACTTGTATACCTTATTCAGATATCTCGCTCATCTTAAAACGCATATGTTGCGTCTGACTAGTTGTTATCAATTATTAATTCTGACGGTGGTGAGATCGTTTTTCAGTCACCTGTCCAAACGATTCTGATTTTTGATCACCTACAGAATTGACCATTGTAGATCGTCCACCCTCGTGATGTCACAAAATATAAAAACGAATCAAGTGGACAGTGAAGCAGGGAAAAATGGGAAATAACCGATCAAGGTATCTAAAATTTCCCCTGTTTCGTATAAGTAACGCCCATCTAAAATGGTCAATTACTAAAGAATTACTCTTTTCCAAGTTTTTCATTCCAATAGAAACAAAAATAATTGAGCACTGAGTATTCGAACGTTCCATTAGTTTTATGTTATGTCAACAACTACCAATACTGGAACCAACTCACTGAACAAGTTTCTGTTCTCCTTTTTCCTAATGTGTTCGAGTACCAATTATAAGAACCGACAAACAAGAAAGGAAACTCAAGTTTCTGAAGAAAGTAATCATTCGTGTAATTATCACGAAGACCGGTAATTGACTCACATTACCAAAGTAGTTGCTAATTAACCCCAGTTTGATGATAGGGGTATTTGAGCCGATAATAATAGGTAATCAACACAATTACACGTAGATACGCACAGATGATGTGCATAATTAGTTGATTAAGGTATTACAAAGATATATCTTCCAGTCTAATGGGTATTGGAATTACTAACAACCGCCCTCTATGTATAATCGTAGAGATCCTGACTCGTGATCGAATAAACAGAGCACAGTCGAATTATTTCAACAAACTGAGACTTGTGGTTTAGTCACCATGGTGTTCTGAATTATTGTCATGGGTTCGATTCCCAGTATGGTCGCAAGAATAGTATAAATTGTTTTCCTCATCGTTTGAACATTAATACAGTCTAGTCACTAGATAGGCAACGCGTCGTATGTTAATGCCTTTGCTCACCAATTGCTCACCAACAATGAAATAGTTGGCTGATCACAACGCTCCTAGAAGCATTCACTTGCAACAGTGCTCTAGCAAATGGTATTTTCTTGGTGATCACAGCACTCCTAGCAGGATTACCAGGAGTAACACTAGCAAGG
This sequence comes from Brachyptera risi, assembly GCA_964007535.1. NCBI lineage: Eukaryota > Metazoa > Arthropoda > Insecta > Plecoptera > Taeniopterygidae > Brachyptera > Brachyptera risi. Next base: position 18,250,040 of record OZ023333.1, on the reverse strand, counting down.
TATGTAGACTGTTCAACCAGGGCGCTGTCACTCAATCTCGTGGGATACTTATTTAGGCCTACTCAATGGTTTAAGTGAGCTCCGAGATATTTTATTCATATTAATATTTATATATTTTATTCATATATTTTACCAATCTTAGTTAAGGTACTAATCCACTAACTCCTAATTGAAGGTACGAAAATAACATATGTGACCAATGGTGATAACAATTCAATCCGCTAACAATTATTGCTTAATCCAGTTTCGTAAAACCGGGCCTAAGACACAGCTATCTTTATTCAGATCATTATTATTTTTTCATCAAGTAATAACACAGAAACATCTGATAGAGTGGGCTACTCTCGTTCGTTTGCCACTGTACACAAACAATTTCGAAAAATAATATTCATCTCATCCTTCACCCTCATTCTCGTGCGTTATTCATTGAGGTTGATAGTCTTGGTTGACATCACAGTGCATCGCCATATCTGATATAAATAGTAAAATTCACAATTCATCATCATATATATATATATATATATATATATATATATATATATATATAAATATATATAAATATATATATATATATATATATATATATATAAATATATATATATATATATATATATATATATATATACACATATATATATATATATATATATATATATATATATATATATATATATATATATATATATATACATATATATATATATATATATATATATATATATATATATATATATATATATATATATATATATATATATATATATATAGAGAGAGAGAGAGAGAGAGAGAGAGAGAGAGAGAGAGAGAGAGAGATGATACGAAAATGCATGTGATATCATAATTGAAATTCAAAGTGCGTTGTACCAAAAGCGATGAAGGTTCCGACCGACAATGCCCCTATCAACTATCAACTATTCTAAGTGCAGGAATTAATATCGATGGAGTATCGAATAGCTCTAACTGGCAGTTTGGAGATATTATCACCATGGTTACCATGATATTTGTTCGTACTCACTCATATATAAAGGTTAACTGGACTTAGGCCCGGTATTACCAAATCCAGTTTGCCTTTATCTGACAGTTCAAATTTGTTATCGCTATGGTTATCTGTGGTATTTGTTCTCACCAACTCTCAGATAAATATTAACTGGCCTTGGTTATACCGGACTTGGTAATACGGGGTATAATTGTATGACCATTAGATTGATCATATTCACCGTATGATGTGTAACTTGTTTTTTAAGCGTTTCCCCGAAACTGATACTTGTATTGGATATTAATTTCGATAGTGGATTGAACAAGTGATTAGACTAAGCCAATGGAGCACGTACGTTGTGAAATTAGCGAGATATCTGAATAAGGTATAATCAAGCTCGTTGAATTAGTTATTTCTTCTCTTCTTCATTGTGACTCTGGAATAATCGACAACTTCACACTCTTCTTGACGCATATGAAATATACTCTATGCATTAGGCAAATATCGAATATAGAAAGCAGTGAATTCTGTGAACATAATTCTGCTATAGGGTGTTGGCACGTAACAAACGACAAACAATCGTTACTATAGCAATACAGCGAACTGGTGGGCTAAAACATATTCTGATTGGTCAATTCCAACTGGTGCACATTGTTTTCTCTTTCTTTCAACAATGGGTGACGTCACTTTCCAGAAGCTTATAGGCTTCTTTCAACCAACGTAAACGGAACCCATTGTTGCAAGAGACAGTCAAGAATGTCCACCAGTTGGAATTGACCAATCAGAATGTTTGGTAGTCCACCAATTCGCTGTGTTACTATGGTAACGATTGTTTGTCATTTGTTACTTGACAGAAGCCTATTCTTCCCATCCATTTCATGGATGAAAACAGTTGCTTGAATTATTGTCTTCAAAACGGCTCAGATTGCACACAAATATGTTATTGTGAGTATCATTTGTGTGTTCACATCAGAAAGATTTTTTTTTTTAAGAAATCATGTTTCTCAAATGTTCTCGCCCAGCCTGATTTTATGTTTTTTTTAAGAAACTTCGAGATGGTATTTCTCAAAATTGGTCCTATCGATTGAAATAAAAAACTTTACAGTTCTAGGTTGGATGAGGTTGCGTGTACAGTGAGTCATGTTGATTAGTCAAACCCTGCAACCTGTGCAGTGTTCACACACAAACAGAAAGAAAAAAATACTCAGACAAAGCTCCATATAAGAGGGATCGAAGTCTTTGTCATCGCTCATTCAATCATTTATTTGATATACTAATATTTGTACTGTCTGAGCTCACGTGAATAACTTGATCGCGTGCTATTAAATGTTTACCTCTGTTTACAGACAAGTTGTTGAAAGTTGTTGAAGTCGTGTTTCAAGATGGTTTACGAATAGTTTAAAGTTACACAATGTTCTTATATCTTGCTTTCCGTGTCTTACTTCAGTTGTTAAAGTACTCGAAGTATTCATCAAGTTACGTTAGTCTGCACCTTTAGGGTCTTGACGTCGGAGTATCTTGTAATAGAGTTTAAACTACAATAACATCGCGATAAAACTTTATGTAAACAAGACGAAATAATTTGTTTAGAACGAATTTATTTCTCAGCTAGATGGAACGGAGCATGCCAAGGGGATTCATCTCTCCTCAAAATGTGGATAATGATTGTAGGAAATGATGGTGTGTCAAATTTTATAATGGAACCATCAAAATGCATGATTTACTCATTCAACTTTTTTTTAATCGTCTTGGACGTGTATGGTGATTGACCAAGCAAAACACAATTCTCTGGTGATAGCTTTGGAATGATAATGGAATATAACATTTCTGATTCTGAGAAAACACATACATTTTTGATACCTTCAATATTGTATATGTTTCACCTTTTTTCCATTTCATTTTCTCATTTTTTTTCATTATTCATAAACAATGTAAGCAAGGTCCCACAAGTGCCACGTGATGATGGGAATGATCAAATTCACTCATAACTCCAACTTTAACTCATATCGCCTAACTGACAGTCGTATGAAGCTGATATATAATGTGTTTTTCCAGCTCTTATGTTCGACAATCACACGATTGGAGTTCATCATCCATAAACTGTATCATCTTGAAAGTATCAAAAATAAAATGTCTTCGTTTCCTCAATATATATTATATTCAATATATAAGATATCAATATATATATATATATATATATATATATATATATATATATATATATTTATATATATATATATATATATATATATTAATATATATTTATATATATATATATATATATATATATATATATAATATTCAGTCTCAATATATATATTCCATGAGGAATTCGAAAGTAATCATTATAAAAATGATATTTTGCCAATTCCCATGCGTTTTTAACAGTGCATTGTAACTGTATCTATTGATCTATTGATCTATTGATCTATTGATCTGAGATCTATTGATTCAAGATCTATTGACATCGATGAAAGAATAGTGAGATGGTGACAATTAGAGAAGAAATGTTATTTGATTGGGTGTTCAGAGAAGATGGTTGAAGGTATAAGCGATCATAGTATTCCTATTGCCATGAAACAATGAGGACAAAAGACAGCAAACGTGGAGGCTCGTCCTGACCTGTTGTTATGAAACAATCCCGATATTGGCCCTAACTGAAACGTGTGGCGAGTGGTTAATACACCTAACCGCCAGTTAGGAGACTCGGGTTCGATTCTCGCCATGGTCGAGCCTCCTGACAGGAGTTTCTCGTGGTTTCCCTCTGTCGTTGAGGTCTTTACTGAGATGGTTCCTCAACAACAGGCCACGGCCGACATCTCCTCACTATCCAATCGGAAATTCTAATGAAATTACCTCTTATTTCATTATTCCATCATCTCATATATCATTAACCGACAACCATAGATCATTTAGTTATCAGTAGAGTGCGTCGTTGAACCCAATAAAGTTGAATGAATATCGACCTGGACGAAAAAGGGGATCACGACAAACCTCTGTCTGGATGGTTTACCATGGCGATAATAAGCCGCCCGGTCTCCTGAATTGTATATTTGACGATTATTTGACTGATTGACCATTATCATTCTGTAACTGTGAAGTCTTCTGGTGATAGAAAATATATATCATCATTATTATACATTCGAGAATATTAGCGTGAAATCACATTTGTTACCAATAATCTCACCTCATTATGGATCACTAGGAAAACGCCATATATGCGTTGTTAAACGAGTGGAGAATAATAGTACGTCGATTTTTTGCCAAACTTTTGCCCACATTCACCAATTGGGTGACATTTAACTTATAAATGGGCAAAAACTGCTTCGAGTGGTACCAATTTAGCACATTTCATATTTTTTCTTCAAAATGGCTGACCCGATCAAGCTGAGAATCTCCAGAAATGTGTATCAGAATGTAATTAAAATTCATACAAAATTTCATTTTTTGTTTAAATGAAAATATTTTCGTTTTTTTTGCCGTGTTATTCTAATGGGTATTTTTGAAATGTCGAAAATGCATAAACAAAAAATTTACCATCCGATGATGCCACAAAACTATACAGATCTAAGTTAGATAAGTAACCATAGTGAGAAAAAGTTTGAAATTGATAGCTGTAGCCGTTTGACCTGTGGAGAACCGACAGAAAAACATAAAAACAAACAAGCAAAAAAAACATAAAACGAACACCAATTTTTTTCAGTATGGCAAATTGAATCCTTGCTAAAGCTTGTATAATCATATAACATGTGACCCAATGACAATGTTCACTATATTATGAATACAATACAATAAAAACAGGAAACACTTCCGGGTTTTGCGTATGAAGAGTGAACACATAACCTTCTGTAATCATTTGTTATTCGATGGTGAATCCAGTTTCAAGTCGACCGATGAATTTTTAATTGAATCGGATGACTGGAATGAATCTAGATATATTAATTGTTAGTCAGGAATTAATCCAAATGAACTTCATGAGTGTTCAAAATGTATTTTCACAAAACAGTCCTTCAAAATTTCCTCATTTAGTTGAAATGTAATTAAATCATGCTCTTAAAACAGGAACACAATACAAATTATATTACCTCTCAATGTGATGAAGGTGACGTTAAGTAACACTCATCCTAATCTCTTAACAATCTAAAGTCTTAATTATTGGGATAATGAAACTGAATTGAGTGAAACTAATGAGAAAATAATTGCGTTAGAAGAGCATGGAACTAATTCGGGTGGATCAGTCGCTAATGTTATAACCGGCATTCAGAAAACTGGGGTTCGATTTGCGTCTTGGTTGACCTTTTTGACTGACAAGGATGCATTGGAATTGTTCTCTGACGTTGAGGTGTTGGGATAGTTCCTCACGAACGAATGACGACCATTTCATTTACACTGTTCGAAACACCAACATAGAATGATGCCTGTTATCGCAACTTTATTCGTCACCTTATTGAAAATTCACGACGCTGACGGATATTGGTGATCAACTCATCATAAGAATTGATATTTTGAATAGATATGGATACATATATGTATTTATCAGTACCTGTATGTGGGTGCAACTTCCAAGGTAACATATTGTCGGTGAAGAATTTCAGAAAACAGAGAGATAAATGTATTGAAAATTAGAAATAATGAACGATATATTGTTGGTCAGTTATTGTTATTATCATTTATTTTTTGTTGGATTTATGGTTATTGATATCCATCAGTTGAGATACTTCTTAATTTCGAATATAAGAAAAGTATGAGATGATCGCCGTGAATGTTTCATAACATATATAATGTGAACATCTTTTGTGACTTTCCACAAGTTTGGAGGTATTATCGATATATATATATATATATATATATATATATATATATATATATATATATATATATATATATATATATATACACATATTATGAGGTCAATATTCGATCTCTCTATTTCTTCATCGGGTTCACATTTTGGACCTTGATAATGCAATTAAAGTTCGAAAATATACTTTTCGATTTCATCGCATTGGGACTTTGGAATATTGGATTTTCGTGTCACGAGAGCGCGTATAATCTGCAAGTTATTCGCTATTTTTTCAGTGGATACTAATTCGATCCGTGTAGACTAGAAGACGATATGTCTATGATAGAAAAAGTTGAATCTCTTTAAAAAAAAAGAATCCAGCTCTACGGACTGCTCGAAACTTTAATGAAACTCAATAAGAAAAGTTTATACAATTTCCGAAATAAGTTCTATGGAGAATAAATCTAACTCTTTCATTTCATGACGGAATTATGTTGATTAAAATTTTGAGCGATTCAAAAAAACTGATTCATCAACAAGATATCTCTCAGATTTCGAACGAATATGAACACAACAACAAAATTATTCAAAGGTTGATTCGAGTAACCAGCTATAGCGTATTCTGTGTAACGTAGATTTGTATTTGTATCATTATATTGGATATTTATGACTAAACAAACCCATCAACACATGAGTAATTTGAAACAAGGATGAGCCGATGATATCTGAATATTGTTCACAAAAAACATACGTCATATCGGTCTCGAACCCACATCCGATATCGATCATTTCCAAGTTGCTGTATTATATAATTGAGTATTCCCAATTAGTTTCCAAATAAAAGTGCTCCGAATGACAGATGAATAGTGTCGGATTTGATCACTCCTTAGTATTCAAATTAATGGATCAGTCAACAATGAATATTTGAGTTAAATTTTGTTTGTTTAGGATTCGACCAGAATGAGAGTAAGAACATTTTCAGTCACTGACTTATCAAGCACTCGTTGCCACAACATGTAAAATAGAGTGAAATTGATGAAATATCAGATAAGAAGATATCAAAATACATGTTGAATAAATATGTGTGACCTCACATATGCTCTGAAACGAATAGACAATGCACGTGTGAACTCCACGTGAGCCAAATCCTTGGAGAAATATGATCAGATTTAATTATTGTAGTTTCGATTTTAATTTCTATCGTTATCATTGGACATTACATTTAATGTTTAATTCTCGTACTTTTGAGAACTGAAAAACTTCTATCTGCGGAGAAAACGTATGGTCACAGACAATGCAGTCCCGGTGTCAAAATTCATTGTTCTCATTTTTAAATAGTTCATTGATGATCATTTATATTGGTGAAAATACCGCCTCAGAGAAGTCGTCATACAACCAAGCGGTGCAACTTCAGAATTGTTATATTACTTTATAATCATATCTATATCATGTTATGTTATAACTATAATAGAAACTATCATGTTATATCATGAATAATCCTCAGGATCAGTTGAGGAACAATCAGTGTATAGGCCCTATCAAGGCTTTCGGTATTGATGAAGAAAAAACAACGGAATGCATTTTTTTGTGGTTTCAATAGTACGTTCACGACTCAGCTCTCAGAATGACATATTAAATATACGTGGGATCATTTTGAATATGTAATATGTAATAAGATAACACAATGAAAATGGAAAATTACTGCATTTCAAGAATGGACGAAGCATAAGTGGAGGAAGGGAAAATTAAGAGATCGTCATCAAGAACTGAACTGAGGTGAAATTTTGAAAAAAGAGAATCGAACAAATTCAATTGAATCTGCTATTTTGGTCTCAAAATAGAAATATTTCACATAGCTTTCCACCGAATGGGCTCATATCACTCATCTTACAACACCTGTGCTGAGTTTTTTCAATTTTTTTCTCTCAAATTCAAGTGCCCGCGAGAGTACATGATGACAATAATGAATTATTACTTCCAATTTGGATAGTCCTTAAATGCCATCATTCATCGAAAGCAAACTCCATACATACTGTAATCACGCCAAACACAAATTAAGATTAATACCTTTCACAATTATTTCCGAGACAAAATTTGACAAAGTTGAATAATAAATGAACAAAATCTCATCCACCCGAGTACCAAGTTAATTATCTTTGAGAATTATTATTTACGTCGTCAACGCTGCAAGATCAAACGCTTTGATTGTACGCGTAATCAGCAACGTCAAAACTTTAAGCGTCTCTCAGAACGAAGTCACGCCTAACGAGAAGCGAATTAAACAAGGCTTTTTGAACTTGGTTGATTTCATCAGAATCTTGTTATTCAAAATCTTTCGGTATGTACCTGAATTACACGTAATAGAACACGTATTACACATCAAAAAGATACATGTATATGTATATTGTATTCAATCTTTATTTATTCACTCTCACGTGAATGCAGAACACAAAGATGAAGTAAAAATCACGAACATTCACAAAAATCATGTGAATTAGGAGTCACAAAAACGAGCATGGAATATGTCAACACTCAATACTCAAATCGTCAGCGATTGGCTCACTAATGAATCTCAAATGTACAATTCATCACCCAAATTACATGATCACGTTCATCGCACAGCTGGAAAATGGGTTGGCAGAATCCAATCAGCTTCAACTAGTTCAATTGATTCACGTTCAGCACAAGACCTTGAATCATTCACCTCGAAGCAATTTAGGCATTGGAGATAACGTTCACCATATTTGGTTATTAATTCACACTGCCTTTTGTCGAGGGCTTTGATTTGCAGACCAATAGGCTTCTGTCACGTAACAAATGACAAACAATCGTTACCATAGCAATACAGCGAACTGGTGGACTACCAAACATTCTGATTGGTCAATTCCAACTGGTGGACATTGTTGTCGGTCTCTTTCAACAATGAGTGACGTCACTTGACAGAAGCCTATTCATTCGTTTTTTCATTCCACGGTCTTCTTCATTCATATCATTATGTTCTGAGAATAAGAAGAGACTGTCTCATCCAATCGAGAAGGCTGTGATTCATTCAATGATTTGACCATATATATATATATATATATATATATATATATATATATATATATATATATATATAAATATATATATATATATATATATATATATATATATATATATATATATATATTGGTTGTAACTACTGCTGCCTAGAAGCTATATTTAGGAAGTTCCAATATCACACTGATAGATCGCGATCAGAACGAGTATAATATGTTACTAGTCGACAGCAGGAGTAACGTATCTCGGTTGGCTAACATGTATCTATGATTTGACAGTGCCAGTGTGCATTTTCCAGCATTTTGAAACCGAATCGATTTGGCCCTAATCCGGAATGAGTATATGAAGGTGTGAAAACCGTTTCCGGTTGTATCTTTCCGACTAAACAATGGTACGACAGTATGATAAACATAGGTATCGTCCCCGATAAAATATGATGATGACAAGGTAGAATCTTCCAGATGAGCCAAAACAAGGGCAATCTTGAAATCTCAGGAACAATATTGTATTTATTTATTTCATAGTAATAGAATTGTACGAGGAAATACAAGAAAAAACATCATACAACAAATATTGCTTATTTATGTAATAAAGAGTCTGAAACTTATGATTAGATATTGAAATTTGTCAGTGAATATCCAGTATGAAAAGCCAGTATAGTATGATAGAACAGAATGTACATTTGCAGTATTTTGCTCTTTGAAAATCCATTCAATCCATTATATTTCAAAATATATTGTTCGTTTCGATCATCTCAATCAATTCCATTCGCACGTCAATGCAGTGGAAAATCTTCATACACTCTGATGGAATACTTAATGAAATACGGACTATCCTCATTGAGTAGGTACTTTCACTAGGTTTAATAATCGATGAGGGTCAATGTACCCCAATGAGATGGGAATGGTAGGTATGAATGGGGGTAGATCATAATTCTATATGTACTCTCCACAAGTGTTTTTTATGGATTACAAATAAGTGATATTATGAATCATTATACCCCGTTCACTCTAGGATCACTAAATGCAGTTAAGCTGACTATAGTTAGCATGGGTGACACCGTTCTTAACTGAGGTAAAGTGTTCACACTGACAGAGATGGAATGGTTGTTAGTGACGTCCTCCTGCCATCTTCCTGTCCGATTCATTGTTAATTTGTTAATTTTCATATTGCATTTTAAATCTACAGATGATCTGACGATATCTCACCTTGTTTTTGATTAAGGCCATCCATTTAATTCGAATTATTTGAATAATATAGAGGGCCTTGCTTTGAACCAACAATGTGACGATGCGAATGATGTTGCTATTTGCCAAGGCGGTGAATTTCGATCGCAGTTAAACAATACAACTTCATGGTTAAACCAAAGACCTTAGTATCTAAGTAACGAAGTTAGATACTAACGTCTTTGGTTAAACTGCGTTCACAGAACGAAGTTAGTACTTGATGTCAGTTAGTGCTAACTGTGTTCCGTTCGCATTACGTTGTTAACTGCAGTTAGAGGCTCAACTGCAGTTAGTGATCAAAGTGTGAATGGGGTATATTATCGTCTTTATATCTGACATATCATTTCATAATATTCATATTTCTCAATCTGGTTTGAAATATTTCGAATCATATCAACAGCCATGGAACATGATATAATGAAAGATAAATTGTTCACGTTTGTAGCTAGAGAAAAATGTTGACAGTAAAAAATGTGAGAGATTCTTCATTCCAGGAAACTTTTTCAAGAAAGTAGAATTTATCTCGAATGTCACAAAATGTTCTAGATGTAAAAATAACAGGTGACGGCAATCAAAACTAAAATATACAGAAATAATATTACAAACTTACTCTTTAAACTTTTTCATGTGAAATTTTTAACCCAATTAACGCGAAGTTGTTGAGATGGACGAATTTCAAGTTTGGTATTTTGCCAGTAAAAATATCTTGGGAAGGAAAAAAAAGCCAACTTCAATCTCGAACAGAAAGTTTTATATTATAAGATTTATAAGAAGCCGTGACAGCAGCTGCTTGAAGCATTAGTTCTTTCGCCGTCCAAAAAACATCGACCGGAAAATTCCACACTCCCATCCGCGAAGTAAGGGTCAACATTATGAGTACAGATCATAGCAACTCAAAATCACTAGGAGATAAATGTTGGTGATATTGAAGATGAACACGTTATACCAACCCTTTTTTTCTTTATAAATAGAAAGCTGCGATCAAAAGATAGTGCTAAAGATAGAGTATATATAGAATACGATATGTTTGCTAGTTTTTTTCTAGTTTTTAAAGAGACGAGAATGAGTAAAAGTTATCCATTCACGAGAAAGAAATCTGTTGGGATTTTATATATTCTCTTTATTTCTCTCTCTCTCTCTCTCTCTCTGTCTCTCTCTTTCTCTTGGTCAATATATCTCGATCACTCTCTCCCATTTCTCTCTCTCTCTCTATCTCTCTCTTTCTATCTCTTTTTCTCTTAGGATTTTATATATTCTCTTCATCCATCTCTCTCTCACTCTCTCTTTTTCCCTCCCTTTCTCCCTCTCTTTCTATCACCCATCTTTATCTCCCTTTCTCTCTCTCTCTCTCTCTCTCTCTCTCTCTCTCTCTCTCTCTCTCTCTCTCTCTCTCTCTCTCTCTCTCTCTCTCTATCTATCGTGGAAAGGTTTGGTTCACGTATACCCATATATTATACATAAGTACGTTGAGAAAAAACACATTTGTTCAAAGTCGTATTAACTTTAACCCATTTTTACTTCAGGATATATTTTCATATATTTTATTCAAGATGAAGATTTTTATAAATCGCAATCATCACTTCCATTTTTTTCTATCTTCCATATACATTTTTTTTATATTTCATTTTATGTCTTTTGGGGGGCTCAACTTTATGTCAGCGTAAGAGCTTACCTTTCGACCTTTCTTTTACATCAAATACATGGTTTTTATCATCTTGCTGTTTTTATTTACTACCTTCACTCTAAGGCAGAGGTTTTACATATTTCGAAGACGCTATACCACAGTTGCTGACTTGCTGATAAGTAGGGAATACAAGCATGAAGTAAAAAACACGTCGGTATAAGTATTTATGAGTTAGCGCCTACCTGAGAGCGTGAGTAAAAGTGCAATGTGAAATGTTCGAGTATTTTGTCAAAGTTCTAATATTTTTGAATCCGGCTCGACTTGTCAATGCTGGCAGTCAATTCTCAGCTGAATTCCAGGAATAAGTTCTTTTTCATCCTGATCACAATAATTTGTGAGAAGTAAGTCGAATGAGAAATGATATTCTGAATTGTGAATGGAGGCAGAACTTGACTTCAATTCTAGTGAAAAATATCTCAAGAATGGAAAAATCATTAATAAGAATTATTATTATTTTTTTTTTTTTAATAATATCGCAACTTGATACAAAATCATTGTTCCCCAATTAAGGCTATGGATGAAAGATAGGATCGTTTGGACGGGGCACCACAAGGGCGATCTTACCACCTCATTTTGATTATTTAAAACTAATGGTCTTCAACACCAGGACTGCGCTGTCTGTGACCATAATTTTTCGCAGTAGATAAAAGTCTTTCAGTATAAACACACGAATGTTGATATCTTCCACTTTGAACTAAGTCTCTTGGGCAATGATTACTTCTTTCCCTTGACAGCAGATGTAAAATTGATCATTATACAAGAAGCACAAATTAAATTAGTGATAGGCCTATAATGTTATAATTAGGCCTATCGCTCTACTAATTAATGGTGTAATTAATTTTGTGTCGCTATTCTCAGTTTTCAAAACCAGTCGAATTATTATTGATCTTCCATCGATCATTATAATAATAATAATAATAATAATAATAATAATATATTTATATTTCCAAAAACTTTCTTCAGTTGTATTATCCTTCAAGATAAATCTTATGAAGATTGATTATGATTGAATCATTATGATCTCATCGGTGGTGAAATCGCCCTCATTGTGCTCTTTACAAACATTTCTTGTTATCCTTAGCCTGAAACTATTTGAGAATACTAATTTGAGTCAAGTTCTGAAGCGTGAGAAAAAAACTTCGTTACTGAATCGAACAAAAAATCTTTCCGAAGATAAAATACAAGACTAAATGCATATCATTATATTATAGTGAAGATTTTCTTTTTTTTCATGAATGGGAAAGTTACAACAATGCCATACCTTAATGGTGACAAGCGCGTAGAAACTGTGGTTGGAGGGGGAGGAAGGGGTGAAGCCTAATAGTAGAATTAAATTAATTAACCTGAAAAAAAACGAGTGGAAGAGTCTCATGCAGCAGCGGGAGGAGAAATTTTTCGAACTTCATTGTTCTTTGACACTCTCAGAATCATATTCGACCGGAATTAGCGTGTATCTAATTGTGTGAACATTCAGGCATAGTGGGAGTGAGGTACAGAAATATCAGAGGGGGGGGGTCACACCTAGCTTCCCCCTACCCCACCCACGCACCTTCAATGTGACGTTCCTCACATTTTTTTTCAATAACTTTTTATTGTTTTTATTTTTTTACATGAATGATAAATACACTGAAAAGTCGAATGAAATCCACAAAGTCTCCGAAAAAGACTTGACTGCATGTGGTAGAAAAAAAAGAATAAAATTATATTCCGTATATTTTTCAGTTTGAGATTTTATATATTGATCATATATGAGGCGATTAGAAAAAAAAATTCAATTGATGAATTGAGTGACAATTGAATATGAATGAAAAAAAAAGAAATTTAATTTATACAGAGAGAGAGAAGTTTTTTTCATTGAAACACTGCCGCCATAACGGTTGCCACACGGACAAAGTATAACAAAATTCATAAAAACAATGCATTATTTTTCAAACAATAACATAAATAAATGTGGGATAATATAATAGAGACATTATTTTGTAACACTTTTTCGTGATAACAAAAATTGAGTATCAAGAGTTGAATAAAAAAAATGTATTCGAGAAAAAAATATATAATGGAATGTAAATAAGGGTGAGTTGGTAGAACAAGATAACAAACGCGAATATAAATTAACACCAAAGTGAGAATGGAAAATTAAATGAGATGTTGACCGTTTTTCTTAAAATGGTAATTGATCCTCTCAAAGCCAATAAACTTATATGCTCTATTACATCTTTTCCAATTGAAAACTCTTTACAAAAGTGTACAAAAAATGACGTGATCGTACCCCTTGCTCCAATCAACAACCCAACAACGCTGATATTTGCAGGCCTTGGACTATTATTCACGATATAATGAACCAGAATGTACTGATTGAGATATTGAATATGATATCACAAAAGATACAAAGAACAAAAACACCGATACAAAATAAATATCATAATATCATTCAATATCATAATATTCTGAATACAATTATTAAAACACATTTTAGGATTGCCATTTCATCCCCTGAATAACGTTCATTTTATTCCTCATTTTTCAGATTCCTATACCACAGTCACATATTGTCCGGTATCCAGGCCATGTGATAACATTGAGGTCAGAGGTTATGGGGAACAAAATTAACAAAATATGCTCTGTATACTCAGTTTGTTATGCAGATGTTCGATTGTTTAATCTAGTTTGTATAAAACGGTACACGATAGTGATCTATGTACACTAACAGGAAGTCAACAGCACATAGTGTATAACAGAGATCTCTTCCATGTTGACTAAGGTGAATTTTGCATAACTTCCTGTAGGAGTTAATGTGAGGGAGATTTATAATACAGTTACAATAAACTCAATCGCAAAATGATGATAAAAAATTCACTCTAGGCTCAATGATGTAATGAAATACGAGTTTCATCATCATAATGTAAACAAGGGTTTGATTAAAAACGATTTCAATCTGTGTTAATAGAGATAGTTTTGAAAGATGAGAGATTTCACAAATCAGGTCAGAAGCTGAATGGTTGCAATATATTTAGAATTTTAATGGAGATTAGGATAGAATATTTCTGATGTAGTTTGCCTCTGGATTGTGGAAAACTGCCAAACATTTTCATTTCAGTTTCATATTGAAAATGTTCAAACAAAAATGATGAGATGTAGATGAATAATTTATACTGGTCAACACACAAAACAATCCTGAGAAAGTGGTTCATACGATCCCTCGAAGATGAAATAATATTGTCTGACATTATCGTTGGTAACACTGCCATGAAACCATTGTGCCTAAATCATTGGTAATGGTAAAGTAGGATCGTTCAGACGGGCTGTACCCTAAACCTAACCTAAAACCTAAGTCGCCATGTGAACAACTTGTTTTGCTAACTATACACGTATCTGTGAGCACGATTTTTTTTTAATACTCCAATGAAAATGATCATATAGTCGATTGTCACCATTCATCGAACTGGGAATAATACACTTGTTTGTCTCGTTATGATGAGAAAAATTATCTTCGATGGTGAAATTCAATTGACCACTAGTGATAGGCGTGGCTTATCGGCAGGTCACCTTGATCTATGCTTCATGTGGGCATTTAGAGATACTCTGATAGGCTATGTCAATTTTCCCACATAACAAACAGCCCATTTGATTGGATGTTTTGTTTTGTTTTGTGACGTTTGTGGGCAGGTCAATCACCAGTCGTTAATTGAAGAAGTCAATAAATTACTGGAAGTTTATACAATTGGAAGGAGTATCACCCGAAAAATACAACCCGAAAATTATCGTTTCGTAAACGATGCAGATTTACATTGCTTAAAAAATTGAAACATTTGTATTTTCATCCGCTCTATTCATACTCTCTCTATTTCTGTTGTTGATATATTATTTCCCATTCTATAGAAATTTGATTGAACAGAAGAGAAACACAAAATGATTTCATCTCAAGACATTTATCCCCATCTTCACATGTGGATAAACACAACAATAATCTAAACAAAGCGCTAGTGACGTGCGTATCGACAAAAGCGGCGAGATGGAAAACATTTCGTCGTATCCAGTCATTGCCACAAAGTAATAGCACTGTTAAATCAAGAACCAAAAGTAAAATGGAATAGCAAGTCAACCAACGAAATAAAATGGAAAAAAACGTTTCTTTCTTGAATAGAAAAGAAATAAAACACTTCTCCGTCACGAACGAACAAGATATCTCACTCTCTTTATAAGATACCACCATTGCAAAACGAGAGAAAACTGTAAAAAAAAGAGAAACACATTCCCGTATGCAAATGGTATCAAGTCTTATCTTTTACCATCGCTTTATAGGGAAAGATACGAGGAAAAAGATTATTGCGCGAATCTTGTGTATAGAAGTAGAACGGTTCGAACTGGAATAGTAGTTTCAAAGAGTTTTCAAAATGCCTTTCGACTACTCGGATATGGAGATTTGTAATTTGAAGAGCTGACTGTACACTGCATCATTAAGCGGAGTACCAGTTTATTCTGTATAATGTATCCACAGCTCTGACGCGAGTACATACTAGTATTATATTCACAATAGATGAAGACGCGAACCATCCGTATGCTAGTTTTGTGGGATAGGAGAGAAAGCCGATCGGAACCTTCCTTCGTGTGTACTTTTTGTTGCAATCAAGAGATGAAAGCTTGCACCACCCGAGTGTTGATGTTGTGGATTGAAGAGCTCGGTCGATTGGTACCTACATATCTCTCGTGAAAACAGGTATATGATTGTATTCACGAGATATGAAGGCGCGAATCACCCGTGTGCATTAGTGGTCACCTAGCTTGGATATGAGTTATACAAACAAGAAATGAAGGCGCGAACCACCCGCGTGCTAGTGGTATAGTATACGGCAAACGGTCGATCGGAGCATTCATCCATCATGGATACAAGTCACACATTAGACTGAAGGCGCGAACCACCCGCGCGGTGGTGTTGTACAATAGAATAGACGGCCGATCGGAACATTCACCTATCGTGAAACGTGTAAGCACATTGTGTGTGAAGAAGATTACCGGTACGTACGTATATAAAGACTTTGGAAACGACTGAATGGAATACTTAAAAATAGTGTAATGAGCTTGAAATGTGTACGATGCATTTTGATACATTGAATCGGATGGAGAAAGCAATTAAATGAAGGAATTATTCTTATTTGTTGAGGAATAACGGTGAATGAAGGAATGAGAGAGCGTTCTGGTTTATTCGAATAAAGTGTCGAATGGAAGTGGAAAGGGAAACCCAGAGAAGAAAATGGAAAGCGCGAGAGGAAAAATTGAAGGTGGAAACGAGAATTCGAGAGAGAATAACGATGATCTGTGTTCAACGTCATTGAACGATTAACGTGAATCCTGGAATTGAACGTTTTCTTACTTTCCACATTGTCCCGACTCGGCGGAGAATGTTTCAATGTAGCTATGAGAGATTGTTACATTGAACTCTTCATAGAATTAGTATGATTATTCACACTTCTTCAGTTATCTCATATGAAGTCAACATTTTTATATTCTATATTCATATTCTCGACGCAGTAACGTATCTGTATATGGGTGTGTATATATATATATATATATATATATATATATATATATATATATATATATATATATATATATATATGCATATATATATATATATATATATATATATATATATATATATATATATATATATATATATATATATATATATAGAGAGAGAGAGAGAGAGAGAGAGAGAGAGAGAGAGAGAGAGAGAGAGAGAGAGGGGAGGGGGAGGGAGATTCATATAGATATATACGTATATATTTATATTCATTATACAATATGTAGGTATATGTAGTGACGAAATGTTCTATCGGAACCATCAGGCGCAAATTGACTTCGAAACACAGAATCACACCAAAATACTTATGAGAAATTGAGTGATTATTAACTCATCACTCATTCGATACTCATCATTATCATAAATACATCACTACAAAATGCAACATTATCATGACCAAAGTTCTTCATCTCATCACCTCGATTATATTTCCCATTTCTTCTCCTGTCTAATATGATTCCAAATTTATAAAACGGATCTCTATGATCATTCATCGTCAAGATAATCAGCCATCATGGATAAATGACTCTCCTTCTATATTTGTGTTCACTCATGACAGAAGTTGTTTATCAATAATACACACAACTATCGATGCCATATCCGTATATCTGTCTTCAGATATATCTAGATTTTTCAGATCAAGATTTATTATTTGAGAAACGAAACTACTTATTTATTATTTATATACTTATTTATTGGTAAGATCGCCCTTGTGGTGCCCCGTCCAAACGATCCTATCTTTCATTCATAGCCTTAATTGGGGAACAATGGTTTTGTATCAAGTTTCGATATTATTAAAAAAAAAAAACTCATTTAGAAAGCTCTGAATACTCGAAGTTGCAGTGAGATTATGAAGTTCTTACAATTCAGTTGATCTATACTATCAACTTCTTCAGCGTACACATGTATGTAGGAATTAATGAATCTCCATCGCATGGAAAGTCATATCTTGTTTAAGTCGTCACTCCTGAACGTCTGTTCTCGTATAATTAAATGTATTCATTGCATCTCCACCCCACGAAAGTCTGTTTCTATGGAGACTCCTCGCCTGTTCTTCATGGAACAGACCTTCCGCGGGGTGGAGATTCAGTTGTTGATCCAATATGGATTATTGTACACTAGGAAAACGCTATATTCGCGTTGTTAGACGAGCGATATGTCAACTTCTTTGCCCAACTTTTGCCTAAATTCGCTAATTGGGTGACATTTAAGTTATAAATGGGTGAAAACTGCTTCGAGTGGTACCAATTTAGCACATTTCATGTTTTTTCTTCGAAATGGCTGACCCGATCAGGCTGAGAATTTCCAGAAATGTGCATAAAAATGTAATTCAATTTCACACAAAATTTCGTTTTTTTTTTAATAAAAATATTTTCATTTTGTTTCCGCTGTGTTATTCTGAGTATTTTTGAAATTTCTAAAATTCATAAAATTAAAAGTGATCACCCGATGATACCACAAAACTGAAGATCTGATTTAGATAAGGAACCATAACGAAAAAAAGTATGAGGTTGATAGCTGTAGCCGTTCGACCTGTGGAGAACCGAAAAAAAACATAAAAAGGCAAAAAAAAATAATAATAAAAAAAACGAACACCAATTTTTTTCAGTTTGACAAATTGAATCCTCGCTAAGGCTCGTCTAAACATTATTATTGTATCATTGGTGAAGACTTTCCATAGAACAGACTTTCAGTAATTGTTTTCGAATATGTATAAATATCAGGTGTGGAACAAATATTTCGCGGGGTGGAGATGCAATAAATACATTCAATCATATGCGAACATACATTCAGGAGTAACGACTTATACAATAGACAACTTCCAGAAGATTCAGAGTAGAGAGATTCAGGCAACCCCACATGTATTTGGAAAATAACTTTTTCAAAAAACTCTTTGTCATCACAATAAAAACATTGATTTACCATTGAATGTAGTCAAATAGTGTCCTTTTCATGATTGTGATCGTATTCAAAACGTGACAGTTGGCAATGATTGTATGAATTTATTATGGTCATTTATTAAACGCTATCGGATCATATCAAATGTTTTACCATCCGTCCTATCTCACAGGGAATGCAGATAAGGACTGTTTTTATTTCGTAGAATTTATGTTTAGCAATAATAAAAACTTCTGTATTGAATGTGGATATTGTTACTGTTCGTTTTGAAACTAGGTTCTACATTCTAAACGAATGTTTCCATGGAGCAATGTGGTAAATTATTTTTATACGCGTTTATCTCAATTTGAATTTCTTTTGTCAAGACTTTATTGCTATATATAAGTACGAAAACAAGAGCTTTTTCCGCATCAAGTGTAATAAATCTTCACTGAAGAAATGTGTTCATTTTTGTTATATTTTTCCAGCGTGTTTCACTGTATCTAGCTGAATGAGCATGTGATATGTTTTGAATTCATTCTCATGAATTATATTTCTTAGCTCATTTTTTCTTTTTTTTTTACTTTCCAAATCAATCCGTCTTGAGATATAGGTGGTAAACCTGCAAGACACGTGATGACCCTATGCTTGACCCTCATCAATCATTCATAATCATCTGGTCTTTGTTATATTTCCCCTCCTATTTCAGTACTTCATCACAGGTTTTTCCAGAAAAGTTACTTCAAGACTGTATTTTTTTTTCATTATATCATCACCATTTGAATAGTTTTGTACAATGTTATATATAGCTATACGTTCATAAAATAGCCACAAAGCCTGAAACAGGCTTATCTGTGAGTATATACAAATTACAATGTATATATAATACTTGTAAAAAAAAAAATAATATTTATTCACAGTATACATATTACATGTCATGTTTCATCATCTCATTCACTTATTCCAATCTTACATGAAAATCTGCTCGCCATGGTCGACCATCCTGACAGTTTTTTTTTTTGTGGTTTCCCTCTGTTGTTCATTTTGATACTGCGATGGTTCCTTAATTCAACAACAGGCCACGACCGACTCCTTTCCACCATCCAAAACATCTAATAAAATAATCTTTCATCTCACCATCCCATCATCTCATTCATGATTCACCGACGCCAATAGATCGTAGCAATTAGTATAGTGCGTCGTTAAAACCCAATATAAAAAAAAATCTGTAAGGTGATGAAATTTTTTTTCGATAAGATAGCATTCCACTTTGGATTTAGAAGTATAGATGGCCAACTTCCATATTATCGTTTGAATATGTTTGGTGAAAATTACATTCACTTGGATATCAGTTGTCAAAATGTTGTGATGAATGCTGTCAATTATTGTCTGGATACGGACAATATTCCCAGTTTTCATCAGACTGTTATGTACTTCGATCGATGGTTGAAAAAGTAATCTCACCTCAACTTGAGAAATTAATATTTCTCCTAGATGTAACTGCGTTTCTCAACATTATTTAATTTAATTCAATTTCATTCTTTATTGATCCTAACTGAACATATGAATGCTATAGGATAAGTAAAACTAGATACATTGTCAAGATATGACACACCAGTACATATAATACATATTAGAATGAGTTGAAATACGAAATATGAAATACAGTCTAATCAGTCAGTCATTCCTCCAGAATGAAAACAGTTATGTGAGAGATATTGTTTCAGTTCAGTCTTGAATTATGACCCATCTAATTCAAGTTGAAGCCAAGTTTAAGTCAAATTCAAGTTCAAGTATATAGGAAATACCATAATTTCTCAAATTCACCACTGTCATACTAAAATGAGAAAGAAATGTCAGTCTGTTATGGCGACGAACTACCAATTCTCCATACTGGAATACAAAGTGTTAGTTCATCATGGTTCATGAATGTGTTAACATTGTTGATTATATATAGATTAACGTTCTGAAAACCGAAGTTTATCTACATTTCCATCCTCAAAATGGAAGGTCGAACAAATGACAATATCACCCATTCTTCTTCTACTATTATGACGGAAAATACGAGTTTGTTGACACCTTACAAAGTTGTTTAATTATTATCATCATTAATCAAAACGAGACCGCGTGAAAATGTTTGGTGAGTACAGCAAGCATCTGACAATAACATGTGATAACGAGAAGTATGCAATATTCCCTGTCGACAAAAACTTCCTTTATAATTAACTTCATTTCTGTCATAAGGCAAAGCTGTTATTCATCTGGTGTAGAAGAAAGTGCCTATCATTAGGGGTTATGAGACGGAAGGAGGTGAGAGGGAGGGGAACGCAATATTGCTTCCATTTTAGTATCAGAAAGCGGCGACGTACTTTTCATAAACGAGACGGAAAATGAAATAGAGTGTAATTAATTTTTTGAGAGAGAAAAAAACGGTGGGTAGAAAATTAATTTGAGCGTTACTCAGACAGTTCTGATAATGTTTATGTACTGCTTCCTTATGAGATATTTACTACATTATACAGAATAAAATCGTATGTTCCTTCATTGAAGTTATTGAATGTATTGTGTGAAGTCTTCCTCCATCATCAAATCCGATGTTGTATCATTACTACAAGCGTCATAATTTTAACCTGACATTTTTAATTTGACTGGATAGCTCTCAGGTATGAGCTCACAATCGGCGTAACTAACCTCGTCGTTGACCCACCGCTAAACACCATAATTCATTCATTCATTCATGAGCTTACAAGGTATATTGATATTCACGAGGACGATGATGAATGAAGATAAATGAATAATGATAATATGATAATATGATCCAATAATGATACATTTTCTCTTATCCAGTAGATTGTATAGTTGGTAATGATGTAGTATGAGTATGAGTAACGAATATAATCAGTACAGATATTTAGATAAAATCGATTGATTGTAGTGAATATTTTTCAAGTTGAGATATGGCGTTTTGCAGAGAGATACAAAACAGAATGAAGAATCGATTTTCTATCAAAATCTTACGTGAAAGTGATTTCTTAAACGTCCTGACTTGGATTGAAATTAATAAATTTCTCTCAAATCTTCATATGTTATTGCTATTTTGTTCTCAATCAGATGACTTCACTGGTTCAATAATATCTTTGTGATTGAGTTGCAAAATATATTTCACGGACGAAGAATTTGGTATATACCTTTTCAGAGAAATGAATCGATTGAGAATGAGACGAGTGGCCGAATGGTTGGCCCTCTATACTGTCATTCAGGAGACCGGGGTTTGATTCCCACCATGATCGACCATCCTGATATGTCTTTTTCGTGGCTTTCCTATGTCGTTTATGTCGATGCTGGAATGGTTTCTCAACAACAGGCCACGGCCGACACCTCCTCACTGTCCAAGAAATCCAAAACAAATAACCTTTCATCTCATTACCAATATATCATTCACCGACGCCAATAGATCGTGGTCATCAGTCCAGTGGGTCATTGACTCCAATATGGATAAATGAGTATATAGATGAATGATAATAATCAATTGGAGAACATGAAAAAACACTTTCAGCCTGGAGAATGACGAATATCTCTCCTTCATCAAAAAAAAATTCAATACAGTATGTTTAATTAAACAACTGTGATTTATTCTTCCGGATAATTACTGAATCTGTGAAGTAAAATAAGTCTCTCGCTTAGAAAAAAAGATTAATGTCCAGAGTGTTGGGAAAGTCTGTTGGAATCCATTAATCTTCTCGGATACATCTCGAGTACTGCACCGTTTTATTTTTCGTGGAATAATATAAATCACACGGATCAAGAGAAAAATTAAAATGTAACTCGGATTTTCTTTCTTGATTATATTCGATATTTCAATATTTTCATCTCGATACATTCTAAACTTGAATCAGTACATCCGAATTAACAATTGCATCGCAATTCGAGTGGTTCCCGTATGAATTGGATAAAATGTCATATTTCTCACACTATACTCTCTGGTTTAGAACTTGGAACAATCGACAATTTCTCCATTTTTCCTTCGAACGTTACGAATGTATCTCCAACAATGTGAATTTGAGGCTGTGATATTCATGACTCATCATTGAATTTCTCATAATTATATTCAGAGGTCACATGCAAGAGAAAATTAGAGGCATTGAGCTTTGGATGTGGTGAACTTTTGGCAGTCGAGATACAATGTGTCAGAATTATCAACGCAGGAGTAACACTAACTTCCAATTTGAAGTTGTTATCTTCATTATTAAACCCATCCCATTTCTTTTCACTTACTCTCAGAATAATGTTGATCTGAATTATTAATACCAAGCCTGAGTTAAGTCAGCTCTAATTTGAGAGTTTCCAATACCATATAATAATTGTGATGACTTCTTCAAACTGCCAGTTAAAGCTTCTCATTCGATCCTGATCTCGGAAAGCTGGAACCTGGTATTACCAAGTTCAGTTATCCTGCATTTGGAAATTTGGTGAGGACATATAGCACTTACATCCATGGTGATAGCAATTTTTGACCGGCACAGTAACTGAGTGGTTAGCTCACTTGCTTCGTGTGACCCGGAAGGTGAAGTGACATATCGGACCCGGTTCGATACCCGCCACCGTCCATCTTTACAGGGGTTTTTCGTGGTTTCCCTCTGTAGTCTAGGCTAATGCCGGGATGGTTCCCACAATATAGGCCACGACCGCTTCCTTCCCACTATCCTTTCCATTACCCCTAAAACCATCATCTCATCATCCCATCATCTCATTAGTCATTCATCCGACGCCAATAGATCTCAGTAATCATTACAGTGCGTCGTTAAAGCCCAATATATATATATAAAAAAGCAATTTCAAACTGACATTCGGAGTAACTCCCAAGTTAGTCATTCCGACACAAAGTGAATGATGCTTCTATATTCATTCATATTTCTGAATCTCTTTACATAATCATCATGATACATCATATGCAATTACATATAGTTTGTTCTGTTAATTGGATTCCTGGCAAGTGAACAGATGTGAGAAAACATACCGTCGTGGAACAAGATAAATACCTCACGAATATACAAAAGACGTACTTAACCTACATTTCACGAAAATAAATAATGTTCACTTTGATGAATCAATATTGATGTACATGAAAATATTGTTTTTCATATGTTCGCGTTGATTACTTCGTGAAAAAAGAGGAGGGAGAAACTATAGATGAGATGAATGTCAACTGTGGAAAGTAGAAGAGTCGTTAGAGAGTTGAACCGTCATTCAGGAGGTGATTCCTGCTATGGTGATATGGTCATCCTGATAGGGGTATTATCGAAGTTTTCCTCTATTGTTGAAGTTGATACTTTGAATGGTTCTGAGAACAAGCCACGACCCCTTCCTTTTCACTGTTCGGAAATACCTCGTGAAATGGCATTGACCATCATATTATAATCATTACATGCATCGTACCGGTGGTCGAGTTGATGGCATACCGTAATTCAGAAGACCGGGGTTCGATTCCCGTTATGGTCAACCATCGTGATGTTTTTTTGTGGTCAGGTGGTTTAGGTTCATATTGAGATGGTACCTTGATAACAGGCCACGACCAACCTCTTCCCACTATCTGAAAATACCTGATCACATAATCTTTCATCGCATATATCATTTGTCAATTCCAATTGATCATGGTCATCAGTACAGTGAGTCGTTGAACTCTATATTCATCCATGAAGAGTTCGTTCATCATTCACCGACGCCAATAGATGGTCGTTATCTGCAGTGTGTCGTCAAGGTCAATGAGAATAATTCAATTTTTCCTGATGTTTCTTTCAGATGTGTAATCTGGAAATGGTATGAAGATTCATTTTCCTCAAAGTAACTCATTGAGTTTTTCGTTATCCCTCATTGTATCAGTCGAATACTAACAGTTACTACTAGCAATTGGTATCAACTATTAGTATTGGTATTCGATATTAGCAGTTCATGTGAGTAGAATTGACAGAATATCAGTTTTTATGTCATAATAAGAAAGAAAGAAATAAGAAATAAGAAAGCTATGAGAGATAAAAATTCTGATCAAGAGGTGACACAGATATCTTCCATTTTAAAATGATTCGAGTAACAACTATGTGTTTTTTTAGCTGTGAACGCGTGAAAATCATACGATACGAGATAAATAGTTTACACTCAGATCATTTTGGAGGTATCATGAATATTTGTGATTCCTTTTGATTAAAATTTGGATATCTCATACCATTCAAAAGTGATGAAAAAAACAATATTCCGCTGAATCGACTCCAATGTGGACTATCATTACTCAATATCACCGGTGAAAAACAAATCTTCCCAATATTGTGTAGATCCTTCGTATTGATTTCAATCGGCCATCCTCAGCGAAGACCAAGGACTTTTTGTTAATGTTTCGACAAAATATATGAAAATGAATGGAATAATAATAAATATATTTAATGTTGATTACATGATCCATCAGATCCATAGAATTGGACAAATCGAATTCGAATCATGATAATGGTTTGCTGGGATTAAACTCGAATTTTGACTGTCGATTCCATCCGTCACATCTGTCGATACATTTTTCAAACATAAATTGACTCAAAGTTATTGATTCATGGTCAAGGCTAATTAGGACGAGCTTCAGCAAGGATTCAATTTGACATACTGAAAAAAATTGGTTTCCGCTTTTATGTTGTTTTTTGAAAAAAAAAAATTATGTTCTTTCGTCGGTTCTCCACAGGTCAAACGGTTACAGCGATCAACTTCAAACTTTTTTTTTGTCATGGTTTCTCATTTAACTTAGATTTTTATATTTTTGTGGTATTATCGGATGATAACTTTTTTTATGAATTCCAGAAATTTCAGAAATACTCATTAGAATAACACGCCAGAAAAAAGAGAAAATATTTTCATTTAGAAAAAAAAAATTTGCGTGAAGTTGAGTTACATTCTGATACACATTTCTGAGAACTTTCAGCTAAATCGGGTGAGCCATTTCGAAGAAAAAACATAAAATGTGCTAAATTGGTACCACTCGAAGTAGTTTTTACCCATTTCTAACTTGAATGTCACCCAATTGGCGAATGTAGGCAAGAGTTTGGCAAAAAAGTCGACATACTATTACTATCCAATCGTCTAACAACGCATATATGGCGTTTTCCTAGTTATGACAAATTGAGATTGTGTGAACAGAGTACCACAAGAACGATCTTAGTGATAACCCCTCCCCCCCCCCTCAACCTGATGACCCGTTTCAAAACTCACAGGTAGGTTCTCAGTTGATATCGAACGGAGTTCTAGCTGAGCGTTCAACAAACCTCATCCCGACTCCATTCCTATATAAGACAGACTTCGCCTCTACCCTATCGCTTATGAATGATAACTTGATTGACCATTTGGTGTTTCGAATATTAAACCAAGCTGTCAGATTCTCGCATTGCGGTGAACGTGGGGGTGAACCGAGGGGTGAACAGGACCAGATAGGGGGGAGGGGGGGGGGTTGGGGGTTGACACTGTGTGTGTATTCATCCCTTGTCTCTTCTTATCTTACACGGGACTTGGTTGACATGAGGTGGTGAACTAACAATGACCGCTGGGGGTGGTTTACATGAGCCACTGTGAAGGGATTTGTCAGGGGGTGGGAGAGGGTGAGAAGGGGTGAATCCACTATTGAGGTAAAGTGACAGACGCATTAGTATTTGATAGAGGGTGGATTCACTGAAGATATTGAAATGGAACGTCACTTAACTCAGGAATCTTTTTTATTGAGGGAAATGTCAATTTGCAAGAGAACAATTTTTATTCAAACAGATTTGCACCTGGCCTGGGTAAATTGTGCTTCATTTTTCAGCAACTTATTCTTGTTACTAAAGAACCTAACGATACACTACAATCAAAAATAAGATTCATTGACGCATGCAAGTGATGAACGAGAAAATGGGAATATGACGTGAAAGGTCATTATATTGTACATTACATATTTCGAAAGTGAGAAGGAAGCAGTCGAGAACTGCTCGTGAGGAATGAATCCAGTATTCACGTTATCCATGGAGGGACACTTGGTCAGAATGGTCGACTATGACGGGAATCGAATCCTGTTCTCTTGAATGACAGTTCATTGTACTAGCGACGGTACCCTCAAATCAGTATTCCAGGTGTAGTTCGTGAATTGAAGAAATGCATGGATTTGTAAAAGTGGATGCACAAACATAGTGAAGACGTAAAGTGTCCTCAAATGACTCAGTCGTTGGTGGGGTCGTTCGGTCAACAATAACCCTAATTGTGTGACGATATTCTCATTTTCTTCATACCGGATTTTTCAGGTTTGTCGATTGAAATGGAGTCTGAATTATATATGACATATTTGAAAATGTTTTTTCATATTCAATTTCATACCCATTCCTTTTGATTCATCATTTCTCAACCGATAGAATTGCTAGAATTGATACATTGAGCCGGTTCCATCAACCGAACAATGAAAATGAATCAGGTTATTATTGGTGGAGGCATGAGAATAACAGAAGTAACCAAGGGTGATTATCAAGTTATCGCCTAATTCGCTGATTACCAATCGATAAAACCAGCTCTGAGATTATAAACATGAATTATTCCCATCAACATATTCAATCAATACGTAATCGTGGAAAAAAATGGGTTCATTGAACTTTCCCAATTAATAATCAGCAAATTGATGAAACGACGGTAAAAATAATTAAAACACTCACTGATGTATTAATTCGTGTGAAAAAATAATTAAGAACTCCCTCACGTATATCTACATTCTCACTAACTTAATTAAAAACATAAATGCTTTTGATAGCGTTTAATTAAATCTCTGGGGCTTCCACGCCCAGCCCCACGGACCTCACATCGAATACAGAAGTTGTCCTTATTGTTGCTTGTATACGTGCTTGACTCTAAACATAGACGATTTATATCGCGAATCTTCTTGTTTCGGGCCATTATTGCCTTGGAAGCTATTTAGGAAAACTATTTGCAACGTCGTGAGGACTTGGAATACAGAACGAAATGTTGCCGCAAAGTGATAGTATAGCTGGCTAGATCGGGTGCAATGGAGACCATTTCAGTATATACAGAATTGTAAAGTATTTGCATATTAAAGTGGGAAAATACGGTATATTGAGGGCATTACCATCGATGTCGAGGACGGGCAATTCTGAACGTCAATAAATGAGGCACTTCAAAAGAGGATGGAATTGTATAAAATTGATTTCTAACTAGGTTATTGGTATGTTTATTTTAGAAGCTTATCAGAATCGAGTTTATGGTGATGTCATGTGATCGAATATATATTATGTATCATCATTTCTATTCGGTTTGACAATGACTTGAGATATATTTAAGAGTCACTGAATGGTCAATGAGATGATGGAGGGGGAGATGAGAGTGAATAGTTTATGAGGTGTTTGGACAGTGGGAAGGAAGCGGTCGTGACCTGTTGAAGATCCATCACCCAGTCTTCACGGGGGTGAGAAAATCACAATGCTGGGATGGTTGTCCATGGAGCCCTGGTTTCTTTAAGAGTCAATGGGAGTCTATTTTGCGAAATGTCAGTTTTTTGGTGATAACTTTTGAACGGTATGGATGAGATATCAAAATTTCAATACGCGAGAATCACAGATAATTTTAATAGCTTCAAGATAATATAATCTATGACTCTTCAAGTCATGTCGCATAACTGTCTGAAGGCTGAAAAATATGTTTTTCAGCTGCTTACGCTTGACACTTTGTGGGATAAAATCGAGAGTAGACATTGTTGTATGCTTAAAAATCTAGTATTTTTTGGTCACTACAGAAAGGAAATATCAAAAAACATTTCTTTTATTTCAGTTCAATGTGACCCAAGATCACAAGTTGAAACTTCAACTCCATAATAAAAATGACTGCAAAACTTTGCGTGACGAATTCGCATAGCTGTTTCCATGATGTGCGAAATAATTTCGCAATTCCAGCGCATCCTAGTGATTCCATTTAGTACTGAGTAGTGATTCTACCACATCCTGGTGGGTTTTCATAGAACTATTTTTAAATTATTAATATGAATGAATATAATTATTAAATAATTTAAAAATGTTTGAATATAAATGTTCAATTATGGAATTAATTCTGAGATCATTTTCACGATTGTTGACACGAACAAGATTTGGCGGTCGAAGCGCACTCGATGTGACGTAAACGGAAGTAGACACTGGCGATCATAGGAGTGAAACCTGGAAACTATATTCTATTTCCGCCATTTCGTTGTGAACTAAATTCACAACGATAAAAAGTTGTGTTTGGCCCAACTCGTCTTGGCCGCCATGTTGCGACATTCCAACATGAACTCTCATAGTGATTTTCGGGTCTGTGATTGGCTATCGACTTATTTCGTTCCGTTTCGTTTCGTTTCACCAACATGATTATGGAAAGGCAGCTTTAACTCTCATAGTTTGTGAGAAACGGGTACCTGGAAGTGCAAATTCTACATTATCGGCATGGGGCTTCCAAGGTCACCCTCATCCGTGCAATCAGTTCAGCCATGGTTCAGCGATATGGACAATGATCCACCTGTTCCATTGAGACAAACGATTCAATCGCTCAAATGTTTGAATTCCTATCAAATGTCAAATTTAGAATAATATGAGTCATTCAAAATGGATGAAGTTCCACATGCACATGTTCCACATGTTGTATACATCGTACACAGGAGCCAAATATCAAAATGATGAAATTGACCATTTAAAATGTGTGGAATATTCGAAATTGTGAATAAATGTGAATGTGAATGGAATGAAATGCAGAATTAGAATAAATTGCAGTTCATTCAAATCGAATTGGCGAATGAACTAAGTGATAGTTTGATGCAATTTCTGGTTTTCTACTTCATCAATTTCAAGTGTCGATCAAGGAAAATAAAACCATTAACAAGAAGTGAAAGTCTAATTTCGATTCAATAAGCCTATATTTGAATACCGGTATCAGGTCAGTTATTTTTTTCATGGTCGGAGAGACACCATTTATTTTGAAAAAATTTCAATCTAACCCAAATTTCTTTGAGAACGAATTGTACTAACGTAATCGTCACACATAATTAATTATCACTTGAATGATGAATTATGTTGATTCAGTATCTTTTTCATTGTGATAAAGTTCTCTCTCTACTGAATAATCTTATACAGAATTTATATTCCGATTATTCGACCACATTTAATATTCACAACGTCAATATTTTCAGTAAATTATGATTCATGGAAAACGCTATTCATCTAGATAAGTACAATAATCAAATTATAACATGTCTCCGATATGCAAAGACATTATCAAGAGATATTTTCATGAACTTATTCTTGTTTATTCATTTTACTCTCCAACAAAACGTGGGATGCAAATTAAGTTTTTTTTTTCGTTTGATCTCATTCCTCTTCTCTCTTACACACGGACTCTGTACTGACTGAATAATGAATTTCCTCATCCAAGTTAAAAATAGTGAAACTTTGTCAGCTCAGCTTTTATCTTTTATCTCACTCTCATGCACACGTAAACTAACAGAATAAATCCGCGACAAGAATATTAATACTTTTAATACTCGGGACAATTTCTTGATTGCAACTCGGATAGACAAGTTTGAAAACAGAATGGATTTTAATTAAAACCGTGCCACGATGATCTTACGAGAATTATAAGTAAAAACTATATTAAAAGCATTTGCTTGGCTTTCAACTTAATTAATTTGCCAAATTGAAAATATCAAGCTTTTTCTACACTTTTCATACTGAATTGTATTATTGTACATTCGTTCTCATGATTAACATCGTCTCCACCTTCTCTGCATCTGTCTAATTGGGTGACGAATATTTTTCCGTTTTGACATTTTATTATTATAATACCGTACTAATCTACAATCTGAAGTACAGTGGAGTACTTCAAACTTTGCACCCCCTCCCCTTTCGTGGATCATCGACTTAATACGGCTCAAGCGACTGATGGGCGTGTAAGCTTTCACGCCGTGAATCTTCACGACATTGGTATTCGAGTCAAATTGATGTTCATTCCATTTTGTACTTAAAAAATAAAGCCAGCTAGTGAACTCGGCGCGTGAATCACTTTATTAGCGATCTGTTTATTTTGTATGCCTGCTCGCTCTTACACTGCTGGGGAGAATTAACATGTGAATATGACAAACTTCAGGAACACATTGTTTAGAAACAACTGAATTGATCCGATTGAATTATTTTTATTCATGTTGTTCCAAGTGTTGGATATGAAATGAATCCCTATAAACGTTGTGATATCATTATTATTCCTATATCAAATTTTCAAATAGATGTATGTTCAGAGAACAATGCACCATGTTTTGACAAGATTTTTTTTCTTTCAAATTTCAAATATGTATGTCACACATTTGAATGAGGATCATTCCATGCTAAATACAGACAGCATGAGTCAAGAAAAATCGCAAATCTCTAGCACGAATACTTTCTGTAATACATGTTCCTGAAGTCCTAAAAAAATTGTTATTTCTTGTAAACTGTTTTGAAGTTGGAAGTCATGATAATATTTCCAATATTTACATCATTTGGATAATAACGTCAACATGCATGGTTCGGTCGCTTTTCAAGCTATCAATACCAAACGACCCGATAGCCAACTTACGAAAGACAAAATCAGCAACAGAATTATCCATAAATCGCAGAGCTAGCATGAGTTGAACCAGAGATAAAACAATTACAAAGATACAAAATAAGTATTTATCATTGAATAACTTTGGTGAAATTGTTGGCACGGAGGGTGATGAAATAATTATTTTAATGACCTATTCATTCGAATTTTCACATAAAAAATATTGATGTGGAATCAGAAAATCACAAAGAAAAATGAACTGAAAAACAAATGAAAAATTGAATTTTTTCCGACAGGGTCCCCTTAAAATGAGTTATAATAATATTGATTGACTGATTGATTGTGTCATTAATGACCTCACTGATAGATGGCTTATTTGGTGAGGAATCTACTGGTACTGTACCTTGTATGGTTCCTCTCACACGATGACACCGAATTGGCACACTTATTGTCGTCCAAATTGATGTCTCAGTTTATATAATTGTTTGAACAATCCAACTCAATTTACTCCCATTTAGTAATTTCACATTGCATGGACTATTATCTGATGAAATATATAATTATATCTCTTAGTTAAATACTTCAAAGTGCGACCGTTCAACATAGTTCTGGTGCATATGTTAGCATGTTGGTAGCTCTGTGATCCGAGCTGTACATGCTTGCCAACATGAAGATATGCCAATGTTGGGGTTACACACAAAGGGGTGGGGCGATGAGGGGGTGGCAGGGAGAGGGGTGCTGACCGCAACAACCTCGGTCAAAGCAGGCATTGGAAAAAGCCGAACGCGTCTAAAAGCTTCAAGCAAAGTGAGCTTCCAGCTATAGACGGGAGCTTCTGAGCCGGGGCACAGATAAAATCCGAGCTTTTTATTGAAAGAACGTGCAATATTGGTGGAGAAAAACGTCAGAGTTGAGTAACGTGGGTTTTTATGGCACTAAAATCTGTTTTAGAGTGGCGCTTGCGTAGCTCGCTATATGGATGAATATTGTACGCATACTTTACGGTGGATTTTAGGCATATTCTACAGTATATTCCACGGCGTATTCCACGGCATTCACCACGGCTGATTCTATACGCATATCACGGCATATTCTACGGCTAATTCTACGCATATTTCACGGCAAATAATTCATCAGATCAACGTTCACGATAAGAACACAACTGCATTTTTAAAAGCAACCAACCCTCAAGAATGCTGCGATAATGAATAACTACCAAAGTTTGTATGATACTCAAGTTTTTCTAGCGTCAATATACGTATGGATGTGAATGTAATAAAAATGATCCATTTCATCTCTCTCTAACAACTGATTGATATGAAGCTATCTAGATTCGTTATTATTCTCATCAAATATTGTATCCGATATCACCACTGTATCTAATGAATATAAGATTGATACTTTCAAATATATATCCATGAATAAAGTATGCTCTCAACTAATAAACGCTCTCAACATTTGATTAACGCATACACTGACAGTTATAATTGTTCTTCCGAAATTAAACCCTGTACTAGTATGTAGTTTGATGTAAGTTTAATTGAATAAGTAGTCGATTACAAGCAAGAGAATAGTTCTCGGAATTCTACAAAATCTATTAACACTGTAGTCTTCACTCTTTTATCTGAACATCGAGGCAATTAGCACGTAATTGAAATATGGTATCAAATACCAATTCCAATCAGTTGTAACACGCGCAAGTGTGTGTTGTACCCTTTAAGAATGATTGTATTTGAACTAAAACTTGGAACATATTCGAGTTAGTTCTCTGAGTCTGAGCTATCAATATTCATATTCCACATGATATTTGAAATTATTATATTTAAAAGAATCTAGAAATATTCTTCACACAATAAAAATCACATAGTTTGAATACATATCAATTGGTGAATTGAGTGACTATCAACGAATTCATTTGTTGCCCTTTTAATTATTCACGTATCTTCATTGATCGTGATGTCTTAATTACCCATAAAATGCATTCCGATTGTGATTGAATTAATCTCAATAGTTTATTCATGAATTGAATTCATACAACGATATCACACATTTTTATAGTGAAAAAGTTGATTTTGAAATTTTTCACTTGTCTCGATTTTGTGGTTTCGATTTAAATCGAAACTAATAATATTAACTTCTACCATTCAGACACAGCCTTAGAATCTGGAATCAGATGGTTGTGTCTTCGACTTCTACCCCGTGGGCATGGGTTATTCGAAACTATTTCCGCCCATCGTCACTCATCATTGAAAAACATCAAATTTTGTAAAAAATCGGTTCTTCTTTCAAAATTCAGTTTGTAAACATCCGGCATTGTTGGTGGATATCAACAAAACCTTGGTTCAATTTTCCATCCAAAGATTCCACCACAATCGGCCCTTTACGAACAGATTTCCTTACTACATTATTCTACTGACCACATTTATCAGGCCGTTAAACTCCCGCAGTGATGGATGTTACCACCAACTGGAGGAAAGAAGAATTCAACAGTCCGCCACAAAATAGCTATTACACAGTTCCATCCCGAGTAACAGACCGAACGACCGTCTTTCACATCAATTAATAATATCGGTCGTGGGTTTTGATACGTCACCTCACTCCATGTCGTCAGGTTCAGGTCCCGATCGACCGTTTCCCCATCTCTTCATATATGGCGATCGGCAGTTTCGAAGCGGTATAACAAAGAATCAAACCCCATATCTATCGTACAATTACAGCGAAACCGTAGGACGTTTTGTTATCTCAATGATAGGGTGAAAAAAAGATTTAAGTATAGTTTTAATGGCTTGAAATACGATTTTATGGCATCTTAAATAAGGTTAGGTTTGTTTTTCGAGAACTACTATTTCTTGGCGTAATTAATGAACAATGTTTGGTTTCCTGTTAAAGTTGGTTCACTATATACAAGTTCGGGGGGTTATTTCTTCGCTATGAGTTATTGTTGATCGTTTTCGTTGTGATAATTATGGGGTGGATTTGAATAATTGTATGGAGATAGCTTTAAATGGACGAACAAATAAAATACGGCACTTCCACTCATGTTATTTGTTGCTGCATTCAGAACGATTAAATTCGAACTTTGAGAGTGAACGCCCACATCTAGAGCGAGAAAACTCGAAATACTTTCGAATGAACTTGTCATACTGGACAAGATAATATCAATAACATGTATGATCTGTGACATTCCAATGGTGAGTTGAAAGTTTGTATTACTGAAATGTATTAATTTCATCCACTTGAATCTGGTTTCACGGCGTAGTGTGATGAAAACCGAGATCCTCTGACAAACGACGATGGATGACGAATCATGAATTATGGTGTGATGAGATGAATTTTATTCAAGAGATGAATAAAAACAGTTGAACGAAGCAGTCATGGACTATATTGTGCAGGATTCGTTAAAACATTATTACAATCTGCTACCAAAAATCCACAAAAAATGCTGAAGAGCTGGCGGGAATATACCCTGCGCCTATCCAAAACATCTTTGGTCAAATTTAGCGAGTGGTTTGCCACTACACCACCAGTGCTGAATTTCATTTCCTCCGACTTGTTTTGATATACAGTTTGAGATTCGTCTAATTTCCAAGAGTTATTGCCGATCGTTTTTGTTGCAGTAATTATAGGGTGGTTTTGAATTTATTATGGCAATGAATAGACGGATAATTGAAACGGGGCACTTCCACGCATGTTGAAGTATTCACTTTTACAGCTCTAGTTTCGAACGTTAACGGTGAGAGCATGAACGTGTGCAAAGTGTAAGAACTGAATTGGAAAGTGTTTGGGATTCAGTGAGAGGTATTTCTGAATAATTATGATTTGTGATTCGAAAAGATGTAATAATATGAATACGAGATAATCTAACCTTCTATGAGAAAGTCCGTTGTTTTCACCGACGATCTGAATGGAAATGATCGATGGATCAATTAGGATGCTAGTTTTCAATGAATATATGTTGTAATGTTGTGATTATTGTTGTTGTTGCTATAATTATCAACAAAAAGTATAATTCCGAATTCATTCATGGGATGAAATTTCGAGTGATATGAGATTTGATGAGAACTACGTTCGCTGGTTATACTTTGTTTGTGTGTAGAGAGAAACTCTGGTAATTTGAATTATCCAGGAGTGGTATTTTCCATGATACGGAGAGGCAAAGATCCGGATTCTAAAAAATGAGAGGTTATCGGTACATTCTTGAAATTTGTATATTGTTTGGAAATAGTTACATAATGGGTCTTCCTATTTGGATCTTTCAATCATTCAGCCCTCAAGAGGCTTGTCTATTGGATTACAAAATAATAAACTGAATTCAACAAACACAAACGACTAGTGTTCAACAGTCGATGATCACAGTATATACTACATTTGTCAAACGACAATTATTATTGAATGTGAATTAAAAAAAAAAAAATCATATATACTGCTTATGAAAAACAGAAATATGAGAAACAAAATTGAAACAGGAATTACATTACAGGGGAGACAAATTTGATACATTGAGAACTAAATTCCCATCCAAAGATGAATAACACAGATATGCATAACATGAATAATATGGACAACATAGATATAACACATACATAATATCCAAATGGAAACAATTTTTTTTATCGGTCGAATATACTGATACAGAAAGAAAAACACAATTACAACAAAAAAAAACTCCTCAAAGCCCTTGGAAAAACGCTCAGCTGTGGGTTAGAATAGTGAATTATAAGTTTAAATTCAAATTCGGACTTATTTCTCAAACATTGAAAGTGATAAAGAAGGTAAACTTTAGGAGAGAAAAGAAAAACATTGAGTGATTTGTTATCTACTCACAAAGTGTAATGTATCTTTGATCACTATATATTTTGAGGAATCAAGTTACATCAAGTGGCGAGAAAAAGTAGACGAATAAATATAATTCTCAATAGACAATGTTAACTGGAAATGCTACATTGAACTGCATATGTATTGTGTTATTGATGTATGTTTTCTGATTAAATACACTGATTTAATACATCTGATTCCATTATTGATTATACACATTTGTGAAGGGATTCTCATTCGAAACAAAGAGTATCCTTCAGTTACCTGGATTTTCTACGCATCATTAGATATAAAACAAATGAACGTGCACATTGTTCAATGTCGAGTCAGTAATGGAAGTAGCTTAGAATTAGAAGAAGCAATTGTCTATGACAGGTAATTTGAATCAGTGAGTGGTCTATGCGTGTTCAAGGCTCAGTAGTACATATCATCTGTTGATGGAATTTACACAGACATAAATTCAGTTTATCGATTAAAATGAATAAGAAGTGAAGGACAACTAGGTCAATGAGGTTGTTTGCGAAGAAAATGTGTGTATTTTTGTTGCTATTATAATCGATTGAATGTCGATATGTGTGATTGATATATCGAAGATGGCTCTCAATTTCATGGTCAATGAAAATTGAAATGGAAGGATTTATGAATAAAGATTTTCGTCGGTGATTATGTTGAATTTTCGTTTCTATATTTAGCGCTTCACACGTTTGAAGATTCGATGTTATTGATACTCAGAACTTGAAAGTGCATGGTCGTCATTCTTGATCGATCAGAACTGAGGATGGAAAGATAGAGAGTTTGAACAAGATACAAGGGGTTTGAAAAGTGAGAAAGTTTTAACGGGGGCACACAAGGGTGATCTCCCAAAAATAAGAATATGACCGATAGTGGAGACTCTTATCCCACTCTTATGGAGCTTTATATGTGTTTTTTTCTTCTTGTTTGCTTGTTTGTGTGCACTCCACAGGTCGCACGATTCGACTGTTGAACAAGCAACTCTGTTGTGGAAGTAGACTCTTCCGATGTCAAACTGTGTCGTTTCAAGTCGAATCGATCGAACCATTTTTGATTGAATCCATCCAGGAATTTCAAAAAACCCTCATGTGATTGGGCCGAGCCGAAAAAAGTGAAATAAAACATTTGATAACATTTCAGACAATTCAAGAAATTCTATCAGACGTGAATCCATATATGATACACAACATCAATAATTTCAATCGAGATGAAACCAGAGTTGAGAAGAGAATGATTATTCAATACATTTGGATCGAATAGCTGGAAATTGTGATTATTTTCTTAACTCAGTAACTAGCTCACGTTGATTTACGGCTTCGTTGACTCGACAGTTTTCACCGAGGTGTGTACAGTTTCTAGAGGATATTTTGTGCAAGTCAAGATGTGTAGAGTGTTTGAGTACACTTCACACGATTCTCGCTCATCATCTTACAATGCATATGATGAGTTATAGCTCATTCAGCCCATTGAGATATTTTCAGAGATGATGAAAATTCCAAGCATTAATATAGGGTAATTGAAAGAATCATCCACTCTCGACATATTGATATTCAATTTCTTTTGTTCTTCCATTCTTCTCCGAATTATTCTTAAATCTCAATTCATATTTGCATCCAATTCAAAATTGAAATCATTGTGTCGATATTTTTTTGTGGCTTTGTGGAAATTTTTGTCCTCTCTGATTGTATCACATCATTCTCATCTCATCCATTCCTTTTCATTCAATTAGATTCATTAATATATTCCATTCTCGATTCATTTCTGGAAAAATTAGAATTACAAATCACAAAAGTCATTGAAAATCCTAATACATATATTGTATCAGTTTTCTTTCGATACTATATTCTCGTCGTTCAACTGACTAAGCTCAAATTTCTGAAAATGAATAGAATCACCACTGAAAATTGACAAATGGATAGGAAATTGAAAAAAAAAAAAATTTCATTCAGTACACAAATCCTCTTGGATGAATGAATGACCATGACAATGCAGATGAAAAAACAACAATACACAACAATCAAACTCGAACCAAAAGTACTTGTTGTTTGAAAATCGAACCTACCAAATGAACGATTCAAATTCTTTATATGTTGATAGATAGCCGCATGCGCAGTGCGATGTAAATGTTGTTCAACTTGTGGCGAAACAATTGAAACGTTGATTGCGAAACGTTCTGAACCATCTCGCATTAAAAGTCCATCTCGTTGCTGCCATTCTCTTCCGATTTGTTTATTTATTCAAAATAGACAGAGCAACGCAAACAGAAAGAATTGAAACTACAACGTTCTGTGAATTCGAAAACACAGCAACTAGAGTCAACAATGAGTCAGAGATGTGAGCTAGCGAGGTGAAAGAATTGAAAATTCGAACTATAAGAGTATTGATTCCGTTTGACTTCTTCAATATATCTTGAAAAAATGTTATATATTGAAATACCACGCCATCTTAGAATTGAGAAGTCTATGCATCCTTAATATGCATTCCTTAATATTTCTCTCATCGGTTTTCACTTTTCCCCACATGTAACAGAAGAGTATGTCTTGAAAGTAGGCCACACATTCTGATTGATAATAACATTAAATTGGATTTTTAAAGACGCACTCAAATGGCAACTATAATCTATCAGCATTGATGAATGAATAAAGGAATAATGAGTATATTCGATATAAAGTCACTTCATCACATACTATGCGCATGCACACTGCGCATCTTGAACAGTGCTCGGAAACAAAAGAGCTCTTGATATGCTCTTGAACAGTGAAAAAGAAGCGATCATATTACTCACTCTTTTCTAATCAATCTTTCCGGTACTCAAAAACGACAGAAGAAAACTACGATGCATCAATATAAACGATCAATATAAGATACAACATTATGGTTGGAATCGAACTCCAGACTCCTGAATAAAGTCTCGGTACATAATCAGCCGATTTATCCGGGTAGTAACATATTAAATATGAATGACATTTCGACTGCTGTGAGTTTGAGTCTTTTC
Source organism: Brachyptera risi (assembly GCA_964007535.1). Taxonomy (NCBI): domain Eukaryota; kingdom Metazoa; phylum Arthropoda; class Insecta; order Plecoptera; family Taeniopterygidae; genus Brachyptera; species Brachyptera risi. Next base: position 18,210,451 of record OZ023333.1, on the reverse strand, counting down.
TCACTGATATTTTTTTTCATTTAGAATATTTTCCAATTTCGAATCACATCTCTCATCTATTGCCTCAATTGGGGATCAATGATTCTATATCAGATTTCGATCCATAAGAGAAAAAAATCACCGTTATGACATGGTGGAATAAAGTTTGTTAAGGTGGGACGATGATTTTGAGAGTTATGTTGAGTGAATCTACTTTGACAATGTAATCCATTACCACAACAGTGAAAATAAAACACACTCATCACTAGACCAATGAGATTTATCGCTCTGAACGACATGAAGGAGGAGAAGCGGTAAACTCTGTAACAGTTTGACAGTAATCTCTTCGTCCTCTTGACAAGTCATTGACAAGTTAATCTCTCATTTGTAGCGAATACACGCGTTGCGTTCAAATACGCAGTACAGACTGTTGCGTAATGTCGGTTTAACGTCCTGCGCACGCTCTGGTATACGATGGAGTGAGACATTTCTTCATTGAATGGTCGAAGCGAAGACCTAACTTCATCGTTCTCGGTGAAAAATAACATATTTTTTCTGTTTTTCGCGCTCCACAAGTCAAATAAAAGTACAATTTTGGTTGAAACTTTGTAAATTCAAGTATCATCATCCAGTTCAATCCTGTGGTGATACCCAATTCATACCAAAATTAAATCAAATTATAAAAAATATCCGTTTGAGAAAGTTGATTACAAAATAATCATGTTAATTGAAAGTATCGCACTGATTCAAATATCAAAACATTGTGAACATATTTTTCACATTCAATCACCTATTTGTGATATATGAGCGAATATAAAATGCGTATCAGACAAATTGGTATGCCTATATGAATAGATAAGATAATATTGTATGGTAAACATCCCACTCATCCATCAGCAGTACAAGATTATCGCGTCTCCCTATTCATACTTCAATTTCAATGTTATCTTCATAGATGAACGTATATCCACTTCTATATTCTCATCCACCAGCAAATAAACAAACAAAGAGAATTCTCTGTCGGTGGGCTGTGCCTTTACTCACGATTATCTAAGAATTTTCATCTTTTGACATGTTCACTATATCCTACCTATCAGGAAGCCTTTAGACAAGTATACCAACATAACCTCGCTTTTAGTTGACAGCTTCTCTTTGCAACCAGCAAACTATTCATACACTGACGTTATATACAGCGGTAATACCGTATAACGCACTCTTTGACGTTAATCAAGCTCTGAAGATATGCATCTCGCATTCTTGTCGTTTTATAAGGTGATTCCACGCATGCGCAAAACGCTGTGATAGCTTTTGATATTCAACGGAAATATAGCTGGTTATGAGAGAGTGTTTTTTTTATTGTCACAAATTAGTTATATACATTTACATATACAATTTATATTCTCGTCCACTAAGCCATAACTGGCTTGTCTGTGGTTTAGGCAGATGAAAAAAGCACTCTGAGAATGATTTCACCATCACTGGAAAAGGGTGCAAAGGTATGCATTCATAAGGGTTACAGGTAGGGTTGGGAGGTGGAAATGCGGGGAGAATGAGAGGGAAGAGAGGGTGAGAATGTTGGAGAGTCCATCTGAGATGATGCGAGAATTGGGACAGTAGGAACTGGAAATATGGAGAGAGGAGGATCGCGTATGTAATTTCTTCAGGGTCATGTTGGGAGAGGAGGGATGGCGAGAGCTGCATGAGATGATAGAAAGAAATGAATCTGGGTATAGAGGTAGGCGAGGTCATAATAGATAAAAAAAGGGGGCTAGATTAGATGTTGGTAAATTCTCTTTCTTGAACAGGACAGGTATGGACTGAAATGGGCTTAGTAGAAGTGTTTTTGAGGGGGGGTGAAATAAGTTTAAAGTTATTCCATCAGAGAGTTAGGGAGGTGGTGGGATAGAATAGTTAGGGAACTTGCCGCCGCTCATTTATGTGCAAAATTGTAAGAGTTTTCAAATGAAGAAATAAATAAATATTCTCTTCCAATCTGACTCATTTCTAAACCGTGAAAAGTAACAAATATAATGATCGAAAATTATAGCAGATGATGAAAGCAAATTTTAGTTTCAAGTTCTTATATTGTGTAGAAGACAGCCTCAATCTTCGATTAATATGTTTTCTGAGTAAACCTACTGAATGAGTAAGAATTTGAGTTTTTAATGAGCATCAACAGCAAAGTAGTTGGTTTTTTTTTCATCATTGATCTGAACAATCACATCATTTCTATCGAAGGTGAACAAATTAGACGGATAGATTTCTGGATATATCTCAATTGTCTTTAATAATTGTTGGATATACGTGATTGAATGAAAATGAACCATTCCGAATTGTATTTGGACTCGAAATACATTCCGTATTTGGACCCGGTTTCATAGTTTCATATTTCATAGTTTCTTCAACAACGCACTTTATTGACAACCAAGATATATTGGCATCGATGAATGACTATTGAGACGACGGAATGATGAGATGATTGTTCCTCCAGGTTGACAAAAGCAGTCGTGGCTTATATTATAAAGCCCCATTTACATTGTCCAATTTTCCATCAAATTCCTTTGATTCAAGACTTGTATCACAGTTATTTGATAGTCTAATTGTAAAATTGTACCAAAACTAGCGCTTCCAATTTTCGTTCGAAAGGTTGGATAGCATTTTTTTCGTTTAGAGTATGTCCTATTCCCATCAAAAGTTTTATGATAATTGAGAAAACAGCTATGATGCACGGCCTCTTCAAACAAACGTCATCATTCGGTAAAATGTATTGGATAGTCTAAAACTCTAAATGACCTTCCAATATTTTGTATATGAATCATTGAATACAAGTCTTGAATCAAAGGAAATTGGACAGTGTAAATAGCACTTGAGAATCATTCCGGCATGGCCAGTAATACAGATAGAAACCAAGAAAGAAATACCATGTCAAGATAGACGACGTAGGGCATCGAACCAAGTCTGATATACTCCTCATCTCCCGGATCACATTAAAAAGCACGTTAGTGATAGTTGGGCTACTTGCTATGATTGTATTAACTGTTAATTAGTGAATGAAGCTATAATTGTACCATTTTGAACGAATGAAAATAATGTGTAAATTAAGATAATTATTGATTGAATGAGGAATTATAATAAAGAAGCATTATCATCCAAGTGATAATCATTGAAAAATCAAAACATTACCCTATATCAACCAAAGATGAGGGTGAGTTATTCATAAATAGTAGTCGCTCGATCAACGAATTTTGTTCTTCTGAAATGAGACCTCATCTAAATACCATGTTGTCACTTTTGGTAACTTTGTTGTTCTCATATTTCGAATAATTAACAAATCAATACTGAATTGAACTTCATGCGACTGACTTTTCGTTATATATCCTCGTAATCGACTCTGGTATACTCATAACGGGAGAATTAACAGCTTCCAGCTATCTACTTGTTTCATATCGAAGTATCAATTATATGAAAATCAGACGTGATAATACATGCTGCTTCTTCTGCCAACTTGACTTCCTCCAGGAAGAAGTTTTTCTCCTCCGGGAAGATGTAACATCGGAAAAAGATTTAAAAATAAATTATTCAACTTTTACTCTCATCGATAATACGTCAACTTTTGAAAAGTTACTCATGAAGTTGAATATTTCCTGGCTGTATTTCCGTTAGAAAAATTCAAACCAAAGAATATGTATTATGAAGTTCATTCGAGTTCACGTTATATTTCTTATATCGATATCATTCGGAACTTTCAATTCAAAATGAAATGAATTAAGTGAATCTTTGAAATTTTCATCTTATCATTTCATAGAAATATTACACGAATTACTCTAGCTAGCGAGATGAACGGACGTGGAGATACTTTGTGGGAAAAAGATAATGAGTAGAAGAGGAGTCGATCGAGAAGAAAGAGAGAGGATGGAGAAGAAGTAAATCGATGATGGTAGAAACCTGGTCAGCAGATAAATTCTTAGACCTGGAAATTGGTGTGAATCACAATCTGAACCAATGCAATTTGGGCTACCTGCGATATTCAATAGTGATAAACATTTTCCTTCCCGAAGTGTTCAATTAATTTTCAACTGCTCGATGAAATTGTATATATATATATATATATATATATATATATATATATATATATATATATATATATGAATATATCGTCGCTTCATTTTTATAGTGTCATAACTGACAAAATGCCATTCTGAGATAAACGAATTCCAAAGTTTGTAAAATCACTCCATCTCTATTTATATCTATCGAATGAATTTGATTTGATTATTCTATGCTCCAACTATTTGTGTGTGAGAATATGAATCCTCCTCAACAATCAGTATTGATAGTTTTTATCAATTAATCTTCTTTCAGAACATTGTTTGTACTTATGACACTACGCTTGCATATTCTCATTTTTTATTCCAACATGTTCACATCATAATGTCGTAACTCCCAGTTATGACACTTTGATGATATATCCATATACTCCTCTGCTCCTGGATCAAGGATCAACAATGCAGCATCTGCATATTGATATATCCCCATTATCACGATGATATTTCTTCTCAATGAGAACACATTCACACAACCGACCATTCAATTTATTTACATTTTTTTTTCGAATGAATACTCAAAAAAATTGTTATATTCATGTAGATGATTGGTTCTTCGAGATCCGTGAATGGAATATCATCAAAAATTGTGAGTTTTGTCATTCATGGATTACATCTTCAGTGTCTCTGGTCAACTGATATAAACTATTATTATGAAGGAATATCCAATTACCATGGGGATAAGGGAACATTTTGATTATTTTCTCTCATTCCAACCGTCGGCTCACATGCTACTCACTACCTGTGTCGTCGTCTGATTCAGGTGGCAAATTCCTTATCTGACTGGAGCTAGCAAGTCATTAACAGTACAGATGATGATAGTCATGGATCACCCCATTGATGCGCAATGTGAGAAGATCTTTTCCATGTTGTTGTGAAATGGGGAGAGATGAATGGAACTTCTTTTCTATAGCGTACTCAATGTTCACAACTTCGTTCAGGGGCTCACTGCCGTTCTGAATGAGACTGGTCACCAAACATTAGAACTTAATTGGCGTTTCTTTCCCACGAATTGATGATCTACGACCCACTGGAAAGCTATCTGGTGTAGTTGGTATACCAACTACAAAAAAGATGCAGAACGTTGCTATTTTACGTACAATAGCAACGTTCTGCATCCTTTTTGCCGACACAGTTTCACCATTTCTTCGATTTCTAAGCTGGAATTCACAAAAATATTTTCGGAACCATCTGTTCTGTCCTGAATCCATTTAATCTTCATCCTTTGCACTCTCTTCTTGTTGGTATCCACCTTCAGATTGTTAACAATGTATTTTTTTGTGATCCTTGAGTTCCAGTATATCGGAGAACGCTAACTGGCCATGCAGTCTTTCTTGCTGTTCCTAGAATAGGTGGCTAATCATGAGGCAGAAAAATTGAGACGTTCTTCTTGGCTCTCTTGATGACACATGCATTGAGTCACTCTCCATCTGAGTGTGACTGGTTTCAAAAAATTCATTTCGACTATGTCAAAATAGAGCGTACTGACTGTGTCCTGCGATGAATCAATTACGATTTTGACCACCGTACGAATCAGAGTGAAAGGTGATGTACTCGATGTGCGAGGGAATGGTATCACAGAATGTGAATGGAGCCGTACCTATTTAATCTCAGTCTCGTTTTCCGTCTGTTTCGTACCAATAGAAAGAATACCAAACATTACCCTCCACGTGAAGCCTGAGGTGTTCAACCTAACACCGTTAGGTTGAAGCTGTATAGTTTCCGACTATGGAAGAAGCTTGATACCTCTGAACATGGTGTGTACAAAACACTGCAGATCAAAAGTGTAGGATTGGTGGTGATTGTTTTCCATTACTCTTACTTCATCTCGTTCTTTCTCCTCTCTATCGCCTTTTTCTGAGTGCAAAATGATTTTGTTTTGGGGCCATTATTGACTTCTATTTTTCTGTGGATGGTGAGTTCTCGAACCTCTCGCACGTACTACACGTATCCTTTTTAGTTTTGTGTAAAGACAAATTATCGTCATTTTTGAACGTATTACGATGGATAGTTCTGGAAATGGGATCTAGAATTTGTTCACTTTCACAGCTTGGTTCGTATTCAGAGAAGATCTTCGAGATGTTGAGTTGTGAGTCGAGATATTCGCGTTTACTTGAGGCTCTATGGTAATGGCTCAATTTCTATTTTTGGATATGACTATATGGGACTACTTCTTTCGTTCTCTCTTCCGACGTTTTCAGACTCGAAGAATGCTGTCCTCGTTGGTCCTTCTCAGCAATAAATAGATCAGCACTGGTCTGATTGAGTTTTGGCGGTGATTATAATTCTCTTGGTAATTGAGAGGGTCGCCAGGAAAACTTTTCTGCTTACTGTTGGTAAAAGATCATCCTTTCTACATGTGTATTGGTAACTAACAGTTCTGGTTTCAACAGATTCTTTCGTGAACCTCTTCGCAACAGGTTTCCAAATGACATATCGCAATGAAGAATCACTTTGACGTTCGTATAGGATAGTTATCATGGATTGCATGACGACTCGCAATATCAAATTCGATATATGGACAAAGACATGATACATAGAGGAAGACCATGAAACTATTTGATTGAATACTGATAATTCTCTCAGTGCTCATTCTCACCTTGTTGATTAAAACGAAGTATGTTCGACCTCTTGCATCTCAATGTGATAATGTTCGCTGTCGCCACGAGAGTGATTCATACTGGTTTGATGGTTCGTCATTGCCAGAATTCATGCCCTCAAGTTTTTAAATTGCTGTCTCGTTGATTCTGATTGGCGAGTATGCATATTATCACAGGCATTATCTTATGATGAATACATTTCAAAACAGATGCTTGGTTTTGCATTTGAGCATATTGTAAAATCTACATGTAGACATGTATTTATGACATTGTTATAACGAGTGTGGTTATATATATCTCCTAAGATTCATATGCTGATTTGTTGACAAGGTAGCTTATGACTCTCACATCTTCAAGCATCTGATACTTTTCATCAATATCATGTGTAACATAGTGTCACAACCATAGTTGTGACACTATGTAAAAACACATCCGTGAAAGGTCTGCCATTTGTGTTAACGACACAGAGTGGTAAGTGAGATATAATGCACTTATGACACTATGATGTTATTCAAATATACACAGCGTAGGACCCTAGGTATTGCACAGTTTGCACTTGTGACTGTATGGCTGTACACAATTCTTGATGTATGTTAGTTATGATGATATATATCGTACATATGACATTATGAGACTTAGATATCTGGAATTGTTGTTAGTTATGACAGTATGTACTTCTGAACCGGTACTCTGCCAAACTTGACACCACGCCAGGAAAATAGAGCATAAAATTCTGAGAAAAAGTATGTAAAAAGCTCAAAAACGCAATTTTGTCACTTATGACACTCTAAAAATGAAGCGACGATATATACATATATATATATATATATATATATAAATATATATATATATATATACATATATATATATATATATATATATATATATATATATATATATATATATATATATATATATATATATATATATATATATATATAAATATATATATATATATATATATATTATATATATATATATATATATATATATATATATATATATATATATATATATTGCATCTCCAATGAGAAATATTGAAATCACGATAGTAGAATTATCACCAAATGAATGCTCATGATGAAATGAAACTTTTTTTTTTTAATAACATCGAAACTTGATACAAAATCATTGTTCCCCAATTAATGCTATGGATGGAAGATAGGATCGTTTGGACGGGGCATCACGAGGGCGATCTTACCACAAAACTGCACAATTTTATTGTATTGTTACAAAATATGAGTACGGATTATTGGTTTCGTAGTTCGGTGACTTGAAGCTTGAACCCACTGATTCATCTTCATCGAATACATAATTATTGTTCAACTGCCCAACTCGATCCTGGGTTCAGCTGTCTATTGGTAGCTAGATACGAAATACGGGAGTACAAGAAAATCCTGGCTGCAAAACTTTTGTAAAGCTCAGTTTACTAAGCTGTCTGAGCCACACGGATGTCGTGACAAATTATCTTGTACATCCAAGTTGGTATTACTAGAAGCCACGAGTATTTATCGTTGCCATGGCAACCTAACAGTTAAGAGTTATAAACTGTAAGACTGAAACAGCGCCAGTTTGATACTTGATGTGCAACAACTACTCCCGCAATGTCCTTACTTCGTAGAGTGAAGCATAGAATCACTGGGAAGATAGTATTGTATTCTGTCTACTGACGTCACTCATTGTGAAAACTGACAGTCAACAATGTCTACCAGTTGAAATTGACCAATCAGAATGTTTGATAGTAATGTTTATTCTGTTTTTTTCCTCATTTGTCACTTGACAGAAGCCTAATTGACCAATGTAGATGGGCGTGACTTATACGAAGCAGGGGAAATTTTAGATACCTTGATTGGTTATTTCCCTTTTTCCCCCTGCTTCACTGTCCACTTGATTGGTTTTTATATTTTGTGACATAACGAGAACGGACGATCTACATCGGTCAATCGCATTGCTTTGAGAACAGTTGACAGAGATAAATTTAGAAAAAAATAATTGCAAGGCTTGAGAAAAATTATCGTCTTCAATATCATCTAGAAAGTAGAAATAAGAAGTAGAAGTATGATTAAGGTGACATTGTGATACCTTCATCGATGATGTGTGATGTTCATTCTACGGTTCTTGTTTACTCACAAACTATGAAACTCACATCTACAAAATTTTCACATTATTTAGTGACTTGAAACCTTTGTACACATCGACTGCGAAACAAGTGATAATATTCTTCTTTCTTTCTTAAATGTCCCGAAAAATACTAGATGTTCAGGCACACAACTGTGTTTGTCCTCAATTTTATTCCACGACGCAGTTAATGCTCACAGTGACTTGATGAATCAGACCGACAATCTGGAGACCCGGGTTCGACTTCCGAAATGGGTCGTAATTTTCAAACAGCTTCAAATCATACAATCATATGATAACCTACTGATGGTCGAACGGAAAGCTACTGAAATCATCCACATATTCATATATGAATATATATATATATATATATATATATATATTTATATATATTTTTTTTCATTCATATATATATATATATATATATATATATATATATATATATATATATATATATATATTCATATATATATATATATATATATATATATATATATATATATATATATATATATATATATATATATATATATATATTTACATATACACGTGAATTTCTCGCCGCGTGTTCATTCAACACTTATCAAGGCTGTTTCAAGATTTATAGAGAAGAGAAGAAGAGATTAGCACGAACGCACCATGGAACGCTTCTTCATGCTTCAAGGTATTAAAATTAAACGTTTTCCGTTTTCTTCCCAATCAGTTACCTATTCAAGAAGACGGCTCGAATAATCACTCTCGAATTGAATTTTTCTCTCTCTTTCTCTTTTTTTTTCTCTGTCATTTCGAATATTCATCGTTTTTCTCGGATGTGGTTAGGTTTCCATACTGCTTCTCACCACGAGAAATTGTTGATTCTCATGATACCAATTGAGATTTTCAGGCTTTGTTATGTTGTGAACCTTCTTCATTCATGATGTTTTTTTCCGACGTGGTCTTTTGACGTCTATGAGATCTATTTGCGTCGGTGAATGATCAATGAGATGGTAGAAAGATGAGTCAGAAAGATGAAAAGACATGAACAATAACGATAGTCCTCTCTCAAAAATGTCGGCCATGTCGATATTTGAACTCCAATATCCCGAATGATGGTTCAGCGTGCTGACCACTGTCCTTCCGTTCTAGTGACAACTTCACTTCGCTGTGAATAAAGTGCGTTCATATATATATATATATATATATATATATATATATATATATATATATATATATATATATATATATATATATATATATTCAAATATTCATATATATTGACTCTCTCCTTCTCTCTCTCTTTCCCTCTCCCTCTCTCTCTTTTCCTCTCTCTCTCTCTCCTAGAAAAAATCATCCATATATTTTATATATATATATATATATATATATATATATATATATATATATATATATATATATATATATATATATATATATATGAAAATATTTTTAATGAACGATCACTCTTTAATTAGTTTCCGAACACTCCACCAGGAATAAATCAGCGCTCAATAAGTTGGGCCGCTTCCCTAGTCGCCTAATGAGGTAAATTGCAAGCGGTTTCTTTCGAAGCAAAGTTCTCTATTTCTTGTCTGAGAAACTCAGACGGGGAAGAAGAAGAAGACGAGCTGAATTTCTGGTAGCGGTTTACTTGTAATGTGAACGCTTTTATCACTGTCCGACACCCAGCGACGCTACCGACACTTCACCGACGCCTACCGACGCTCTACACCATTACTCTCTCTCGAGCTCTGAGTAATACAATGGATACAGTCGAGCATAACGCATATTTCACACACGGTGAAGAGGAAAAAATACGTTCAAGTTATTGGTTTAGTTTCGATTGAGTATTTCTGAGTTTCTATGATCTTTGATCATATTTTCAGTGTGGTATTATTCCTCATTTGGAGATGACTGATTTTTTTTCAAAAATAATTTCAATTCAATTCAATCCAATGCTTCATTCGCCAAATTGATTCTCTACATCCTAAAAATAGGACATTATGTAATGTATAGCATGTCAAAAATGAACATAAAAATCAGCATAATATAGTTTGAAACTGAACCATATGAATGAGATATACATATAGAAAAAAACATTTATACACAACATACAACACATTCACACATTCATTTATGCATTCAATATCATCAAGTTTGTCATTTATTTCCTATGCTACTATACATTCTTCTTGCATTTATCAAAAATTTCATTATCACAGTGAAAACAGTTGAAGATTAAGAATATCTTCAATTTGACTCCAAAAAGCATCAAGGAGTCAACCTATAAAATGTAGTCAGGAAGTATTTTACAAAAGTGTAATATCTTTGAAAGTACAGTCTTAACGCTATAACTTTGTTCTGTTGGTATGCATTATGCATCATCCATATCCATTCTTAAAACACTTCATATTCCTTTTGAGTACTGATACATCAGTCGGCGTCTGTGAATTATTGATGATATAATTGAAAGATGATATGAGAGGGGAGCTAACTACATGTTTCAAACTGAGGTACGGATTCAGCCTTAGCCTGCTATTTAGTATCCATTCTTTGTAATTCAGTGCAAAGACTGTGGGAAACCACGATGCTTCACCAGCAATCGATATCCCAGTCACTTGAGCGCAACATGAATTGATGTAGTCAATGGAATCGAAATTATCTTTGAATATTTTTTTTTTTTTTTAATAACATCGAAACTTGATACAAAATCATTGTTCCCCAATTAAGGCTATGGATGAAAGATAGGATCGTTTGGACGGGGCACCACAAGGGCGATCTTACCACCCCATTTTGATTATTTAAAACTAATGGTCTTCAACACCAGGACTGCGCTGTCTGTGACCATAATTTTTCGCAGTAGATAAAAGTCTTTCAGTATAAACACACGAATGTTGATATCTTCCACTTTGAACTAAGAATATATAATAATCTAATATATATATATGAATATATATATATATATATAATATATATATAATATATATATATAATGAATATAGAATAATCGGCTTTCTATGATGAGATATTTGGTTTTATTCATCGTACAATAACTCGAGAGCCCATGGGAGTTTTTTTAGTGAAATATTTGTTTGTGATGATGATTTTTGAACGGTATAAGGTATCAAAATTTGCATACGGAGGAAACACAGATATTTACAATACCTTCAAGTTTGTATAAGTCTCTCTATTCACTCATATTCACTCATGGATATTCATTTATATCATATTCTATATCAATATATATCAATATTCACATTCTATTCACTCATGTTGCATGATTTTCAAGCGTTATCACGACTGAAAATACACATTTTCTAGCTGTATACGCTGGACAATTGCGTTGCATGAGATAGAGTCGTATGGTTATATTTTCTACCCCATCAAAGGAATTAGAAATATCTATGTTTTCTCTGTATATTTTAATTTCGATATTCCATACCGTTCAAAAGTTGGCAAGGAAGAAATAATATTTCACTGAATCAACTTCCATGGAACCTTGAGTAAATGTATAATTAGATTTCAAATTCGACAAATATATTTCTTGACGGAGTGAGTCTGATTTTTCAAGATGTTCTCAATTTGTATACGTTATCCCGGAGATTGCGAGACGTATCAAGGAAACATCGTGAGCCCATATTAATTCCTGATACTAATTATTAATCACTTGAGTGAAGTATACCTGTGCGTCTCCATGACCGAAATGTGCTTGCTAATAAGCTCGCAGGCATCAACTTGCTCAGAATATAATTAATTTTGTCGACTTGAATGAATAATGCCATTTAAAGCTCGTTCGTGGATATAGGCCATGTGGTATTACCATCTTCATCGACACAGTCATCACGATAACTTTCGTTTGATAAAATAGGAACCCATATAGAATAATCTGATACAAAGCCGTCCGTGCTCAGTTCAAGTACTAATTTAATGACTGAATGCATGATGAGGGTGGGTTCGAGTACCGCATAAGGCATGAGTTTTTTTTGTCAATTTCAATTTTGTCAATTTTTTTTATTTCATCTAATACCCGCTCATTCAATCTCTCAAATGAACTTGTTATTGGTGAAGTTGCTGAGTGAATAAAATTCACAACACTCTTCGCATATCTGAATACTTTTATGACTCCATTAACCATCCCCCATAATAAATAGTTCTATTTGACCACTGGCCAGTTGGATGGCATCCTTATTCGATATTATTCAATGTAAATAATTGAGGAAAGAGTTGTTCTTGCTATGCGAACAGAAGCAAATAATTGGTTTCTTTATCTTCTTCTGTAACACATATTTTAACAGTATAAACTCCACGAATTTTTATTCAGCGATTTCTATGTAAAGTGTGACACTGACATAAAATGCAGCTGGTGATAAAAAACATATATAACTCAAACTTGTAACCTGACATATAATAATATATAGATGGTCTAGAATATGATGTAAGACAAAGTTGGATGTTATTATGGGCCCTTATACCGTGTCTGTCTCTTAAAATAATGTCTTTTGGTAGTAAAAATTGCGATAACGCTACTAGCGGCGAAATGAGAAACTTGAAATTAAGGGTAGAAGAGAAGCCCGAGGTAATTACAACGATGACAATTATTACAAATTTGAAATTTTTGGCATATTTGTATCATCATATCACCAACAATATTGCCTTTAGGAGAACAATCTCTTTTACGATTGTATCTTCTTGGTTGTATATTTCTATGTGACGACTGGAGTGACGTATGAGCTCACCATGGTTACAGGAGTCAGGACAATTTGAGAGATTCAGTTCTCACTGAGAAAATATCTGCAGTGGTGTCCATCATGACCCCTGCCATGGAGGGTCAACATTACAGGCTCTGAAATATATTTTTCAGGTCTACAAATACGGAGTATAAAATGATCACCCATATCATTTCCCATGGGTGTTCTACTAACAATCCAATATCACGCACTTTTAATTTTCATCCAGTTTCGTTGTTTTCATTTGATAGTAGATATGTTGAGACATGTTGACCAATCTGAGTAAAAGAACTGTGAGTAAACAGAATTTATGTTGACCAACATGAGACTCTTCATTCTCAATTTTCTTCATTGAATTTATTTCCTGTTGTTTAATTTGTGAGATAATTCAGACACGAAACGCAGCCATATGAAGATGCCTGACCGAATTCGAGGAATTATTACATTCGTTCACAAAATCAATTCATTTTCACTTCTTCATGAGAAATAGAAAGGAGTTAACTGAATGATGGAGATTATGGAAATATATCGTTTTGAATAATCGAATAATTTAGAAGTTTGAGCGTGTATTGAAATTGTGAAGACATTCTCTTATGGAGAAAATCACAATCCCAAGGCTAGATGTGAACGAATAAAGACGGGTTCCCTCCCAATTTGGAACAAACCTGAAATACATCATCTCAATTTCAGAAATAGAAGTGATTCGTTTTTTCCTCCAGCGACCATTTCTGCTTTCCTTCTCTGAGTTCCGACGTGGGCTTCACCCAATTCTGTATTGAAACACGAACAGAATCAGGAGATGCCTATACTACGAATCAGAAAACGAGGCGAGCCTAAGAGAACGATTGGGAAATTTAAATTTCTGAAATTGAGATGATGAATTCTAGTCTCCTATGAAATTGGATGGAAAGTGCCGTCGTCTTCCATTCGAATCTTGCCACTGACTGTGATGTCGTTAAAGAGACGAGACATTGGATCATGGAGTTGTATCGTTATGAAAGTCCAACTCATCGACGAGTCTGTACTTCCGGTTACTTTCAAACGGCGGCCATGTTCCTAATTCAACTGCCAGTTGGAGCTACTCCCAGGTTGGTGATTCAGCAAGACCTTCTTTATCATTACATATCAGGTTATCATTTTAGTGATGATGTAGAAGGCCTTGATTTCAGTTCCTGAATATCGAACACATTTCTGTAGACCCACACCAGTTTGAACGGTGAACATGGCCGCCGTTACCCACTATTTAAAGTGATCAAGTGCATGGGTTGAGCTTTTGACACGGAGTTATACGTCCAGTACAATACAACTCTATGATTGGACGATCCATACCGACAATGTGAAGGTATAGTGTGAACTTCTTTTGATACTTGTTGACTATGACAACTATGAGAATGACATTCAAAAAGATTGAAAATCAGTAGTTACATAGTTACATAAGATCTTTGTACACACGCACTGAGAGAAAAATCGTATTATTATTCATTTTGAAAAATATGAAAGAAATATTTTCAGACAAACAACACTTTTTATCAACGATGTTATTTCGAATGGATAAAAAAAAAGTATACACAGGTATGGCATACGTGAGTGTAGGTTTGATTAGAATTTGGAGTGGTTATTCTCAACATTTCTGGAGGTTCGGGTACGGAAATTCGAGAAAATAATATTCTGAAATAACTGCATCTGTGAATATCAGCCCAAAAGTTAATCGCACTGAGATATGAGAAATGATACGATCCAAACTGCTCAATGAGAGAAATGATTTAATGAGAACCACTTCGAATATTTTGATGATTCTTGCATCATCCTATTGATGAAATATTACACTCCGAATTAGAAATAAATAGGAATATAAAAAAAGTAACTTTCCATGTTCCTTTCAGGAATATTGATCATTACATGAAGCGATGTTGATGTAATATTTTTTTTTCATCTCATCAATGCTTCATTCCTGATGAAAATCACAGTAGACAAGAGTAGATGAAAATGCAAACATATTCATATTTGTATTTGGTTCACGTTGTGAGTTCTATTTCTATATGACTCTGTGTATGTTATCATTCGTATTTATAAGAATGACCTTCGATGTCAGGACTGCGCCGTAAGTGACCATATTCTATCACCATGAATGAAAGTCATACAGTTCTCAAAAATTCGAAACACATAATCGTTTCAGTGATATATCCAAACATCACCAGCACCAAACACGAATGTTGATATGTTCCACTTTTGATCAAGTCTCTTGAGTGGATTTTACTTTTTTCCATCAACAAAAAATATGAAGTTTGTCATAACGCGATGAAAAAAAGGACAAGAAAAAACCTATATCGTTTCCCGACTAAATAAGAAAACAGAATAACGATCAATATGAGAAATCCAGGGATTGATAGAGATAAATGGATCGAAAATGTTACATATTATTATCAAATGGAAAAGTAACCGATTGAATACAAAAAATGTAACTGAGTGATAGGCTTGAATATCAAATGAATATTAATCTTGCGAGGTTAAAAAACTGAGTCACATACAACCACTTGAATATTGTACAAATTTTGTAGAATGTATAGAATCGTTGGAACCACTTCCGGTAGCGTTTTATATCCGTACACACGTGTCACTGACCTGGTAATGTAGGCCTACCTTGTCGCCAAGTTGAAACTAATTTCATTCAAAAAGCGGGCCGGGTTTTATCGATTTTCTTAATATGAATTTTGAATATAAACGACGTGAAAACCCCGCTGAACGTATTTGAATAGAATACACACATCCACTTGAATACATCCACTCTGTTGCATACATCCAACTTCGGAAAAATGAAAATGTTTATATTTAATCATTTAATATATCCAGTTTGATTATTTAATGTTTCATATCAAATATATCGTATTTGAAATGAGGAGTAATATTCAAGAAACCACATTCTGATGAGGAATTACTGAAAACATATGAATAAATATTTATTTTTCCATTGTGATGTTGGTAGAAACCCGGCAATACTAGTGATTCTAATATAGTCCGAGCCTAATGTACTCGGCGCCTCCACCGATATAAATACCGCAGATGTTGCCGAGGGGCGGAGTGCTTGAAATGGCCCGGGGTAGGGGTGGGGGGAGGAGAGAGCTAAGAGCCGTTATACTGTCACACGGGGGCAGAAGGACAAAAGCGATAATCTATAACCAAAGTTATTCCATAGAAATATAACTTGTTTCCATGACTTTCGTATAACTTTTACGTATAGAATTTGTCGTCGTACCCGCTTGCTATATATGTGTAGTACAATGGTATATGGATCGAGGATTCACCGGGGATTTCCTCGAATCTTTGTTAAGCATTGAAATGAAAGTTGACAGTTTGGACCAATCAGGACGATTGTCATGGAAATGGGACGGCAAGTTTTAATCATAGTGATAGAATATAGTTTTGATGGAAAACAATAACAAAGACTACAGAATGTGATGAACAACTCAATAACTGGCTTGAGTTGGAGACAAGCTTGAACGTTGAAGTAGTCAGAATCTAAATCTATGTTATATTCAGTTTGAGCTTGGTTAATTTCCTGATACACAAAAATAATGAATTGAAATAACAAATATAATCGGAATAATAATATTCTAGAAAGTAGGCCTATACAGTCGTGAGAACCCGACTCCTATTTCTTAAGTAAGTAACAAGACTGATGGTCGTAACTCAGGGTAACTAAAGAGAGATACAAAACGAACAATATTTCGAAAAATTATTGGAAATATGAGTCTATTCATTTTTTTGGAATTCCAATCAGTTGGATGATCGATACAAAGATCTTCATCCTACTCTTATGGATCTTTGTCAGTGTGTGGTCTTTTGTACCTACTGCACAGGTTACATAGGTTGACTGATGCACATGCATCTTTCCTGTATAGATATACTAAATTGGGATCCAATTTAGAGTTTTCAAGTTTACGGTTTGGTTATATCGGATGAACCATTCATGAGATATGGGTGGCAAAATTTTAAGAATGAAATTTTCCCCCAAAAAATCTGAAATGTCTCCTAATGTGAACGCATCAATAATTAATTGTGTATGCAATTTGAACCAGCCGTTTTGAAAAAGATAATTCATCGATTGTTCCTCATCCAACAAATAGGTAGGAATAATAACAGAATCATTGCTTTCTAGATTCAATATTCACCAAATGGAGTATATTTTATAGAGTCAATGTGTGTAGATAGACTTCTGTCGAGTGACGTCACCCATTGTTAAAAGAGACAGACAACAATGTCCATCAGTTGGAATTGACCAATCAGAATATCAGGTAGTCCACCATCTCGCTGTATTGCTATGGTAACGATTATTTGTAATGTTTTATATGACAGAAGCCTAAAGATGTATTGCTCATCTCACCACGCATGATGTTCTGTTCGCCTAGTGAAAAATATCGTCAATGTTTGATATCGACTCAAGTAATTCTTGTTATTCAAGGGATTAAGGTTCATTTCAAGGGTTGAACATTCATATTTCGAATTGTGAGGATATATATATTCATTTTAAAACAACAGGAATCATATTACATTCTTTCTACTGATTAGAAAGTTGTACCGAAGAGAGTGAAAATGTTCACAAAACATTAATTTTCATGATTATAATAATAAGGAACGTATGATGATGATCAGTGAAACGTTGCTAATGTTATATAATCTGCTGAACAAATTTCTAATAACATCGAGAATAATGAGAAACTCTTTTGAACAACTTAATGAGCCAAGTGTTTTTGGCTCGTTCATCCTTGTCGATGAAAAAACTTTCCTCCAACAAGTAGAACTACTTCATCAACTCAATCTCAATCTATACGCTATTCATCATTTTCAACACTTTATTTAAAAAAAAAAAAAATAGTTGAGAATGGTGCCGTTGTTGGCGCTGTACATTATTCTCGGACAGGAATTTAAACAACTTCAAGTACACGAAACTTGGAAAGAGGTGGAACAAAACCGAAAATCGATGGATTGCGAAAGGAAACAAAAAAGTGAGTACCGTAATAAATTGAAACTTTGCTCGTTTATCATTCGGAGATGTGAGCCTATCACACCGACTACACCTTTGCTCATATAACACAATGCCGTTCACTATTGTGGCACTGTCGATGGTATTATTGATGGTTCTACATTCCTGATACTAGAACATGAATATACCGCTATCAGACTAATATCCGTGAGGGAATTCCATCAAAGGTCATTCACTCATGGAATTTCGACAAATTATTATTGCAAATTCATGACACATTCAGGCAATGTCGTTCTACTCGCCCTACGAGGATCTTTACAATCAGTGATTCTTCAAAAATTCATCCCGTATTCATCTTTTTTGCATCGTTATTTGATCATTTCCCATTTTCTCTGTACTCTTATTCACACATCATACTCATAATTGATTCACTAGTTTTCTCAAATTTTAAGTCAGCATCTATATTTGATTTTTGATTACCTTAATTCATCGATTCATTCCATAATTGTGAAGGGATTCAGGTTTTATTGTTATGTTGTTATTCTTTCGAATGTATATATTATATCGATTGATTTTGTTCTGCGTTCAGCAATTTTAAGTGTGAAACAATGCTCCATCGAAGAATTATATTCAATGTAGCCACCCTCAATAGCTCGGTCAGCTGAGGCACCGGTTGAGAAACTGAAATCATAGTTGGGCGTGTGTTCGAGTCTCGCATAAGGCATGAGCTTCTGTAATCGTTCTCTCACTTATTATCACTTTATAGTTTCATAATCACCTACTCGTTCGTATTCCCATATAACCTAGCTGTTGGTGGGCCGTTAAGCTGACAATAATCAAAAAACCTTGTATTACAACAATTTGACAGATATAAATCTGAACATGTGTTTTATTAATTGTATACCTGTGTAAATGAAACGATGGATGTGGATTGGTTCCCACTCATACTGTGTTGGAGGTATACACATTCCTGTATTTCTTCAGTATCGGAGTTCTGATATTTTATTCCATTTGAAAGTTAACACAAATATTTGATATTCGGCTGAATAGATTCTCGTACACTCTCAACCATCTATGATTATCAGTAGAAGCATGAAAGTAACAAAAAAGTAACCAAATGTGTTAAGTGGATTAACTTATCATCAAACTTATAGTATACCACGGGTTCTTATAGATATCAAACTTCTGAATATATGTTTTGTTCACCCAACAATGTATAACCCCAACAGTAGCTATACATTCGATGGGGCCAAAGGGGGACGGATGAATGAGTGATATTGAAAGCCCCCGTGTAATCCAGCTGTTAGTGGGGTCGTTGTTTAAAAAATGATCGATGATGAAACGATGGAGTGATAATGGATGGAAGACACCAGACTTGAAACCGCGCCCGTCCACAATATTTCAAAATTCGATTCAAGAGAAACACCCAACTGTTGTTTTGTGAATTGATGGTCGAACACCACTAATTTTTTAGTGTGGACATAAGTCTACATTTGCACAAAATATGAACATATAGACATAAGTTGGACATGAACATCGAATTATCAGTTCACTATCCGTGAGGGATTCGAATAACGATCACTCCCAAAGGAAATATTGACAGATTGAACTTGATGTAATTACTGTCGATACCAATTATTGAATTTCACGGTATCAGTGGTCATTTTATCAATCGAATTCAAACATTTGATCATTCAAATCATGAAACCATACAATTATACACTGCAATAGTGTTCGTGAATACGAATTGACTCCAATAATTATGTGAGAATCAAATTGCACTTCATCATGATGGAGTAACGAATGTGTCATTGTGCCTCTTTTTATTCAGTGTTTTGATAGAATATTTGAATATATTATTATCGATTATTTATATTGCTGTCGCGAGATCACTTTTCTGGATCTAATTTTAGGCTTAGCCCTGATTGAAGGACAACAACCATTTTTATTTATATTTATAATTATGATTATAATATGAAATGTTATTTGATAAACTAATTATTCGCATAGTTGCCAACATGCTTTCATGACTTACTTACTATCCATGATCGAGTTCAGACATTATTACGGGTCAGTGACATGAATATTGACCGATTACATTCAATATAGCATAATCCACTCATTTAATAGGCCGTCATCAATTGATGACGACAGCTGTCACCCAATTGGCTAGATTAACTGAATCAGTTTCAGACTGTGACGTCACGATAAACCGACATTGACTAACGTTAATTTCTATGTGAATAATTGTATATCGATTGAACGGATAACTTGTCGCTAACTCGAATCAAATGTATAATTGAATTAAGTGATTTCACTTTCAACTTCCATCACTATTATATGGAGAAGATCGATTGCCGTAAGGATGAACAAGATATTCATATGAAATATCATATAGCATGGGTCAGAATCTCAAATAATTTTCAGTGAGAGTTTTTTTTCATTTATTCATTAAGTATCATTATTTTAAATACAATATAATCATAAATTGAGCAGCAGAACTATTACAAATCATGAATATTATTGATACACAGAAGTTGGTACACAGAAAGAAATGGTACACACACACAAAAAATTATTTATCCTACATGTACATAGAAATTGATTGCGATTATGAATAACTAATAAAGTTGAGAAGGGGAGAATAATAATGATGAAAATAATGAAACCCACATAAGCCAGGGCTTGTGTGTGGGAAAGGAGTTGAAGGAAAAAAAATACATTAATTATTGCTAGATGGGGTGAAAGTACATGGGCCTAACGTTACAAACATGAAATAATACAGATGATACAATTATTTGAAGTTCAACTGGTGGACAATATGAGTAACATTTCGGAAAATAATATCTGGATGAAAATACCCCCCCGTGTGCCATCAAGGTTGGGAGATGCAATTCTTTGTGACCATTGTGATCATTGTGAGCAGTTGGTGACCATTGTGAGCAGTTGGTGACCATTGTGATTGTGATTGTGGTGAGCATTGTGAGAAAGCAACGAAAAACTCAATTCAATTCGTCAAACATATCTGTCATGGTTGTCCACACAATATCTCAGAATTTTCAACATCTTCTGAAAATTATTTTGCTCTCGCTATGTTATGTTAATTTGCTTTAGTGAAATTTCAATCATCAATTTTTCAAAATCAACCTATATTTTCAGTCCACTCAACCGATTGATATCAAAAACTCTAAGATGAGCACCAAGACGAGTACTATGAGACTAGTAGACGAGTACTATAACTCCTACTGTAGTAACAGAATTTAGTAGTTGAAGTAGTATTAGTGTGATAGAAAAGTAGTAAAGCGACTACCAAAGATTTCTATGGACCTCACAAGGAGTAACGAACCAAAATACCCAATAAAGTCAACGAAGCATCAGCACTCTTGTCCTGTTATATTTTTTTTACTAAACGTACAAGCCTTATCCACTAGATTACCCTCTATAAATAAACAGATAAGGAGTGAATAGAAAAGATCCATCCACGAGAATTCTTACATAGGTCTTCCTCGGACTCTTTTTTTCAAATACTGATGTTGTATTCTAGTATTGTATACATCTGGAATAGGAATCAAATATTTCTTCCTCCTCTTATCAACACAATAATTTTTCTCTTTTCAACTTCAAAAGGGAGAGAAAAAAAAGAAAAAAGATAGCCCCTTTGAAGTGGCTCCAGTATGAAAAGACCTTGAGAGAAGTATCATCAAAGAAGAAGCCGCCCTCGTATCGTAAAGTAAAACGTTATCTGCGATGTTCTTCTTGCGTCTTAGGTACAGTTGAGTGAACACCCTTTAGCAGTGGTATTTGAGAGGCCCTTTTAGGGGGTCAAATTAGAACTCCTGTCAGTTTATAGTTCAACTTCTTACATTCTGGTGGTGCTTGAGGAGGAGGGGGAGGGGGAGGGGGGAGGGGGGGTATGATAGTGATGAATGCGTGTAACATGTTGTAGTATGGATGTTTCTGATTGCCAGATGAAAATCTTGTTTGAGAAGTTCTTGGAGAAAAAATAGCTGATGTGAGTAGGAATTACATTTTTTTTTCAGTTTTGGTTGGATGTTCTCTAATTAAAATGGCCGATGGCGATGAGCCGGCGAAGTTTATATATTTTTAATTATAACTTCAACTGGATTTTGAGTTCATCAAGATGAAGATAATTCGAAATTGTAATTTAATTTCTCATATATATATGTATATTTATATATATATATATATATATATATATATATATATATATATAAAAAAATATGAATATATATATACATATATATATACATATATATATATATATATATATATATATATATATATATATATATATATATATATGAATATATATATATACATATATATATATATATATATATATATATATATATATATATATATATATATATATATATACATGTATGTATATATTCATATATATATATATATATATATATATATATATAAATATATATATATATATATAAATATATGAATATATATATACATATATATACATATATATATATATATATATATATATATATATATATATATATATATATATATATGAATATATATATATACATATATATATATATATATATATATATATATATATATATATACATGTATGTATATATTCATATATATATATATATATATATATATATATATATATATATATATATATATATATATATATATATATGTGTGTGTTTATATATATATATATATATATATATATATATATATATATATGTATATATATATATATATATTCATATATATATATATATATATATATATATATATATATATATATATATATATATATACATATATATATATATATATATATATATATATATATATATATATATATATATATATATATATATATATATATATATATATGGACATTGAATATATATATCGCAACGAGCATTTATTCAAACGATAATCTCTTCGCCATATATCTTCACAATATCTTGATCATGAGTTTTTTGTTCCTTCTTCGAAAATATACTCAAGTGTTGATACACTCTCAAGTTTTCACGCAATTTCACTTTCCCATGTTTTCTATAAGCTTTCGACGTGCCGCACGGCAAAGTTTGCGAACAAATTAAGTAGAAAATGTTTCCCAGACTTGAAATTACTATAATAAATCAACTAATTATCACTCATATTAAAATGCCTCGACAAAAATAGAGTATAGGTCAAGTTGAATGGATGCATACTTGTTCATAGGTTAAAACTGGAAATTTATATATAACCAGTTCTGTTCGTTTTTTCTTAATACATCATCGAGCGACTCAGCTTCAGTTTACCCACAGAACAGAATCAAATATGAGTGATATTACACGGACACATTCCCTCAAGTTTGTAACATTTTCGGTTTTCTAATGGCGGTATAAAGTTTAAGAGCTCAGCTACATCTTGATAAGAATATACACACATGGCATTAAACATGGAGAGATAATAGCGGAAAAATTCAGTAGTGGCGTTAGGTTGGTAGATAACGATACCAACACTCCACAATTGAATGACTTTCGAAATGTAATTGTATTGTTATATTTCAGAAATATAACCGGTTATTTTTTCTTCGTTGCAAAAAAAGTACAGTACTGGAAGACATGGCTTATTGATGTGATTCTTATTCTAGAAATAAATGCGTTTCTCGAACAATTTCGGACGAGAGAAAAACTCCAGTTGAAATCAGATGACATTCCAAAAGATGAAACAAGAGATATGTTGTTTGAAGAGAAGAAACTACAAACATATTACTGTTTGTTTAACGATATATATCTGGTACATTGCGAGTAAGAACGTTCTCGTGAATCTGTCTCATCATTTATATCTCGGTAATTTGTTTTTACCAGACTTGCCAAAAAAATAATTTTTTCGAAGATGAATGTTCGAAAAATGGAAACTGCTTCCCACCAGATTCATTTTGTGTATATATATATATATATATATATATATATATATATATATATATATATATATATATATATATATATATATTTATATATATTTCACGATACTTCTGCCCCCTCTGAAAATAATTTCATGGCAATATTCAAAATAAGTATGACAATGTTCCAGGAAATGACTGAAATTGAACAGGTGAAACAATCAATAATAAATCTGAAATAATAATAATATCACATCACGCACAACATGCTTTGCTAACGGCCCCACCAACAACCAGTTCATCTGGGAGTATGAATAAGCTGATCGTAGATGAATCATGTTAACAGAAACATTATGTCATATATACAGGACTCGAACTCACACCCAACACGACTCCAGTTTGAAGGCAGTAATCAAGCTGAATGAGCAACGGTGAGCGACCAAGTCTTTCTCGTGATTATTTCGAGAATCTATCGATAATATGTATTTATTTGAACACAGACCGATTACAAGATCTGATTACTGCTAGGTGCACCATAGCGTTCATTGGCATATCATGGCGATAATATTTATTCATTTTTATTCATTTCATCCATTTTCTTTTCCTTGAAATTAATATATCACAATACACAAATATTACAATAAACACAGATTACATAACAGATACAACAGATTACAATTCAATAATAATAAAATTAACAACACATGATAAGAAGAACAATATATTACTGAGTTCAAAAAAGAAGAGATCTTGTGTTTGCACTCAGATTATAGGAACCAAAATTATAATACGAATCTTTTTTCTATGAATATGTAGTGAATTGGAGCGGAGATTATTGAAATAATATAATGAGTATGATAATAACTTCGAAATTCGAAGGAAAAGTAAAATTATTTTCATAATCACACATAATGATGTAACAAATTGGTGATTATGATGGTCCAACTTAAGACCATGTATCTGAAACTATGTTGTGTCTAACATTTGGAAATAATTTAACCACGTACCATCGCAAATATCAGGGGCCGAATTCACAAAAGGTAATAACTTTGATCCGGCTCAAAGTTACGACAATTTCTAGTGATATTATATCATATTTGATCCATTATTCCTCATTTTTCAATTTTAATATATAATATATTGATGATAATAATGTATTTAATCAAAAATTAAAATTGAAACATCGAAAATAATGGATCAAAATATGGTATTATATCTAGAAATTGTCGTAACTTTGAGTCGGATCAAAGTTATGACCTCTTGTGAATCTGGGCCCAGTAGTGTAGCAGTATCAATATCTGGTAGATATTGTACCACTGTCGGTAACGTGTAAGTATGTTTAATCGGTAAACTCGTAGGATATTCATATGCCGGTATTTGTAAGCATCAATATATCAACAGACCTTATTTGATTCATTTTTCTCAATAACATCGCAACCTCATACAAAATCATTGTTCCCAAATAAGGCAATGGATGTATGAAATATAGTATCATTCGAACGGGGCACCACGAGGGCAATCTCACCACCCCCGACCATTATTACAACCAAAAAGTAATATAAATATTCAGCCTTTTGAAGACTTCAAGTGGAAATATTTATTTCTTATATTTACAATTATGTTTTTATCCATCATTCAACGAATGGGGGACAGTGATTCGAATCGAATCATCCTAAATTTGAACGATTGAACTTCAAACATTCCGAATATAACTGAGTTATTCTCAATTGGACACGATGCTTCGCCCTCATTTCAATATCGCCCCTGATTTCGTGTTCATGTCAGATTATATTTATATTCAAATCTCGAGTGCATAAGAAATGATATCATCTCAGAAAGCTAGTGAATTATTGACCTGCTCAAACACATAACAAAAGGTTGCTCAAAGTTTGACAGTTGCTCTTTCAACAAATATTCCAGCACACATTTGTAAGAGGAAATATTTCCATAAAATAAAAACTCTTGTGAAAAGGAAATGGTATATTGGCCATAATCTGAATTGCAGAGAGAGAGCGGTCTATAAAACAATACGTTGAATATACGTAGTTATGTAAAAATATGTGGAAACGTGTGAGAAAAAATACGGCTGTTGTAATCGCGTTTGCATAACTCTTTTCCCGTTCGAAGTTTTCCAGTCGGGAGAAAAGTAGGACTTGTAATGGTTCCTTTACATAAGATGAAGGTTCATGTCTGGGCGTTATTTACTGGGAGAGAGCGAGAGAAAGGGAGAGAAAGAGAAAGTGTGTGAGAGAGGATTTGAAAGGACAAAGAAGCAAGATAGAACTATTCCTTTCTATTTTAATATCCGTTCGTTAGTGATATGCTCCAATATTATCACAACCCTGATAGTAATGTAATTTGAATATTTCAACATTTTCATCTCTGAAATTTCCCCCTACATTATTATTATTATTATCATTATTATTTATTTGATACACAATACATTATAATACATATGAATTTAAACATATAAAACTGATTGTTATGGATTTAAATACAGATGAATGAAAAAGGAATGATCGCAAATATTATATGAAAAAATTCTATATTCAATTAATATATAAGTTGTGTATAAGTTTCGTGTGTAATATAGGCATATGATATATATATATACACTGTTCACAAAATAAAATTAGGAGATTCTTGAATATTATAAAGTTGTCATAAAAATGCTGTTATTAAAAAAAATGTACTTCAAGCAAGAAAACAAAATGGTCATCCTAAGAATTGCATACATCCATCATAGATAATATCTGATCGAATGAAAATTCCATCCAATGTTATTTTGTATATTGATTAAATGATCACAAATTGAAATCATTCAGTCATTGACAAAACATATGGAATTCATCATTACTAACACCGATACTCAAAATCTGTCAATTCATCAGAATATGGAATATGGATCAAAATTGAGTCACAAATGAATTCGGAGGTATAATTCGCTCGAAATAAAGTACTAGAGGCCCTCTCCAAGATTCTGGGACTTTGACTCATTTATTCATTTTTTATATTGGGTTTTAACGACGCACTGTAATGATGACTGAGATCTATTGGCGTCGCATGAATGATTAATGAGATGATGAGATGATGAGATGAAGGTTTTATGGGTAATGGGAAGGATAGTGGGAAGGAAGCGGTCGTGGCCTATTTTGTGGGAACCATCCCGGCATTAGCCCAGACTACAGTGGGAGACCACGAAAAACCCCTGTGGAGATGGACGGTGGCGGGGATCGAACCGGGTCCGATATGTCCCTTCACCTCCCGGGTCACACGAAGCAAGTGCGCTAACCACTCAGCTACTGTGCCGGTCTTTGACTAATTCGATTACTGAAAGAGTATGTGAACAAAGTTTCATAGCAATATAGACACGGTTTCTTAGACCGCAAAAATGATCCGAGAATCATGTTTTCATCCCACCTCATGAGCCGGATTGGGGTTTTTTGCTAACAACAATGTTGAACACAAAAATACTGAACGTTATCTCAAAGTGAGCAGCTCTTTTAGAAAACGTCAACCAATCAAAGTATTCATCTTTTGAAGTTGGCTACACTTGTTGGTTAACACGATTTCAATATTGGTTTATTAGGTGAGTGCTGAGTCCGAAATATAACGTATTTCATACTTTGCTATGCGAATCTGCAAGAACTACTTCATCACTTGTATACAGTCTCCCGTGGCTCATTCAGCTTCAGCACCGCATAGGCATTAGTTTTTATATAATACATTTCACATTTAATCTCCACATCGTGCTATTATCAACTGATCATTCGTACCCTGAAATAACCTGGCAGTTAGTGGGACGGTTAGCTAGGTGTCGATTATATCGGAGTTTTTGATCTGAGAAATAGCTTCAAACTGAGGGATAGTTGGGAAAAAGAACATTATCATCTAAGCTGAGCAACAACTTTAAGCTTTGGTTTGAGATAAACCTGGGAATAAAAGTTTGCTACAATCAGGCCCGAGTATAATTACAAAAGAAATCGAGGAAAAATTGAGTAAGAAAGACAGAATGAAGAGAAGAAAAAGTGAATGATATGGTGTCATGACATTCTTAAACTATCTCATTCTACAAAAATAATATCCGTGACTCGCAGCAATACAATTTCCTCTCAAATTGCAATGTATACACAATTGAAGTATATTTCCACGCCATAATTTTTCATATGTCGCGAAAGTGAAGTACACAATATCATCCGCATTGTCTAATATCTTTCATCAGGCCACATTGTGATATGCCTGACATTTTATGTGCCCTCAAGTATTCATAGTGCAATGCCCCCTTAAGGCACGGTGTTTTATCGCGCAGTGTTACGACCGGCGCCTCGCAGATCGACACACCCGACCTACCATAAAAACCCATAGGGAAGACGGTCGATCGCCAGATAGTAATAGCCAGAGGCAAGTGAAGCGAGCTTCATATAGACAATATTCTATTTCTACTTTAGGAATGATAACATCATCCACACAATACATTGTATCAAATATGAATGATACACTTTTTCATCTGGGTCTTGAACAACATGGACGATTTATGTTGTTTTTCACAAAATATGTCGAGTATTTTGATATTCTAGGGGTGATTGCTCCTATGTTCCATCTGAGAAATAATCGCTTATTCTCAATATGAATGATTTGATGGTTATTTTCTTGTTATTTGTCACAAAATTTCATACTACTGCTCTTGAGTTATCTCAAACTATCGATGGATGTGTCTATTGTATATTGACGCATATTGTAATTTCTAGAATCATAATCAAAACTGTCCACATGTCGTCCATATTATCGACAAAGGATGAATTGTAATTACTATTTTTCAATTCATTATCATTTTCGTGGTGGAGATAGCACCGTTCTGGTGCACGTGACCGAACGTTCGCATAGATCATGTTTTTTTCATCTATGTTACCAGCCTTGCCTCTGATGAAATATTTTCGCTATCAACTAAAATTTCACCACTCGTGGTGATTTCATTCAGATTAGTAACAGCACTACTTCTATTGACATACTTTGTAACTTGACTCACAACCCATTCCATCATTAGTCCTCAAAACTTAAATTTTTTTAAAACTACTCTCTGCATTTATCAATCAATTATTATCATAATGAGCACTATATTTTCTGAATTATTCTCTCAGAATCACTTCAAATCTAAACACCCTACTTTTTGGCATCGAACGTATTCCTTTCTCACATTCTAGTCTGAACTTTATATATATCATATATTATTTTTTATTTTTTATCCACAAATAAGCCTTCCCAGGCTTTGTGGAAAAGAGTTCAATTTCATGTATATATGTATGTTCTATGATTTTTTGTTTAATACAAAAAAATATATATATTAAGTATGAGTGCCTTATTCGCATGATGTACAAGAACATTTACGTGTGAATCATTGTAGATGAATCTCAATAATTAATAATAATCAGTTATATTTCTAGGCTATAACACAAACAATTTTAATCAACTCTCAATTGTGCAAATTAAAATAAGAGTGTAGTAGGAAGGCTTTTGAAGCATTTCATATCAATTACATCACATCAGTTCCCACATTGGGATATAAATATCTTGTTCACCTCATACATTTATAGAAGACGTTCATATTCATTCATGAATCGCAACATTCTTACTGGTTGTCTGAGATTTGAATAATCATAATCAATTTTCACTCAGCTATTTATTCAGCAATTCGAGCATTTTGAGTACATATTAGTTCACATTGATCTCCACAAAGCCTGTATTGCAGACTTATCTAAGAAATTGGATAACTTTGTGTCTTGCATTTTTATAAAATGAAATCTTGTTTCAGAAAGTATATACTTGATGCAGTAATCGAAAGAATCAATTTCAATTTCAATTTCAATTTTCTAATTTCCATCTTGAAAGATTCAATTGAAAGAAAAATCATCTTATTCCAAACATGAGTATTCACAGCTTTGAGGAAAAGACAGATTTCATTTGTAACGTTGGTAACACTCAGGTACATAGTTTTCATTATTAAACACACTTTTGGTGGATATTTCAAATTAAAAAAAAAGCAAATAAAGATATTGTGTTTCTGTTACTATTTTTTCATTTCAATTGTCTTTATTTTTGTTGCTTATTGATACAAAAAATGGCGATATTCAGATTTTAGTATGGCTAAAATATTCTGCTCTTCCATATAACCAGTCCTATTTTAACTTATGAGCTATGAATGAAAAATGATATGATGGGATACAAACAATATGGTATGAATGAATATAATAATAAAACAGTATGAAATACGGTGTACTAGAACTGACTGATACATACAGCTGTACTGTTAGTCTTTCTTCACTTTGCTATTTATATGCCATACACATCCGATCTTTGTGTAGTCTCTTCACTGCAGCTTTGAATGCATTTTGGCTTAACGTCTTGAACTGTTCAGGAACTGCGTTGTATAGCATAGTGGCATTGTATTTAAAGGAACCCTTAAATTTGGTTGTTTTGTGCTTAGTAATACTGAGGTGATTGTTATTTCTGGTAAGTCTTGAATGAATTTCACCCCGTCGCACTAGCTTCGTTCTCAGGTAAGAAGGTATATCAGTGTTTAGAATTTTGTGGGAGGTATTAATTATGTGAAGCTGTCTCCTTTCTTTCATTTTGATCCAACCTGATTTTCTGATTGCTGGAGTGACGTGGTCTCTCTGTTTGATGTGGCTGTATGAGTATCTGATACATGCATTCTGAATTTTTTGTACTTCTTTCTCATCCTCGCAGCTCAGATTAGGACCATATATTGTGTCACAATAGTCAAGCTTGGAGATAATTAAAGCTTCAGTTAAAGCTAATTTTGCCGAAGGTGGAAGAAGAGACTTGAATGGCCGTAATAATCTGAGTTTGTGATAACTGGACTTGCGAATGTTGTGAATGTGATTAGTGAAATTAAGTTTCTTGTCTATTGTCAGTCCTAGATTTCTTGCATGTTCTGCAACGGGTAGGGTGGTATTGTTCACAGATACTTGGAAGTCTTGTGACATCTTACTTCTCTGTGCATCTGTACCCAGCAAGAGCAAGATTGATTTTTGTGGGTTTATGAGCAATGCTCGATCTGTAGCCCATTGTGTTATTGAGGCTAGATCGGCATTCATCTTATCTTGTGCAGCAATTGAATCCTTTGCGGAAAAGCTGGTATATATCTGTGTATCGTCTGCATAGGTGTGGATTTTACAGTATTTAACTGCTTTACATAAGTCTGATGTGTAAATTATGTAGAGCAAGGGGCCCAGGATGGAACCTTGTGGAACGCCAGTGGTGATCGCAAGTGGTTCCGATACGTGTATCACATTCTGTTTGCGTACTGTGACCTTCTGCGTTCGGCCTGTTAAGTAACTCCTGAACCAATTTACAGTGGCACTTGACATTCCTATGTGAGCAAGTAAAGCAAGTAGAAGTGTGTGGTTGATTGTGTCGAATGCCTTGGAGAAATCTAACAATACAAGGCTGGTCAGCTGTGAGCTGTCAATTGCACTGATCGCGTCGTCCACTATATCCAGTAAGGCCGTTGTAGTACTTCTTCCACGACGGAAGCCGGACTGCGTGTCTGGAAGGATGTTATTGACCTCGACAAATTTACTCAATTGATTGTGCACTATCTTCTCCAAGACTTTAGACAGAGTAGGTAGGATGGTTATAGGACGTAGGTCTTTGAGTACTTGTGGGTTTTCTATTTTGGGTAGTGGTATGATTAGGCCTTCTTTCCATAATGTAGGAAACATGTTGCTGCTCAAAGAGCAGTTGATGAGGTTGGTAATGGCTGAGGCACAGTATGGTAGACATAGACGTATCATATCTATTGTTAATCCATCTGCTCCATTTGCTTTAGTCTTGATTTTCTTGATGATTTCTGTGACTTCACTTGTATCAACTGTGTGTAGGACGAACATCTCGGTATTTGATTCAAGAAGTGTATCTTCGAAGAATGTCAGTAGTTCTGTGTTGACATCAAGTTGACCGACTGACTCGATGTAATATTTATTTATTTTGTCAGGATCAAGAAGGTCTTCTGGAATGTCTGCTTTCTTACCTTTACTATTATGTATATCCCAGGATCTTAGTTTCGACCAGAACAAATTTGTCGAGCTCTTACAGGAAAGTAAATCGTCTGTGATGTACGCTCTTTTTTCTCTGCGTATCGCTCCCGTCACATGATTACGTATGTCTGCATACGCAACCCAATCCGAGTTTTGTTTATGTTTTTTAAATTTTTTCAAAGCTGTGTTTTTCAGTTTGATCATTTCTTGGATTGAGTATGTGAGCCACGGCACATTTCGCTTGGAAGATGTAACTGTTTTTACTGGTGCGAGTTGATCAGTGATCCAGTGAATGCTCTCGTTGAGGAACGTTAACTTTGCATCCAGTTCCGTAATCTCTTCGATGTCTTCCCATTGCACTTGGCAGGCATATTTTGCAAGGCTATCATTGTCGACTTTCAAAATATTTCGGTAGGTCCAGGTCTTTTGCATCTTCTTGGGCGTTTTGTATATCAGCAGGCACGATATCAATTTGTGGTCTGTGATACTCTCGCCTTCCAGGTTCTTTATCATCTTCAAATCTAGGACTTCAGTTGATATGAGTGGCGTTAGATTCCTCATGTATATGTGATCTATCAGAGTGGTTGTGTCGGAGGTAGAGGTGGTAGCTACCCTCGTTGGTTCTTCTATGACTTGTGTCATGTTGAGTCTTGTAAGAGTTTTTTTAAGGTACTTGCTATCTGGTTTCTCTTCATCTAAAACGTTTATATTTACGTCTCCTAGAAATATAATGTTGTCAGCTAGGGCATCCAGTTCTGTTATGGTTCCACTAATGCTATCGATAGTTTTATAGCTCAGGCTAGGAGCTCTATAGCCAACACCTATTGCAAGTTTAGTTCTTTTAAGGGTTACAATTATCCATATTTGCTCGACATTGAGTTAGTCTGTAGGGGCCGTAGACGTATGTAAGGCGTGTCTAATGTTCTCTTTTATATACATGCCTATTCCTCCTCCTCTACCTCTCAAGTCTGTACCCTGATTTGGTGAGATAAAATTTAATGAATAACAAATGTAATTTCAGTCGTATAGCAGTGTTTCATTGGATAGAGGAAAAAATGTGAAGAATTGTTAATTGATAATTGTAAGAAATTGTTTTCTCACGCGGAAGAAAACAATTACCAAATAACAAATCCGATTATAACTATTCAACCACTTATTTTCCATCAATAATATTTGGAATTGATAACGAATTTCACGGAACATCAACATTCATAGCTGGATATTCGATTTGGAATGCATTCATGTGCATGGAATGGTTCACGTAGAATCAACAGAGAGTGTGATTGTTTAATGTTTATTAAATATTGACAGCAGACAGCAATGTTGAACTAGATTGAACAATACGTATAACTGATATTCAAGCCCTCAATCATACCGTAATCATGTATCAAAACATCCGAGCTGTTATGTTAATCATATGGGTGAGACGTTCGTTCGATTCGAACTAATTTTAATGTGCTACTCATTTCAAACCTATTACATTCATCTGTGTTGACTTAAAATACGCACACTATTGATAAATATGGTATATTGGCGTCGGTGAATGATGAATAAGGTGGTGAAAATATGACAAGAGAGGTTATTTCATTAGATGTTTTGAAAGAGAGAGGTAAACGGTTGTGATCTGTTTTCGAGAATCATCACGGAATTCACCTCAATGGCAGATGGAGAATCAATCATGATGATTCGCCATGGTGAGAATCGAATCCCGGTCTTTTGAATCACGGATAATGATTAGATCATGCATGCAAATTTTATGAATGCATATTGGTAGTTTTATACACACTGAACGGTTGGTTCTGTTTTGTTTTTGACTTAATAGTTTTATAAGTTTCATAAAGATAGATTTCTACGATGAAGCCCAGATAACCCATCCGGGCTTGACTCTGGCATCAACATGATGATGAAATAAATAACTCCAATGTAGAATATAATGTCGAATAAATTTCTTATAACATCTTCGGAAACAGGCGTCAAATTTATGATTCCTAATTCAAATAATTGACCATTCATTCTATGTATAACACGTTTATTTTTATTTTTTTCATCTCATTTCTTTCCTATAATAATACGTACATTTTTTCTTCCTTTCATTGCATTGATTCAATATGTTATTTTCCTTCAAATTTCAATTCCTTGAATTTTATTCCTCATTATTTCAGTGAGGTAATTCATTATTATAGTTTAGACTGGTGGTATGGCATATGTTGTTACGGGGCTTGCTCCGTTATTACCACCAGCGATATATTACATTTGAAACCTATGTACAATGTATTGTGAATTGAAATAAAAAATGATAATAATGACGATAGTGATGAAAATAATAATTTAAATGATTATCAATCGATCAACGAGTTAGATCCACTATCAAACTTTTGGATGATCTGATCGAGATATCAACAATCTAATTGATTAATGTATTGATTGATTGATACAACAGTTGAAACAAAAGAAACACAAATCTCTCATGAAAACTTCAAAATATATTTTAACCAATTTATACTTGTTATCACATTCTCAACATTTGCACAAATCAAGCCGAAGACTTATGACATTCATATCTACATCCGTGTAAATCCTAATATATAGGTCAGATATAACTCTCATATGCACCGTCTTGAACGTATTACAGGGATCTGGAACCTCGCCCAATAAATTATACATGCTAGCTAGCTTCACGAGACTAATCTTGATAGTTTAATTTGTTTACTAGAAGTGCTATATACTATGGAAACATGTCTGTTACTGTGATGGTTGAATCAGTGGCTAGTACGCTCAACAATCATTTAGGAGACCAGAATTCGATTCACGCCTTTATCGACCTTCCTGAGAGAGGTTTTTCGTGACTGGGATTTCATACTGGGATAGTTCTTCAAGAATAGGTCACGATCAACTCTTTCTCACTATCCAAAACCACCTGATAGAATCACCTCTTCACTTTATCTCCGTATGATATCATTTATCATTCGGCTACGTCAATAGATCTCAAACATCAGTAAAGTGCATCATCAAACCCAATATGAATAATGCACATGTATATTTTCTTCTTCAATTCCGTTATATAACGAAATGCTAGCATTGCTCATGATGTGGGCACACTATGTTGTTATAGTCCATAGCTCTTATAATGAACATAATTCAATGAACAGGCTTGTCTCTTGAAGTAAAATGGCCTCAGCATATATATATATATATATATATATATATATATATATATATATATATATATATATATATATATATATATATATTTTTTTTTTTTTTTAATAACATCGAAACTTGATACAAAATCATTGTTCCCCAATTAAGGCTATGAATGAAAAATAGTATCGTTTGGACGGGGCACCACAAGGGCGATCTTACCACCCTATTTTACGACTATTTTACTATTGTAGTAAAATAGTCCCCCTTACCTTTAGTTTTACCCACCTTACCAAATATTTCAACAGGTTGTTTAGGCAAAGATCCAGCTGTGTGTTTCCGTTGTATTGAAATTTGAATATATCATACATTTTTCAAAATATCATCAAAAAAATCGGCTCAATCGAATCTCAGGTACCCTTAAGACCCATGAAGTATATGATGTTCACAAATGTGTGTACAAGATCGATGCAGGATCATTCAATGTTCACTATTAGGAATATCAAAGAAGAATGTTGGAACAATTTAAGAGTTCATGGGAGATGATTTGGCGAAATATGAGATTTTTGTGATAACTTTTGAACGGTATGAGATATCAAAATTTCAATACGCGGAAAACACAGATAATTATGATGGCTTCAGGATGATATGTTCAAACTACATAACTCATTTCGCATAACTGTCGAAGGGATACAGCTGATTTCTTTCAGCTGTATACATTTGATTGTTATGCGACATAACTTGAATGGTTCTGACTTAATCAACTTGAAGCTATTTTAATTATCTGTGTCTCGCTCATAAAATGTCTATATCTCAAACCATTCAAAAGTGAACATCAAAAAACTGATATTCCTCTAAATCGACTCCCATGGACTCTTAAATAACTTTTCTGTTTCACTATAGCATTTGGATAACGACGATGAAGATATTTTGTCAGCTTGATTGATGATGATTATTGTTTGTTTAACGACCCCACGGTGCACTAGCTACGTTGTTTCAGAACGAAATGATATGATGATAATTGACTGGTGTTTACATAAACTCATGACTTCTGTGGGACTCACGCCCACTTTGAATTCGCTGAATGAGTTAAGCTGGCATTACATGCAAATTTTCGATGCGATATCGCAAACGCATGCAGGAGCGATATCATCCATTTTGAATTATTGACCAATCAGCGAAGAATGCGTGATGGTGCGTGGTCTACTCACACAAGTTGAGCTCTAGTCAACTTTTTGCCCGCACCGCAGCAAATCGTATGCGGAATGGCCGGATGTTGCTTGGATTCAGGTTAAATCCGCTTGAGGTCACCGTCATATTGCTTTTCCCAGAACAACTGTGTCGATTTCAGAATGAATTGTTTTGAAATAATTCAATGATTGATCAATGTGCCCTCGTGCATACGACTTCTTTTATGATATTTTGTTTTCATATAGTTATCATTATTATTCAGAAGACACCAGCAATATCATCAAAATGACCACAAACAGTCAACGAACATGAGTCATGCCACGAAACTCCTTGACAATATGTACCCGCCCATCTCTCTGACCAACTTGCTTGAATTGCCACTAGGCAGCAATAGTTTTGTTCAATCGCACCGCACCGTCCCACGCATACGGGAGCGATATCGCATCAAAAATGGTCATGTAAGACCCGCTTTATGGACGGAAAGCATTGTGAATTTTGTTATGGTCATCATATATCGGAACTGTATCAAACAATATTTTTCACTTTACTCCTATTCCCATGTGATGATAAAAGTCTTCCTCTCGATAAAGAAGTGAGGTGTATAATTGGCACGAAACGATTATAGAACTGAATCACCAATTTATTGTCTACACGAATATGCACTCAGTATAAATTACGTATTGTCGTTTTTACCTTTCTTCAGAACTGACAGTCGATTCAGCAAATTAATTGTTTTTTTTCTCATAACGATAACTTCGGAACTGTATCAGATCTCGAAATTGAATTTGACAGAAACAAGGCTGTATCTTGACTCACAATTTTGTCTGCATCACAATTTTTCACTTCGTTTCCTAGCATTTTCTCTGGGCTCTTCGCGACTGCCACTTCCAATCAGATTCAAGGCCTATAGCAATCATCCAATAAATAGGACTCTGATTGGACAATCTTCGATATGGTATGAAAATACATATCATGACCAAACAAGATCAAAACTGTACCATCGGTCTCTTGGGTTCCAAAATCTTGATTCATTTCGTGGTCAATCTCATGAACAGTGCTGAAATTAATCAATTTATCAATTAGGCAAACGCAGCATATGCGTTGTAAGATGAGCGATAAATCTATACGAGTAGTATGATCGATAAATGTACACACCTTGACTCCTATAAAATGTACTCAATTCGGTAAATATCGAATCTATAGAGCCGTGAAACTGAGCAATGGTTCTGCTATTGTCACTATCTATGTGTTGAATAAAATCATGAATTGAATTATTTTCTTCGAAATGGCTGGTTAGAATTGCATACAGAATTGTAATAATGTGTAACATTGATGTGCTTACATTCACAGATAATTTAACAATTTTTCTGAGAGATTTCATTCCGTAATTTGTTCCGTCCCATCTTATGAAGTTTTCAGGAAATTGGAGACTATATTTCTCAGAACTAGTTGAACCGATATGACTGAAAAACTTTACAGTCTTGAGTTGAATAGGTTAACGTCTTCAGAAGAAAATTCATTTCCATCAATCAAACCGTGTGACCTGTGCGGTGATTACAAAAAAAAAGACGGACAAAGCTCCATGAGAGTAGGATGGAGGTATTCGCATTCGCTCGTCTGACAATGGAAAAACACGGAGACAGAACTTATTTCTCAAGGATTTTTAGCACTCTTGTGGATAATGAACATTTTGAAGTCCTGGTCCCTCGGAGCAAGAGAGGCATGGAGGGACATTTCAATTGCAAGCTCAGTATCGGCCCGTTATAAATATGAGAAAATGAGGTATATTACACCCGTTATAAATATGAGAAAATGAGGTATATTACTCAATTATATCAATTATATTGTTCTTGATTTTACTACCACGATTTGATGACTCTTTTTCACTTTCGGGTATCATAATTCCGAATTTATAGTAAGCTGGACCTTCATGGTCAGTCAACGTGAAGATGAACAGCCGTCATAAATAAATTATTTTCTCTCTCAATGAATGTGGACATGAGGAAATTATACAGAAATGGATACAAAATTATACATAAATCACTTTGAAGAAAGTGTATTGATCTTTGACTCTATCCACTAGAAGTCAGAACTTCCCTCCGTCGAACTTCAGCCGCCCTCAGTAGCTCGGTCACTGAGGCACCGCTTCAGAAACTGAAGCGTTGTGCATGGAATCGAATCCCGAATAAGGCATGAAGTTTTGTAAAACGTCCTTTCACTTATCATCACTTCATAGTTTCCTAATCACCTGCTCATTCGTACCCCGCATAACTTAACTGTTAATGGGGTCGTTAAGCAAACATAAAAAAATATATAAATCTATTACTCTATTCACCAGAATTCAGAACTTCTATATCTTCATGACGTTCCAAAGTTATCACCAATGGAGCAAAATTCCTGTATTTCGACTATCGAGCACTCTTAAGATCGTTGTTCCACAGGA
Organism: Brachyptera risi; assembly: GCA_964007535.1. Classification (NCBI taxonomy): domain Eukaryota; kingdom Metazoa; phylum Arthropoda; class Insecta; order Plecoptera; family Taeniopterygidae; genus Brachyptera; species Brachyptera risi. The sequence continues at coordinate 18,171,236 of OZ023333.1, read as the reverse complement.
AGTTCGTTGCATGAAATATCACCTTCACTTTACTCTGTGAGACGATATAATAATACAACACAAGTTATGTGCTTTTGTGATTGCTAAAAGCTAGGTTAAGTGCAATCATGACGGCAATTCTTATTCGAATATTGCATTTTCTTCGTCGTTCATGACTACGTCTTTCCGTTCATTTGTCTTATAGGAATTGACATTAATTCACTGAATGTTTAATGGTCGATTCTTATGTGTGATGAATACCAACTGAAAGTACCCGTATTTCACAATTAGATAATCGGAACTGTTATCACAAAATCACGATATGCACAATATTGAACGTGTGAAAATATATCTAGATGACATATTCTGTGTCAAATTGAATCCATTCAGCATTCACATCTTGAGAAAAATCGAATGTATGAGAAAAAAGAACGGATAATTGACATTAATACATATATTTGTATATTTATATATGTTCGTTCATGTATGAATATAAATATCCATGGATATATAACTTATATATATGAATATATATATATATATATATATATATATATATATATATATATATATATATATATATATATATATATATATATATATATATATATATATATATATATATATATATATATATATATATATATATATATATATATATATATATATATATATATATATATATATATATATATATATATATATATATATATATATATATATATATATATATATATATATCATATATATATATATATATATATATATATATATATATATATATATATATATATATATATATATATATATATACATGTTTATTTCATGTATGTATATTCTCTCATCGTTTGAAATAGCTTGAGTGATTGAAATACACCAAATTGTTGAGTTTTGATGGAATAAAAACACATTCTACCGCAAAAAATGGAAGAAAATAATAATGATGGTGAAAACTCCTATTCTTCCATTTATGCCCATACATATATATATATATATATATATATATATATATATATATATTTATATATATATATATATATATATATATATATATATATATATATATATGTATATATATAAATATTTATATATTTATATATATATATATATATATATATATATATATATATATATATATATATATATATATATATATATATATATATATATATGTGTGTGTGTGTGTGAGTGTATTCGTGTGAAAGAGGAGAGGCGATGAAGCGTTTATACAAACATAAAATGTATCCATAATAACCTATAGCGTATATGAAATATTAATTGCAATCCTCACTTCAGCTCTTGTACAACTATTTGCTTCCATTCTACACGAGTACCATTGTACAATATAAGTCATTCTCTATCGCACTCGAAAACCATAGTACAAAAAACAAACACATGTAATTGAGAAAAAAAGTAATTACCTTGTATTGCAATGACGCTGTCGAGTATTCCAATCACCGAACACAGCATCACAAGTAGATAAATGTAACCATTGAACGACATTTCAACTATTTGTTTTGCATTCACTTATCGAATACTGAAAAATCACTTCAAAAACTTCACTTTAATACGATGAAAAACACAATTTTGTATTCGTACTTTTTTTTCTCAGTGAATGATGCTTCACTTTAGCATGAGTGACGTTTTAATTGTTCCGATATAAAAACGAATAAACAAGAATTGTACGTTTTTTTTATGAGTATTGTTTTAGTTTGTGTGCGCATTCACGCTCTGATAAATTTTCCACTCATAAAACAATGGGGGTCTACAAACCATAAGGGGTAGTTACACGAACATTATTCAATTAAATGTCAAAGAAAAAGATTCATTATTCATTTTTAAATTAGATTTCACTCTCGTTTTCATGTTTTATGTATGGTTTTTCTCGGTGCATTCATTTCACACCAGACTGAATATTCGAAGTTGATTACTGTTGGTTGAATTAACTTCTAGGTAATGATGATATAGTTATCAATGTCAATATTAATCATACGGTTCAACACGTAATTCATCATGAGGGATTCACGAGAGAGTTTGTTGATAACTTTGTGAAGCTGACAAATTGTCTCTCTGGTTCTTCTTGTTGAATCGATAACAATATAATTTCACTTCTATGTTTTAATTATGATGATAAATGTTTGTGTTTGGTAATTTTTTCGTCTACATATGGTCATGAATTTGACTATTGGAATTTCATCTGATAATAGTAGTGAGAATCATCGGATAGGATCATCATACCACTTTGATCGAATTGGTGTACTACAATTATTCGACTGAAAAAATGTGGAATAATGTTGAGATATATTACATCCATGAATTCTTGATTTCCTATCATTAAATATTAATGTTCGATGAAATAAATTTGATTCGACTCAATACACACATATCTGAATAACTGATTACATAGATACAAAAAGAAACACACCAGATTCAGGGAAAGTTTTTTTCCGTGATCTTTACTCAACAATATATAATTGAATTTTTCAAATAATACCGCGAAAAAAAATTAAAAATTCAAGTTTTAATCACGTTTCGATGTAGGTGACCTGATATTACTTGATTCAATCACTTTTTTTCAAATATTCACGTGAAAAATTTGAATATTAATTTTCAAATTGTCACTCAAAACTATCAATTACACAATTTGTTAGCTGCGATTTTGTCTCGATTTCATCCGCGCTTTTTTTCAGTTCGGACCCACGACGACTGTATAACGACTTTGGCCGGAAAAGCGAGCGCGAGAGAGAGATAGAGAGATAGAGGGACGACTGGATAGTGTAGTAGCAGGCGGCAGAAGATCCGTAGGGAGACTGTCGAACTTCCCGTTCAACCAGCCGAGTATAGCACTGGTAGGACGGGATAGCATTGGGCAAGCGCGCGCTACGACACTCTAACTCTGGAATACTGGCGCATACGTAATGCTTACAGAATACCACCTACAACTGGCGTGTGTGTTACAGAATAAGCTGAATGCTATGCTTGTATGTAGGTACGAGTATTGAATAATACATCAATCACATACAAAAATGAGGACAACTGTGTATGAGTAAGTATTTTGAAGGATGAATCTGAATGATGATCAAATACTCTTCCTTTGAATACTTCATTCTTTTTTTTTGATTGGGAATTAGAAACGGTCAAAAGATTCTGAACAAAACTCCGCTAAGCTGCTTTCGCAACCCAATTGTCAGCAGATATCATGCTAAACAATATAATTCACAATTAAACAATATTATTGCTCATCGTCTTGTTTCAGAGCTGCTATACACCTCTGAATGGCAATATAATGATAATAATGATGGTAATTTTCATTATTACAGATTGATTAATACAGATACAGATTCATACCATGAAAATCGCACACAATCTGTCAAATTCCCTTTAAAACAATCATGCATACTCGTAACCAAAAGAGAGAAGGTCGTTTTACAACAAAATAATTCTAGAAACTCCGGTTTCAAAGGGAAACTGTTGCAACTTCTGAATTTCAACAATTTTCACAGATGAAGTTCTGTTTCTCATCGTAAATTCTTTCGAAAATTCTAATATTTCCAGAAATATCACGGATGTACGAAGATATTTACGATATTTGTGTTCATTCTGTTGATATAAACGATCTTCTTAGTGAATACCGGAATGCCTATCAAAATATTCGATAAGCGATGGAAATGTTGATATAGATACATTAAAATGCCCAGAGATGTGGAAGTGAAGAAGCGAGATCAAATTGAGAACTATGAACATAACTCTGTGGGACAAAGTCATACCGAAGAGAATGCACGGCTGTGAATGAAAATGTGAACACGTGATGACATTTTGAGTGAATATGGAAATGTCGATCATAAGTTTTTTTTAATATTATGATTAATGTTTGTTTATGACGACCCCATCAATGACTGGGTTATTTGAGGGTACGAATGAGCAGAGGTGATGATGAAACGATGTATGGTCTACTGATGATAAGTGAAAAGACGTCCACAAAAACCCATGCATCATGAGGGAGTCGAACTCACGTTCAACGTTGACTTTAGTTCCTGAAATGTCTCAGTTGACTCAGCTACAGAAATAATTTTTTTTTTCTGAAATTTCTGAAATTATAAGAGTAAACTGGTTCACCACAAGAATTCGAATGACCAAAAAGAAATCAATTGTGATCTCAAAACTCGAAAGCTCAGTTTCAACAATTTCTTTCCGACTGGTCGATGTTTGATCCCCATAGCAAAAAGTTTTGTTGTTATGAAATGTTATCAGTTTACTTGAGAGTCCAATTCGTAAAATATCACTTCTTTGGTGATAACTTCCGAACGGTATGTGAAATTGCACTTCTAATACGGAGAAAATACATGCATTTTTGATACCTTCGAAGCGGTATAAGTGAAAATTATTGCATCTACATCGCATAGTTTCAAAAGAATCTACCTAAAAAATGATTTTTCAGCTGTATACACTTCTCAATTATGCGATGTGAGTTATAAAGTAAAGTAAAACAAAGAAGTATAACAATTTCCGTGTTTGTCTATTAGAATATCGATATCTCATACCGCTCTAAAACTATTACCCGAAAACTGACATTTCTCCAAATCTACTTCCATTCCCAGCGAACATTACAGTAGCGCGGTCTTGCCGCGGCTGTCACGCCGTAACCCCCCCCCCCCCCCCCATCCCACCCTGGCACAGCTGATTGTGCGTGGACGTAACGAGGGGGCCACGAACCTTGGGTACAATCGACACCA
>OZ023333.1:18094024-18161524 GCA_964007535.1 Brachyptera risi | reverse complement strand
AAGATCTATTAGGTGCCAGATTGGAGTTTGATTGAAAGCTGATTGAAAAGAACACAAGAATCAAAGTTTAAAATTCTGGATGTACACATCTGACAATCTATGTTCACGTGAGTTAGGTCTCTGAGATCTCTTGCACGGTATAAGAGCTATCAATAGTAAGCTATTCGTATGTATTGAATGTATATATGTCATTTGTATGTGTATAGTATAGACAATTTTTCTCTCCAATGAATGAGTTCACCTCGAGGGGTCTCCAATCTCCATCGGGCAAAACGTTTCTGCCAGGGAGATCTCACAGTCATGCATGACCATACAAATTTGACATGGTAGAATACAAAATCAACATTATAGATATAAAACTTATGAATACATTAAATAAGATGCAGACAATATTTGAAGAAAATGCCAGTTACTCAAAAAATGTGGTGAGATCAGTTGATGAGACTTGATATTTTCGACGTTTAATTTCACCGCACGGTACCACATACTGTCACATACAAATAACATTCAGCTTTTCGTGAATATTCATCAACCGGCACAAGCAGCGCACGCTCGCTTCATGTGATCTGGTAGGTGAGGGGCATATCGGACCTGTTCGATCCCCGCCACCGTCCATCCTTACAGGGGTTTTTCGTGGTTTTCCTCTGTAGTAGGCTAATCCCGGGATGGTTCCTACAATATAGGCCACGACCGCTTCCTTCTCACTATCCTTTCCGATACCTAAGGAACCTTCATCTCATTGATCATTTATCCGACGCCAATAGATCTTGGTTAACATCATAGTGCGTCGGTGGACCCAATATATAAAAAATATATCCACCATTTCAGAATCAGATGCTACTACTGAGAATGGTACGAAGCAGTTTCACTACGATATGTTCCAACGTCAAGTCTTTACGAGAGTTTATATGTCATTCTGACACTGGAAATGTTATGATGGGGTGAGTTTCTCTCAACCTGATATGGAAGCATCAAAGTCGTATATTCACTGACAACTTCCCTTTTCCTGTCAATGACATGTCAAGTCTAGACGATAAACAATAGTAAAATCGTTACAATTGTGTACGAAACATCTTTTATGGATACTCATCATTTCGTTTTATCTATGTGTGTCTCTCCAAGCTCTATCTCTCTACATGTGGGAATTAAAGAATTACTACTCAATTCTATAAGCGTAGGAAAACTTCTCGAAGACAAAGAATTATAAAGCAAATGCGCAAGTATTTTATTATTTTACCTCAGGTAAGTGCGGGGCGCCTCCCACTTCATGCATGCTAAATCAGTGTGATGAAAATCTTGATTTAAACTACTATGACACCCATCCATTATTACCCACTTCTCCATAATTACATCATCTACATACATACATACATCTTACATTACATGGAAGTTGATTCACCAAAATATTAGTGATTGGTGATACTTCGGAAAAGTATGAGATATCTTGATACTTTTACAACAGAAACACAGTTCTTTAGATATCATCAAAATGGTGCGGATAATAACACAAGATACTATTTGCTCCATACGAATGTAATAGGTTGAGTATACTTGAGAGAGAAATTTCAATTTCTCCCCCATGTAAATTAAGTGATCTCAGGAATATGAACTGAGAGATCATTCATAATATATTGACAAATTTGAGTTCCCAATGTTCCTGAATATTCGTATCTTCTTATAATTTGAAAGTTATTACAAAATACTGTTAATTATGTAGATCGAGACTTCTATTTGCTTTGGAATCTGAAAAACTATCGTGTGAATTTCGTGTGATATATATATATATATATATATATATATATATATATATATATATATATATATATATATATTGCTATATATTGTTATCAATTTTCCACATGCGATAGAACTGTGATGGAAATCTTGATGAAAAGTGCTATCACTCCTTGCTCCCCCCCCCCCCCTCCCATCTCAGTTTCATCATTTTTTCATCTATTCACCTGCGTATAAGAGTCGATTCACCAGAATATTAGTGGTTTGGTTCGAATGAATTCGAATGAATAATGACAAAAATTCGAAGGAAACTGGAAATCATCATGAATTATAATGAGATTAACGGTCCTCCTGAGACACGCCCCTATTCATGAAACATGAAGTGGGCATCACTCGATTCTGTATCGGAACGTGAAGAGAATCGGGAAATGCTTACGTCACGACTCAGAGAAGGGAACAAGGAGGTTTGGATACCGGGTGAAGAGGACTTGCAGGACAAATGATTGAAATATAATTTCTGAAATGGAGCTGGTTTTTCTGGGTGTTCATGAAATTGATAAAAAGAGATGCATTCAAATCTAGATTCAGGGACGTCTCGAAACAATAAATTGAGTACAATAATCAGCAATTTGAGAAATTTCGAAATGTAAATTTATAAATGATATCCATATTCTCAATAATTTGCTTCGATTCACGATGTATATATAATCATAATGCATTCATACATGCACGTTCGACCATATAATTATCTGTGCATAGTGAGTTAAAATAATCGTTCAAAATGTGAGGATAAGGTAAGAATTGACCACTAGTGATAGGCGTGGCTGATCGCCAAAGCCACCTGGATCTATACTTCATGTGGGCATTCAGAGATACTCTGATAGGTAAATGTCAAATTTCCCACATAACAAAGCCCATTTGATTGGATGTTCTGTTTTGTGACGTTTATGGGCGGGTCAATCACTAGTCGTCAATTCTATATCGTCAATGGGATTATAGAATTCGAGTCAAACATGGAAATAAATAATTGTCACTCATATTTCAGTACATTAAGCAAACGTCCGTCATTGAATTGAAGCGTTCGTCAATAAAACAAAGTCTTGTGTACATTTTATATTTCAACTTGGAACTTGGAACTTGCTTTTGTCAGTGTCTTTACGTGGGATTATTGTTTAATAAGACTCCGCCTTGTAAGCTGATGATCTCGAGTTATAGAACCTCACCTCGATCGCCGGAGTCATCAGGCAAAGCTCTCAAGACGCAAGATGAAGCTCTGCGTATCGCGTCCAAAGCCATTAGTCGCTCGAGATGCCTATTCCTAAAAGATAAAATAAGATTGTATACATACAGAGAAGTATCATTATTCGGCATGTGTCTTTCAAATAAAATCGTTAACTCGGGAAATGATTATCAATTATAATGTACCGTGGTTAGTGATGTATTGAAAATAAAATAAATCGATCTTAGAGGCAATGGAGTAAAATCTCGCCATTGGGAGAGGAAAACCATCAAGTGATGAAATAAGGAGCTATGACATAGTAATGTCTTCACATGGAATACATGTTTACAGAAGGTGGCTTTGGTAATCAACTTTCTTTTGTCATGGCAGCTATAGAAATGTGTCAATATTTCATTATATAAATTTGTTATGTTAGAATATGAAATGTCGTTGACCTGAGTTAGTTGAAAGGTGATTAAACAGTGGCGTAGCCAGGATTATATTTCGAGGGGGGGGGGGGCGAAACTCAAGTGTGAAATGAAAGAAATTTTTTGGAAAAATTGCTATCCTCAGGGTAGGGGCGGATCCAGGTCATGTTCATTTTAGGAGAGGTTTGGAAAAAATGCTACATGAGAAAAGTTGTGCAACGGCCCGTAATCGCGAAGCTGGCGACCCGCGGGGGGCAAGGGGGAATGCCCCCTTCTGACCTCGCAGGGATTTTTTCGAAATGAAACCTGTTTTCCATACAGTTTAGCGTGTTTCAGATGAGGTTCAGATGCCGGAATCATTTCAATAATAAAATTTAAAAAATGGCTCTGAAACCAATATCTGAAGCTGAAGGGACGTTCCGTGTCATTTTGAAACCCCATAAGGCAAGCACTCAATTGTGCGCCCTCAAAACTGTGTGTGCATATCGATGGTGAATGCAATGAAGGAGCTATGCCCCGCAGGGAAATTTGTGAGAATATCATTTCTTCAATTAATACGATTCTATGGCTTTCGGGAACTACACGAAATTTCTGGAATACATGGATTTCAACAGGACTGATTTTTCCAAATGGCTGTTCCAAGCAAATAAAATGCTGAACTAATCTATCATTCAATAATGATGATATTTGAATATAAGAACATTTACTCCATCCAGTGATGTAAATAAAATGTCATTATATTTGATTTATAGAGTACGATTACTGATAGAAAGTCACAGATGGGCGCCGATAGCACTCCTTGAATTTGGTCACCGGGTAGCCTCCCTCTTCATCAATAACCATCACATACACATTCCAATTATTAATTCCATAAAATAATATATGATATTTTATCTATTACAAACTGTATTCTTTTTATTCTAATAATGCAATTCCAGTCTAGCTTTGGTTAGGTTTTTTTTGGGGGGGGCACCCCCCCCCCTCCCTGTATACGCCGATGTCATTAAATAATGTCTTCATCATCTGGAATGAAACCCACAGAATATTGATAATTGAAACTCTTGGCGCATGTCTTTTGCATAATATTCATCTAGTAAAATATCATATTTTCCTTGAAATTGGTTACCCACTCTTCCAATTACCTCTCCTCACTCTGCCTCCTTCCTCTTCTCCTCGATTTGGTTTGGTATCTCCATCATTTTGAACAAGCTGTGCATACAAATAGAACAGGATGATAACAAAAATACTGACTTGTTTGAAATTAGAAAAAAACAAAAGTAACACTTTAAATATGAAGTCAATTTTTGTATTCATATAGTTTTATTGGGGGGATGCACAATGTTTACCGAGAGTGATTAATGATGTAACATCATGAATTCAGATGTCGAAATTTTGAAATGAAAATGTGAACAAAGGGTGTAGCGAATTATTCAGTGGAGAAAAAACTGATATAAGCCATGAGCTTCAGGTTGTGGCAGCACATAGGATGAATGAAGGTTCGAACGTAAAGTCATAATTCCAATTGAAATGAAGCTTCAGTATTTATTGACAATATCTGTGAGACAAACCGAATGATTTCGATAAGACACATATCTGATGTTTATACTCATCATAAAAGTACATCTGAACCGACTTTTGTAGATTCAACTGCTGGGAAATTGAAAATAAGCAACAAGACCGGTTGATAATCAGCCAAAAGGAGAAGTTTGGTTCTAATAGTTCGACGATAGAGACAGTGGCAAATATGAGATGTTGATTACATCAGCTTGCCTGTCCTTCTTGTCTTCTGTTATCTTCGAAAATACCGAGCTCTCTCATTACAAACGGTTTCACTCACTCTTCCCCCGCTGTTGGAAAATTGAATGATAAATGTTCATCAGAGATCAATGGTCAATTAGAATATAATATAAACTCGAAATTATATTCGATAGATGCTCAAAACTAGGAAAACGCCGTATATGCGTTGTTAGACGAGCAGATAGTAATAGTATGTCGATTTTTTCGCCAAACTTTTTTCTACATTCTCCAATTAGGTGACATTCAAGTTGGAAATGGGTAAAAACTGCTTCGAGTGGTACCAATTTAGCACATTTTATGGGTTTTCTTCTAAATAGCTCATCCGATCAAGCTGAAAGTTGTTTTCAGAAATGTGTATCATAATGTAACTCAACTTCACATAAAATCTCATTTTTTTTCGAAATTAGAATTATTTTCTCCTTTTCCGACGTGTTATTCTAATGGGTATTTTTGAAATTTTTAAAACTCATAAAAAAAAAGTTATCGTACGATAATGCCACAAAACTATAAAAAACTGAGTTAGATGAGGAACCATAATTATAAAAAGTTTGAAGTTGATAGCTGTAGCCGTTTGACCTGTAGACAACCGACAAAAAAAATAAAAAAAAAAAAAAAATAATAAAAACGAACACCAATTTTTTTCAGTATTTCAAATTGAATCCTCGCTGAAGCTCGTCTGATAACAGTAATCACTTGTCTGGTGTGACATTATTGACTATACGATCTATTGGTTTTTGAATGGGGTGGTAAGATCGCCCTTGTGGTGCCCCGTCCAAACGATCCTATCTTTCATCCTCAGCCTTAATTGGGGAACAATGATTTTGTATCAAGTTTCGATGTTATTAAAAAAAAAAAGTGAATGATGAATGATATTATGGTGATATGAGATGCAATGATATTTCATCAGATGTTTTTCTGAGGGTGAAAAATAAACGGGATCATTTCGGTCAGTATACTGAGGGAAACCACGATACACCAGACGCACAATCAGTCAGGATAGTCGATCAAGGAGGCAGTGGAACCCTTGTTTCCTGCAGGACGGTTTACTCGGTATGTTGTGACTCCGCCATCTCAAGAATTGGCTTGGATAATTTTGATTCACTCTAATAAATTAAATACATGATGTGAAATAACTATTTTAACTTACTCTATTATAACATCCGTAATGAGACATCGTATGTTGGTCATGAAAATACAAACACTGTTATCGCAACAATATAATAAATCGTTTTAACGTTCTAGTCTATTCTTTCAAACTCAATAAAAAGTGTCATCAAATCTTGAATTTCCACAAGTTAAGATTCATATCATATTTGGAGTTCGAAATTCAAGATCTATCTTGCTGAACGTCCCGCTTTTAAACGACAGCAACTTACTTAAGTACTTTGAAGTATAATGCCAGTGGATTAAAAGACATGCCATGTTCATTCAAGCATTTTGATAAATCCATATTAGAGGAATGAAAAGACTTAAGATGTGAAAAGTTGAATGTTAAAAGTTTCTACATCTGTAGTTTCTATAAAGTACGGTACAAATATTTGAGAGTTATTCATACATCCATACTTCTTATTGATCATATTCAGCGATGTTTGTACTGATTCTCCTCCTTTGTATCCTAAGACAGTCGTACAGTTTATCAAAGACAGTGAAAAGTTTCAATGAAAACTGTACATAGGCCTCTTCTATCTCAAATATTTCCACAGATTATACGCGGTCAGTACTTTTCTATTATCTGCTTTCTATTCTACATTAGCTGCTTGCTTCATGACTTTGTACGACTGTACACTTTTTTCATTCATATTGTTTTTTCAACCATGCACTGTATTGATGATTTGGTTCTATTGGCGTCAGTGAATTATATATGTGATGATGGGATGAGAGGTTATTTTATAAGGTGTTTTTGGATAGTTGGAAGGAGTCGGTCGTGGCCTGTTGCTTCATTCTACTGACAACAATAAAACGAAAATGATTCAAATTTTATGGTTTGCATTGTCTCAATAGTACAATAGTTATATTCAGACGAGCTTTAGTGAGGATTCAATTTGACATACTTGAAAAAATCGGTGTTCGTTTTTATGTTTTTTTTTGTTTGTTTTTATGTTTTTGTGTAGGTTCTCCACAGGTCAAACGGCTACAGCTATCAACTTCAAACTTTTTTAATAATGGTTTCTCATCTAACTCAGATCTGTACAGTTTTGTGGCATTATCGGATGGTAACTTTTTTTTTATGAATTTAAGAAATTTCAAAAATGCCTATTAAAATAACACGGCGGAAAAAAAATATTTTCATGTAAAAAAGATGAAATTCCGCGTGGAGTTGATTTACATTTTGATACACATTTCCGAAAATTTTCAGCTTGATCGGGTGGGCCATTTCGAAGATGAACCATAAAATGTGCTGAATTGGTACCACTCGAAGCAGTTTTTACCCATTTCCAACTTAAATGTCACCCAATTGGCGAATGTAGGCAAAAGTTTGGCGAAGAAGTCGACATACTATAACTTTCCGCTCGTCTAACAACGCGTATATAGCGTTTTCCTAGTTATTTTCAAAATTCCATAGATTTTCTTTGCTCGCAGTGATGATTCATCATGATTCAGTATCATCTGATTGGTGTTCTGATTATTTAAAAAAAAAATCCGTCGTCCATTTTATTTGTTGCCGTGACATTTTCCGCCATCGTATAGCCCATTGAATTAGGCGTACAGGATCAAGTAACAATGCGCATGCGCACTATGTGAGATGTATACTTTAGTCACACAAAGTGCTCGACCAAACCACATCCAAATTTTCAACAGAAAGAAATATACTGACATCATATGCACTAACAATATAAGAAAATCTACACGTACACTAACGGCCACATAAAATGATATTTTCCGAGATTGAAATCAGAGAAGTAATGGAATCTATACATTGTTCATTTCAGTACATTTGTTTTTCATATATTGTACGTGGTAGACGTATATGTACATTGTCTGTTGGATTTATAACGTTGGACATCAGTATATTTTTGACAGTAAAGCACATTTCAATTCAAGTGAACATACGCACTCAGAGTGGACCTGAAGTCTGGAAAGATACTAGGCTGTGAATTATATGTTTTCTCAATTATTGGGTTCAACGACGCACTCCAATCATAATTGGAATCCATCGGCGTTGGATGAGAAAATAATGATAATATTATGGATAGTGAGAATAATTGAAGGGATCAGAAGCAAAGTGGACCAACCCAAAAGTCAAAACAAAACACTTCCAATGTGGGTTGGTCCGTTTCGCTTCAAAATATAATGGGGGCCAGAAAGCTTGATCCACATGTTTAAACCTCTGAAACTAGTGTTGAATAAAAAAATAACACAATACGAATGAAGTGGTTCGAATAGATCATTTTGAGAAAAAAATTGGGTTGGTCTACTTCGCTTCTAATCCCTTCAATTATGGATAATATTCAATAGTGAGAAGATTATTGGAAATTTTGTATGATCATATACAAGGTCTCAAGGTTCTTAAGATAATGCGAATGATGGTGCGAATGAGGAAAATTTTGAGGGTTCATTTTGGGAAACATGACGGCATCAGCAAATATACTCTGGGGAGAAACCACAAATCCCCTGTGAAGATGAAAAGTAATGGGTATAGAACTGAGTCTCAAGATGCTCTTCACTTCTTGCCTGATACGCAATTGCTCTTTCCATCTGAGCTAACAAGGAGGATATCTTTCAACGATGTTGTGCATGAGTTCAATGATGAGCCTACAAATGGAGGTTGGTAGAGTTAGAGATACGCGCTACGAATCTGAAAAGTCAGTCATACCATTATTGTGATGCCATAAGGGCATCCACGACCAATAACACTATTCTCCTGATGAAATTTATGAAAATAAGATTCTGTGAATTCAATATATATATATATACATATATATATATATATATTATATATATATATATATATATATATATATATATATATATATATATATATATATATATATATATATATATAAATATAAATATATATATATATATATAATATATATATATATATATATATACATATATATATATATATATATATATATATATATATATATATATATATATATATATATATATACATATTCATATATATATATAATATATATATATATATATATATACATATTCATATATATATATATATATATATATATATATATATATATATATATATATATATATATATATATATGTATTTATATTATATATATATATATATATATAGATATATATATATATATATATATATATATACATATATATATATATATATATATATATATATATATATATATATATATATATATATATATATATATATATATATATATATATATATATATATATGTATTTATATATATATATATATATATATATATATATATATATATATATATATATATATATATATATATATGTATTTATATATATATATATATATATATATATATATATATATATATAATATATATATATACATATATATATATAATATATATATATATATATATATATATATATATATATTATATATATATATATATATATGTATTTATATATATATATATATATATATATATATATATATATATATATATATAAAAATATATATATATATATATATATATGTATATATATATATATATATATATATATATATATATATATATATATATATATATATATATATATACATATATATATACATAGGCCTACGGTTATTGTATATTTGAATTCGAATGTATTTTTCCGAAATGGCCATTCTGTATGACTTGAACTGTACACACATGCGATCAAGTACGCCGTGTTGAAGAAATATTCCGTGTTTGTTGAAAAGAAAAGGTGGTATATAAATATTTCACGTAGGCATGATGCGAGTTCGAGTGTTCTAGTATGTGCGAACGACGAAGGTTTCGATCGACCGTCTCCCGCATCGCACTCCACTAGCACACAGATGGTTCGAGCCTTCAACTCGCCTGTATACACGTGTAGCTAGTTCTTGCCATGTCTTATTCATACACTAGTGTATGTAGAGTGTTCTTCTATAAGCCTATCTCTTTGTTGAGTGCTAGTCGATAAAATAGATCGACCTTCGGTATACCTTTACTATTTTATCGGCATCGATATACCATAGCTATTTTATTACCACTTGGGAGTCGATTTAGGGAAATATCAGTTTTTTTGGTGATAACTCTAGAACGATATGATGAATACATTTTCTCATAATGTATTCATGTATCAAAATTGGGTTTCACGACACTCAGTTCTGATGACTACGGTATATTGGCGTCGGTGAATGATATATGAGATAATGGGAAGACGAGATGAAAGGTTATTCTATCAGGTGTTTTGGATAGTTGGAAGGAATCGGTTGTGGCCTGTTATCAAGGAACCATCCAGTATTGAACTGAACGACAGAGGAAGCCACGGAAAACCCTTGTCAGGATGGACTAATAACTCACTAACTGCTTACTAACTTTTTTTTTTTTTTTTAATAACATCGAAACTTGATACAAAATCATTGTTCCCCAATTAAGGCTATGGATGAAAGATAGGATCGTTTGGACGGGGCACCACAAGGGCGATCTTACCACCCCATTTTGATTATTTAGAACTAATGGTCTTCAACACCAGGACTGCGCTGTCTGTGACCATAATTTTTCGCCGTAGATAAAAGTATTTCAGTATAAACACATGAATGTTGATATCTTCCACTTTGAACTAAGTCTCTTGGGCAATGATCACTTCTTTCCCTTGACAGCAGATGTAAAATTGATCATTATACAAAATGTACAAATTAAATTAGTGATGGGTCTATAATGTTTTAATTAGGCCTATCGCTCTACTAATTAATATATATATGGATATGGATATATACTAACTAACTCAATAATCTCAAGACAGGGTGCAACCCACCCAGAGTGTAGTCCTGGAAATAAATATCGGGCCACTCAGTATTCCGGTGGGCGGTGAAATAGGGGAAAGGGAAAACATAGCCGTGCAGATTATTTTTTCAAAACCATCTCCTTATATTAAATTTTGTAAGTTTCAGTTATTGGTCAATGTTGCTTTGAATTATTGAGGATACAAATGAGAATACCAATCCTATATAATAATTAGACGAGCTTTAGCGAGGATTCAATTTGAAGTACTGAAAAAAATTAGTGTTCGTTTTTATGTTTTTTTTTTTGTGTTTTTTTGTCGGTTCTCCACAGGTCAAACGGCTACACCTATCAACTTCAAACTTTTTTTCATAATGGTTCCTCATCTAACTCAGATCTGTATAGTTTTGTGGCATTATCAGATCGTAACTTTTTTTTATGAATTCAAGAAATTTCAAGAATGCCCATTAAAATAACACGGCGGAAAAAAAGAAAATATTTGTATTTAAAAAAAAAATGAAATTTCGCGTGAAGTTGATTTACATTTTGATACACATTTCTGAAATGTTTTAGCTTGATCGGGTAAGCCATTTCGAAGACAAACCATTAAATGTGCTAAATTGGTAGCACTCGAAGCAGTTTTTACCCATTTCTAACTTAAATGTCACCCAATTGGCGAATGTAGGCAAAAGTTTGGCAAAGAAGTCGACATACTATTACTTTTCGCTCGTCTAACAACGCGTATATAGCGTTTTCCTAGTGATAATAATATCATATCTTTCATCCATAGTCTTAATTAGGGAACAATGATTTTGTATCAAGTTTTGATTTCATTAAAAAAAAAAGAATACTAATGTGAAGGATTTTTTGATACTCATGTATTCATTGTCACCATGCTCACAAATGCTGTTACTCGATGTTTCACTTCTTGGTACGATTTCATTCAATTTGCAAGACAAAATGATAGACTTAAGCTGGCTTTTCATGAACGTGGAATTTGCTCAGCGAATTCGCTCTGCGGTTTTCTCAGCCGCCATATTGGAAAACTAACCAATCAGCAACGAGAGCGGCGCGGTATCCGAATGTTAAGATAGGCCAAACTTCTTCGCGATCCGCATAATCAAACCGCCGGACGTTCATGGAAAGCCAGCTTTAAGAGCGTAAGGTCCCTCAAGGCTCTTGCGCCTCCAGACTCCAGACTCCAGAATCCGGCCTTGGAGTAAACTATTGAGGAGTGAAACAAATCAGATCATGAAACTGTTCGACCAATCGATAGATTGATACGGAAGGCGGTGATTCAGATAGATTCAGAATCAATGTGTGATTCAAACTTTTCATCACATTTTATGTGAAATATATATATATTTTTTTTAGTAACATCAAAACTTGATACAAAATCATTGTTTCCCACTTAAGGCCAAGGATAAAAGATGGGATCGTTCGGACTGGGCACCACAAGGGCGATCTTACCACCTCATTTTGATCATTTAAAACTAATGATCTTCAACACCAGGACTGCGCTGTCTGTGACCACAATTTTTCGCCATAGATATAAGTCTTTCAGTATAAACACACGATTGTTCATATCTTCCACTTTGAACTAAGTCTCTTGGGCAATGATCACTTCTCTCCATTGACAGCAGATGTAAAGTTTATCATTATACACAATCGACAAATTAAATTAGTGATAGGCCTATAATGTTATAATTAGGCCTTTCACTCTACTAATTGATGGTCGTGGCCAATTAGTACTTCATCCAAGCATTTGCTTCGAGGACTGTGGGAAACCACGAAAAACCAAGTCAGGATGGAATACGTGAAATATCGCTCAATTTGAAACGCATACTGTATTTCATCTCATTTTGTGAGCGGCTGATGAAAAAACAGATGCTCCAACTTCTGCGAAAATGTTAGGGTACAATTCTGAAGATTTGGGAGTATCGAATGATTCTATATATATTCTCATTCTATCAACTTTGAAATGCTATAATTAATTTTAAAATATTCTCACAAAAAACTGATTCGGCTAGGTTTTTTTATTCCGATGCGTTCTTGAGACAGAATGCAGTATTCTTATATCTTGTTAGTTTCATTTTCACAAGTTGGTATTAATGTGTTTAGTTGGTGGAATTGTTGAAGCACGAAATCATTGTTGCGTGATGAAAGTTTGATTGAATTGCGCAACTCTATGAATAAAATCAGAAACTATATTTGGCTGAAGAAATTAGAAAAGAACATAAAAGATGTAATAAGCTGGCACTGGAGTGTGCAGCATTATCAAAATATGTGATGACAAATTCTGACGGAAACTTTTGTTTTCATTTTCTTTCAATTTTTTCATTCTGAAATTGACTATTGTACACTTGCGGTCACATGAAGTGCTCGATCAAGAACATCGAAATTAAAAATGAAGAAATGTGATTAACATAATAAGCACTAAAACTAGCAGACAATGTACTACATACGCATTTGACGTTAATATTGTTGACACTTGACAGAATAAAATCAGAAGTGAATCAGAGAGCTTCATGCAGACAATTTTGTATAGACCCACACATTTTAAGTTCACCTTGTATATGCATAAATTCAAGAAATGCTCATGTGTGCGAAATACAATCCACTTCTTTCGAAAAAAAGGTGACTTCCATCAATTTGATATCAGACATGGCTCGTATCTTTGTCAATCTGAAAAACGGTTGATAATTAAAGATCATGATCCATTAAATGCAGGCATAGGCCTAATTATACATAATAAAATGCCCCAACATCTCGAAAATGAGGGTAATAACAGAAGCATTTATAAAAATAATGTAAAAATGCATCTCCCCAATCATGGCTTCTACATTCTGATTGAGTTCGAAATTGGTAGAAAATGCTCATGTAACTTCTGTATCACTCAATTTCTTTGTTTGACTATGTGTAGCTTTATTTTATGAACTGATGTTCTCAATTTCTCACCTTTGTTATCATTTCTTGACATGTTTCGAAACTTGTATGATCTTCCGATCACACACATGAGTGTCATTACATCGTTCATATACTATCTTTCAATATTATATGTATGATAATAATGGAGAAAGAATATATATTATCATCATTATTATCATTATCATCAAACATCAGTGGAGAAAATATATCTGATTCGATACAAATTTCAGTTCAAATTTCGGAGAAGTCGATTTTATGTGACCGCAAGTGTATTTTAGTACGATGAGGAAAAAATCATATACAGTTACACAGTCACATTCATTTTATCATGAAATGAAACATTTGGTGGAATCAAATAATGTGGATACCAAAATAATGTGCTATATAACAAGAGAGTATTTTCCTATTTAATTGAGAATGATTCCAATCGGAATATTTGAATGAATGAATACAACACTCAACCTTCATACACCATACACACCATTCACACAATAAGAGCCGTTCTGAAAACTTTCTCAACTTACACTTGAAGACGCCAGTTGGGAATTGAACCCGGTTTTTCCAGAAACTATTCCAGGAGACGTACTTTGAAATGAGAGGCAAATCCATTCTTGGAAGTCTGAATGTAAAACACTCGAAAGCTGTTCTATTCATCTGATAAAAGTCAGGATACAATCATGAGAAGAATATTGGCTAAAAACGAAGACCATAAAATCCGAGAAGCTGGAGTAAAAAATATGTATTTATATATTTTTTCCTGTATTGATCAAATACACCGGAACAGAAAGAAAATTACAACTAGGCGGACGCAGCATGTGTTGTATGATGAGCGAGATATCTGTAGAAGCAGAGTTGATGAAGCATTCATTTTGATTGCCATTGTGAGCCCATTCTTCATTCTCAACAACTTTTTCGAATCTCATTATATTAAACTAGGAAAACGTGGGATGCGCGTTGTTAGACGAGCTTAGGGGTTTAGAAATCTAGAATGAAAAATAATTTGTTAACCCAATCTACATCTACAGACCTTGGATCCCTCCAAACGTTCAAAAACCTTACGAGAATCAGTTATGTCACGGCCTTCCTCTTCATTCATTTCAATCGTTTTGAATTAATTGGTGACACTTGTTGCTATAGATTTAATTGGTTCCCGTAATAGCCTAAATTGATGGGAAAATGCTTTATAAATGCGTTTTCTTCGTTATTTCTAATCCGATTGATGCGAAAAATCTCTCAAAATGTGCTTTATAGTTTCCTTTATATTTGGCGAAAATTTGAGAGGTCTTGAAAAATTTTGATTTTTCAAGTATTTTCCTCCGGGTTATTCTAATGGGGATTTTTGAAATTTCTAAAATTCATGAAAAAAAAAGTTACCACCCGATAATGCCACAAAACTATACAGATCTAAGTTAGATGAGGAACCATGACGAAAAAAAGTTTGAAGTTGATAGCTGTAGCCGTTTGACCTGTGGAGAACCGACAAAAAAACATAAAAACAAAAAAAAAAAAAAAAAAAAAAAAAACATAAAAACGAACACCAATTTTTTTCAGTATGTCAAATTGAATCCTCGCTAAAGCTCGTCTAATCAGTTGGGAAAATCAATTGAATGAATAATTAATTGATTCAAAATATTATTATCAATTCGAATCAACTGAGTCCAATTAAGTGAGAAACATGCTGAATCAACTGATTCATTCTCACATTGAAACAAATCAAAAAAATGTGGCGTTGCCAAATAATACAGACAAAAACTTCCAGTTCAACAAAATGGCCACTTGGAAGTTATTTAATAGATTCAACAAAATACCCCCTTATAATATGACAACAAATTGTCTCCACGAGGTCCGAGTGTGACCAAAACTTATGAAATTAGGAGCAAGTTTGTATCTGCGTTCCATCTGCAGTCTGAGGATATATAACATACCATATACACACTAGAATAGCTTGAAAGAAAAAAAGTTGTTCGCTTCGTTCGATAAATTGTATTCCAACTTGGCTTGTTATTGTGAACCGTTATATTTTCGATATATAGTCAAATATGGTAAGAATAATAGTTCTCACTTGAAATAAGTCTGTGAATGTGTTCACTCGGAGCAAGATTTCCATGATAGATGTTTTATATTCATAACATAAGCTATTCTCAGAAAGATAAGACATGATCTGACGGATACTGCAGATAGCGACATCTGCAGTCCTTTTCACAGATTAGTTATTCAAAATGGTTCTAACATAACCTGGTATTGATAATTACATACGATTTTTCAAAAGTATATGCCGCAGGTATATACCAGTTACCGTACAGATATTGGACGCCAATCAATCCTGGGTAAATCAATAAGATTGTGGAACTAGCTCCCAAAAGATGCAATAGAAAAGATTGAGAATATAGATGACTTCAACCAGATGTTACAGTTACATGCATAATTGTTTGAAATGAGTTGATTGCATACCAAAGACCATACAACCACCTAGGAGACTGTTGTTCTGAAGTTGTACAAATAAATAAGATAAATAAATAATAAATGAATAAATATAAATCGAACTCAAAAATTTACTTTCATCAGGAATACATTTTTCGAGTGTATGCTGCAAATGCTGTAATGAACTGAGCACAAAAATTGACTTCAATCAGAAAATGGACTTTCATATTTCGATAAATAATGCAATCGATTGTAGAAAACATCTCACTGTACACCGGGAACAGCGATGAAAATATCAATCAGTCATGTATTTTGCTCATTAAAATTTTCGAATAATCGATAGAATCATATTTTGTCACAAGAGAATATAAGCTGGTTAATCTGATGGCATTTTTATGGGTTTGAAAATCGGGGCTGACCGATTTATCTCCCATTCATAGCTAAAAAAATACTGGTGAAAAATACGTTGAAGTACGGAATACGCCACGTTTGAAGAAAAATGCTTTTGCTCGATCACATATTTCTTTGATGGGTCAAAACGAAATTGAATTGTGACAAAATAATTGTGTGGTGTGAAAAAACTTTCGAAACATGAGTAAAATCAAGTTTTTCTCAAATTAATAAACATTTCCGTATATCTTGAACACAGCTTAGTAATCATATTATTCGAATTTAATGACTCTCAAGAAAAAAAATCGAAAAATTCATTTGGTAAAATTGAAATCGTATCAACTCGTTGGTAACCACGAATTCGTGGAATATTTCGTCGTGGTTTCAACGTGATTTTAGTTGTATGAAGAAATATTGGTACGTTTTCCGTATTTTCGCGTCCCGAAGTGGTGGGAAACAGATGGCAAACTTGATGAACATTTTTATATTCTTGATTCAGAAACTTTTCCGGATCTCATGCTTCGCAGCAAACAAACACCTTCACATATGGAGAACGTGTACACTCTCAGTCAAACAAAGTGGTTGATCTAAACGCACTATAAAATGCTTCGTGAAAAAATCTATCAGCATCAAAAGCATTCATAACTATCAGACACTGTACAAATACGCTCTTTGCCTTCAGTGCTCTGAGAAAATCATCAGTAAAATATGCGTATATTAAATTCAGATTCTTTAAAAAAACATTTTAGATGTCCTTAAGTGTACTTCCAAACCAATATACAGCCACTTTCCAGGATATTTCCCGTAATGACTAATATAACAAAACCAGTACAAGTAATAAACCTGTTTCAGTGTCTACTAGTAGAAACTACCCACATGGCCCGTTGCCATAACTCCCAAGAACTCTTTCTCTTTCCTATCACCTCAGCGCCATAAATCTAACCACTCCTGCAGACTAACTATCGAACCGTAACAGGGAAATTCACCGCCAACTTTCTAGAAAGGCTTTAATATGAAAGAAATTTAATCTTATAGCATTTAAGCTGTGGCGCAACAGGCACGCTCCTTTCAGGATATATAAATAAAACATCAGTATTTTATATCAAGCACACATTCACCTTTCTCACAGAGTTTAACTTCTATAGATAATCATAAAATGAGCTGACTACTTTGTTCTTGATATCAACAGAACATGGAGTGAATCTATTTCATTCAATCAACAAGTTCCACATTTGCAATCATATATGTTTCTTCAACAAACCACTATTTTGATTGTGAAGACACGACTTAGTGATCAACATACTCATCATGATATAAAGAAGGTGTACCGACTCCCATACTGATAATATGCACGTTATTTGTGGTTTCTTGCGGTCAGTTCAGAGACGAAGGTCTCGATTGCCTGTCCCGATTTATCGGATTCTCCTGTGAACTGAATGTAGATAAGTGTGACGGTACCAGTGTCCGAGGGGTAAATAACTAGTAAATTTGGTGTACACCTGATTTCAGATTTCAAGAGATTTCAGAGAGATTTCACGGAATTTCAAGAAGATTTCACGGGATTTCAAAAAGATTTCAGGGGATTTCATGAAGATTTCATGACAAGTGTACACCAGATTCCAGAAGTTGTTAACCCCTCGCCAGTGTTATTGTTGAACTCAACAAAATCTATCATTTTCGTGTAAAACAAATGCAACTGCCAATATAGTAATTCTACTGAGCCGTGTATAGCATTGTTGTTTTATTTGGTTCGATGTAAAAGCGATAGTTGCGCTTACGCTACAGGCAATCGAGACTATGCACTCAGATTCTGAGCCCGAAAACATTTCAATCTGAATACGCGCGTCAAAACTTCTTCTTTGTATTATGATGAATTATATTGGTATGACTACATCGTAATGAGGATGGGGATAAATTGGCGACGTGTTTGGAGACGGATCATCTCATCAGGTGTTTCGGACAGTGAGATGAAGCGGTCATGACCAACCCAATATTATTCACTTCAACTTCTGAAGAAAACGACGGAATACTTCTGTCATACTAGTCGACCAGGATGGGAATCGAATGCTTGTTACCAGAATGACTGTTCAGCAAGCAGACCGACTCTTTCTCACCTTCCAAAAACTCATGGTGAAATAAAATTACCTCTCTTCACATCATCCCAGCAGCTCTCATACTATTCAACGACGCCAATAGCTTGTGGTCATCAGTACATTGATTCAATAAAACCAGATATGAATTAAATAATAAATTAATTAATAAGAAGCAGGTCAATGTATTATCACCACTTCCTGATTGTCATATCATTTCACTTCTTTGGATACCTGAGCCTGGATATTATTTCAGTTCATTTTGGTTGAATGTAATATTGAAGTACTATTGCATGTCCAGTAGGTTATTGTACCATTATTTTCTATCATTTTTCCATTATTTGGGGAGGTGGTTTGCCATAATTCATACCTATTTACTGAAACTATATTTTTCAATTTTCATTCGATGCTGACCACCTATACCCCACCAACAGCTAGGTTATACAAGGGCAACGGATTCGCAGGTGATTATGAAACGATGAATAAAGCGATGAGTAGAGGACGTCCTTTAGGCCTATAAGTTATGTCAGACTTGAACCCACGCCTAACTTGAGTCAAGTTTCCATCGCGATCTACGATAGTTGACTGAGCCTCGGGGGTGGACAAAAGATCTGTAACTGTTCGCATTTATTGTCAATCGAGAACAATGTTCGCATCATGTTTTTTTCATGGTATCAGAAGTGAATAGTCTGATCAAAAGTTTACGTAGGTAATGATAAGTACCCTTGGTGTGTAAAAATAAGGATAATAGATAGAGTGCGAATTCTCAAATTTGATCATGGAATTATCGCCGCCCAAACCATCGCTTTTCATTGACGCGTAAAGAGAGTTACTCATTAATTTCACAAGCTTCAAGCACATTGACGCAAACTTTTGATGCCTGTCAATAGCTTATAACACGGGAGAGTTTCTCAAGAACTTGTACAAGATTCATGAGTCGACGTGTGAACTAATCCGTATAACGTAACCGCAAGGTGACCTTCCATGAACGCGGCATACGCAAATCGACTATTCACACACACACACACCCCTCTCACCGACCACTTTGACGAATTCTGGTCTAATGTTAAGTTCAGCTCAAATTTTCCACCTTTAAAAAGCGAGGAACTTTGGCTTTTCAACGTTCAAATCTAGGTTAGCTTAGTGTCGTCAACACTTGCTGAGCTGCTATTTATATCGAAGCGGATGCACGTGCGAATAATGTCAATGCCACGTGTAGGGCTCAGTTTTAGGTCAGCTCCATGTGAGTTTGGCTAGATTAGTTTGGTTAGATAACTAGATTTGTGTGATTCATTCTGTTTCCCTCAACAACAACAACAACAACAACATCAGCAACAACAACAAAAACAACAACAGCCGCAACAATATCAATAGTGATGTCAAAAGCAACAGTAATAAGAACAGCAGCAGCGATCACGTCAGCAATGGCTTACGAGGAGCTCACAGAAACTCTTGCTAAAGTCAATGTCGAGAAGAGATGAGTCTGACGTCGGAGCTTTTTTCCTCGCCAAGTTACCCCCACTACTCGCTTCGTTGGAGTGAGAGCCACGATCCCTCTGCCGAGGTTAGGACCTTTCACCTAAAACGAAGCGAGTGGTATGAGTAACTTAGCGGGGAAAAAAGCTCTGAGGTCAGATATCTCTCCTTGACATGACCTTCAGAGTGTTCATAATGTCCTCGATTGTCACCTAAATTTCATGTAATCATAAGTAACGGTACTGATGTTTTCCGTTTGACTCAGTCATTAGAGAGTTAAGACGAATTGCCTTGTGATCTGAAGTCAAATGGAAGCCGATGCGAGTCTCACTTTAGGCATGGATTTTTATCCTCCAACTTGTCATCACCAATTCCGTGTTTCATCATCACCCACTATTTTGTACTCCCCAATGACTGACCGTTGGTGGGGTTGCTGAGCAACATTATATAAATATGTGATTTCACTCGTGGAATGGGAACAAGATGATGATGATAAATAAATTGTCAATGATGATTGGTTATTGCTCGCTTAAAGGGCTGAAAAAGAGCGGAGACATATAGATTCAATCTTTAGAAACTCATTTTCTTCAGAATTAGAATCCATGCATGAATCACTCTCAGTTTCTGAGGCAGTGCCTCAGCCGACTGAGCCAGGATGAAGGTTCATTCGTGTTCATGGAAACATAGCGTTAGGGCAATTGCCCCTTTAACCCTTCATCACCCGATACTTAACGTGATCATAGCTTGAATCCTGACTGAAAGTAAGGACACGATCGGATATCTCCCCTATATGATAACATTACCGGTGAGGTGTGTCGAAGCTATCTAGTTCATCTAGCTAGTGAATCAATCACAAGGCATCACAGTGACAGTTAAACGGAGGTAATTCACTCGGTTCGGGGATTTGCATGCGAAACTAAATTGCCACCGTTTGGCCAATCAGGTTAGGCGTAGAATGGAGGCGTGAGAAGATTCATTACTGCGTGGTTGGCATTGACACAGTGCAACAGTTGTGCTGAAGACGGATCAAACACTCAAGGCGTGAAAAGTTCTAGCAAGGAGAAATTTCAACGATATCATTGATCATGACATATTACCAGTACGAATTACAGATTGACCATCACTTCGTGATATCTTAGTGGAGAAGATATAGTTCAATTGTTATTTGCAAATAATGAATGTAAAAAATACTGATTGGTTTGATTCTTTACTGAAGCCATGTGTGGACATTGATCGAAGGATGGGTGAAGCGAAGAATCAATTTTCCCGTACTCAAGAAAAACGAGTATATATATAATAATATGAAGATATATATTATATACATATATATATATATATATATATATATATATATATATATATATATATTATATATTATATTTTATATAATATATACATATATATATATATATATATATATATATATATATATATATATATATATATATATATATATAATTTCATTGAATGTAATCTCAACACAATGTATTCCAAAAAAAAATGAATGAATCTGAACTGGAATACAAACAAAATGCTCTCAACACAATTGGAATTTGATTAATCGAGAATGCTCGTTCTTCCCGTATCAGTGATCCAGGTGAACCAGAAAAAAAATCCAGAAGTTCACATGACTTACCGACAAGGAAATAAAACGCGTGCTGTCATAATACTGCGAAGAAACAGAATCACCAAATACGTCATCAGATGGAGACTATTGTCAAAGATTATATCGAATTCATGAGAGCACGGAGTCAGAAACTTTTCATTCAGTTCAGTGCATCCATATACTTCTGATACCTATTTTCAGCTCACCAAAGATCATAATCTTCATGATTCGTAACCCAATGTGAATGTTTTTCATGAATTGGCAGTATTTTATCATCATTTTCACAAGATGAACTCAATTCTCTTTTCTTCACAAGATGAAATTTAAGTTCAAACACTTCTTGACACAGAACGTTATGGAATAAATCCGTCACGATAAAATCGGTACGAACTTATGTAAATTGCAGAGATGATATGGATCAAAATGCTTTTCGAGTGCTATTTTCTGTTATTTTGCGATCTAGAATCAGTATAATTTCAATCGCATTTGTGGTCATGGTTACGCTTCTCATTACGTCAATCAATGAATACATACAATGGTGATAAGTAGTATTGCTATCGCAGAAAGAAGGACAGAGAAGAAAAGAGAGAGAAGAGAGTATGAGAGGGAAAGGTGAGTTCAGGAGGAGAAAGGGGAAAAGAGAGACAAAAATATATAGAAAGATAGCAAGAAAACCATAGAGAGAAGAGAGAGGTAGAGAGAGAGGATATATATATATATATATATATATATATATATATATATATATATATATATAAATATATATATATATATATGAATTCTTATATATTCATATATATATATATATATATATATATATATATATATATATATATATATATATATATTCATATAATATATAATATATGAATATATATGGTGAGTGAGAGGGTGAGAAAGAGAGAGAGAGAGAGAGAGAGAGAGAGAGAGAGACTCAAAGAACGAGGAGAGAGGAGAGAGATAGAAATAAACATGAAGACGAGAGAGGAAAAAGAGAGAGAACTGTATAGATAATATATACATATATATATATATATATATATATATATATATATATATATATATATATATATATATATATATATATATATATATATATATATATATATATATATATATATATATATATATATATAGAGAGAGAGAGAGAGAGAGAGAGAGAGAGAGAGAGAGAGAGAGAGAGAGAGAGAGAGAGAGAGAGAGAGAGAGGGAGAGAGAGAGTTACAATAACGTTTACTTTCCGCATAGCCGAAAGATGCTTTCCGTGACGTAATTCTCACGACTTAGCGAACGCCTCGGCGCATCCAACATGTCACCCAAGTAACCGGTGAAAGTTTCTGGTTGATGTGAATCCTGGGCGACGCGTTTCACGACGCCTCCACCTTCCCCTTTCCCATCTCCCAACCACAACCCCCTTCCCCCTTCCCCTGTAAACATACACGCGGGAAGCCACCCTGCCAAGACGCGCTTCCAAGGCGACTAATGGAATTACATGGAAACATAAAGTGTATAGAATGTAGTACTAATTGTAAGAGCTTACACATTTCCGGTTCATTCATTTAATGTGGAGTCCGTCAAATATGAAAAGTCTGTTCATTTGTAATCATTATTGTGTGAATTTCTTTCATATATTCCATACAAATGCGTCAGTGTTGACTTTTCAAATTTGAATCAAAATTTATAACGGGTTCATTGGCGCAATGTTATTATAACCAAGATCTATCGGCGTCTAGTGAATGATTAATGAGCTGATGGAATGATGCGATTGAAGTTTTGAAAGTGAAAGAAAAGATAATGGGAAGGAATGTCGTGGTAACTGTCTTATGATGTGGGAACCATCACGAAATTAGTCTTGATATCAGAGAGAACCCGACATGAAAAGGATAATTTCACCAAAATTGAATCACTGATGTTTTTCTCCGCCCGACCGTCCTAGATCATCACAATATTTAGACAGGCAATTGGTCCCAACTCACATGAGGATCGACGTAATTCTGTCTCACTGACCATATATGTGAATCTGATGCATGCAGAAGGGTTCATCCTACCACCTGAGCCACAAAATTGACCATTTGGAGTGTCATGTTGGGAGGCAAAGGACCCTTACCAACAAAATATGTGTAAGGAACTCTACATCTGGGTTTTCACAGTTGGTTCTGATAACTCCATGAACTGTATGTTTTATATTATGTGGATAATTGTATACTATATACAGTTTTCAATCATATCCAAATACTTCATAATAATATATGTCAACGACAAAAATAGAGTTCGGAACTGAAAAGTGCGTGAAAAGTTGATGTGTCCATTGACTTTGTTGGCCGGCCATTCTAACTTACCCTGGATGATTCATCGAGATAGTAACATCAGATAAACTGACACCCTTCTTTTTTTTCTGTAAATTCATATATGTAAGGGTTCATTCGAAAATAACCTCCATGGAAATAACCTCCACTATTCTTATGTTCTGGAACTTGAAATCATCATTAAAAGAGGGCTAGAGGACAAGTGTTAGGAGTTCATCCTCGGGTAGAGACTGATTGAAAGGCTCCTGTGCATCAGGAATTATGGAATTATCTCGACTAGTAATGATAGTTCCTAATTGAAATATATATATATATATATATATATATATATATATATATATATATATATATATATATATATAAATATATATATATATATATATATATATATATATATATATATATATATATATATATATACATATATATATATATATATATATATATATATATATATATATATATATATATATATATATATATATATTGATCATCTCATTGTTGATGTGGGTAATTAAAATTCTATAACCTCAATATTTCCACATCATACTATAATATCAATTTAGTGAAAGCTAGTGGCTGTACTATATTGACGAAGTTGGTGATGAAAGTGAGATTGTGGCCTATAACACATAGATGGTGCTCGGACAGACATTCATCCTTGAGTTAAAGCAAATACCCTAATATCTAACTTCGAATGGTTAGTTCTTAATATCCATCTTCGTAAGGAGACGGAGAACTAAGGCTTCTGAGCGACGACATAGCGATGCTAGCGCACTTATCGGAGTGGAGTGAATTATTTCTCTGGTTGGCTAGTTGAAATGATTTCACTAAAAAAAAAAAATCCACACCCTCTCCGATATAATTATTCATGTCATGTTTTTCTTAGAATGAACCTATTTCATCCATAGGCCTATAGTTATATCATGAGTGGACGAGACGACGCTATTTGTTTAATCATAGATTGTTTCAAATATGCATATTGTGAACAAGGCAAAAGCGGAGGAATTCTTCAGATTCCGGTTAAAACGTGAATGTAGGGACAGCTCAGGCTTGACCAATTGAAATATATGTTCATTCGCACATCTCCCTACTATTCATAACTCATCGGAAATATTTGTGTGAATAATTGATGACAGTCTCGGCCCACTTGACGTCACAAATCATAGCGTAACTGTAATGAAATTCAAATATCCAATCGAGGTATCTACAAATGACTACAAATGATACAGATCCTAGATGATACTGAGACCAAATGGCCCACTGGTGAAGCCACGCCTATTTCGAGTCGTCAATTGAGAACATTAATCACATCAATTCGGTGATATACGCATTGAACATATTGATGTATAGCAGATATCTCTTCTCTAATAAACTTGGTTATTATCTAATAACCTGTGACAGGTTGCGCTAGTGAGCTATGTCACCAAGCGTTACCTAATAAACAAGCTCATTTTTGCGTCTCCTAAGATAACAGGGTCTTTGGTTCAAGTCTTGAAACAGTCTACTTAGATTGCTTAGCAACCTCATAACATTGTCTGAGAACGCCAGATATGTAAGCTATATTCAGAATAGTATTCTTGAGTTTCAAGAGGCTCTTTGAGTATTCAGGCAGGGTCAGTTGTTTTGTTTGTTCCATTGTTTGCCTTGCAACAACTTGCACTCAAGTGTTGTTGGTTCAAGAAGGAATTGCGTCGAATAATACGGGTTTGTGAAGGCAATGATCTCTATACTCTCTATGCTCGAATAACTAATAGGTTGACGAGACGCCCTTAAAGGCGTTTCACCTCACACCCTTCACATTTTCCATCCATCACTGACACCAATAGATCTTTTTCATCATTCAACGCCACCAATAGATCTTGGTCATCATTTAGAAACACCAATAGATTTTATGTTCATTATTAGAGTGCTTTTTTGAAACCAATATGAATGGTTGAAGTATCTCGTCCACGACAGTGATAGATTATATAGTCCTATATCATCACCAAAAATCGTTGACCTGTACATACGAAAAGATGAAGGTGCGAACCAATCGCATGGCAGTGGTATGAGATTGAGAGGAACGGTTAATCGGAACCTCAGTGTCGTGAATACAGGTGGGTCTATTTTTGAAAAGGTAATCACATGGCATCATGGGTCTTTTTTTGAGAGCGTGATAACACGGAATATTCCCTTATATGATGAGCACATACCTCACTAACCGCATCACAGTATTGATAATATGTATCACCACATTTACAGAAAAAAGACTTGCACAGTCGATCAATTTTTTGCAATCAAATTTCTATTAAGAGAATCTTCCATTCAATATATGTTTTTTTTTTGAATATCACAAATAGTGACATCATATTCCGAAATTGAGATTACGTGATGATATTAATATTGGATTTTAATCTCACTCACGCTGAAATCTATAGATAAACAATCAGTGCACTCTCGAATGTCTTTCAAATAGTCATAGTTGCCCGAGAGATGACCCGAATATAAAATAGTACATTATTCAGCGTCAGTGACTCTATTTTCACGTGGAAATTGGGAATATCTCAGCCTTTTGACTCGAATTCACGTGAAAATATTATTGTGGGAATATACTTTCATTCCACCACCTTCTTACTACATGAACTTGAATCACACGCGTCAAAGTGACGTTAAGAAGCAATGGCTTCCATACTTTGAAACAACTAATTCCACTCGAACTCTGAAATGGAGGTTAGGTCCTGGCGAGCGTTCTGGCGTTTGTCCCATGACGATCAGTTCACGCGTCATCGAGATTTTGAACTTGGAAATGTGCTAATAAAAAACAAACAGATGCACGGAAAATTTTAATGATAGAATAATAATATGATTGAAACTATATACGCTCGCCGTTCACTGTAATATGAACTGGTGTGTTTTGAACTGCGGTAACAGCACTTCTTCTTGGTTGCACAGCTCTGAGACCTTGTTATCATAAAATCCAGAAACCAAGGGTTGGATTAACAATAACAAACATATTTGAAAAATATCGCTTCTGTATAATCACAATCACCCCGCTTTTTGCATATGGTTAGTATAATGTTGTAATAATAAAATTACCCCACGCAGAGTCTACGCATCATCCCACAAACCACATTACCCCATCTTAACCCCCTCCCCTCCTCTCACCCCCAACAGCCCTGTGTGTGCAGTCTTCGCAATGAGGGCTAATGTGATTAACGTGCACGCGTGAGACTCCCGTAGACTGAGATTGTAATCAACAACTACCTACATATACTTGTCTCCACGAAACGAGAGGGATCGAACCACCCGCGCGCCAGTGGTGTGGGATAGGAGGGGACGGTCGATCGGTACATTCAGCTCTCGTAGCAACACGCGCTGATAATATCAGTTGATGATGATAGGGAAATGGCCAGGAGAGACGTTCAGGATTGTCTTTTGCTCGGAGGGCAATTAATCCCCTCCAGATGGTTTATTATATACATAAATGAATTATGATTTTATATATTTATATTAGATTGAACGAAGCTCTGTAGTGATTACCAAGATCTATTGACCTCTGACAATGATGGATGATAGGAATGATAGAATGTAGGTGCGATAGAAGTTCATTGCAATAGAAGTTCATGAATATTCGGAAAGTAACTGTCGTGGTCTATTAGGAGCTAAAAGTAAATTCAGGAAAGTCATGGCGTGAATCGAGCCCCGGTCCTTGGATGACAATTCTGCGTGCTGGATACTGTTTTTTCAATATAGAACTTGGGAAATGCCAAAATAAATGGGTGAATAATATATACATCATAAAGTGAGGGCAAGAATTGAATAAAATACTGGTAAGCAGACGGCATTGTTGGATGAGATCAAAGACTCAATATTACTTGATTTGAAGAAATGGAAGCTATTTTTCGCGCCCCAAAAGTCCAACAATATCAATTTTCCTCATGGAACTTTGCATGCACGTACGTCATCACCTGACTCGATAAGTCATAGCTTGTGGGCTCAATCAGTTGAACCGCTCTCCAGAAGCAGAACTCCGTGAGAATAAACCGGATGTGAAAATTTAGGGTGAGATCATCAGATTGCATTCAAATTTTCACGAAATCAAATTTCCCGCAATGTAACACAATATTTCAGAGTTTGCCAATAATCGGAGGTGCCATTTTTAAGTTGTTTGTCCCAGATACATCAAATGACCATTGTAGATGGGCGTGACTCATACGAAGCAGGGGAAATTTTAGATACCTTAAGACTGGTTATTTCAGTATTTCTCCTGCTTCACTGGCACTTGATTGGTTTTTATATTTTGTGACATCACGAGAGCGGACGATCTACAATGGTCAATTGAAGCCATCTATAAATCTATAACAAAAATCATAACAGATGAACCAATCAGGTCGCGAAGCGATCGGAATCGTCAATAGTCAGATGAAGAAGTTAAGGAGTTGATATATATATAATAATAATAATAAGTCTTTATTCATTTTTGAGTAGGCCTAGTTGACAAAAGAAACACAGAAATAACAATTTACATATAAAAATTATAGAATGAGATGATTATTTAACAAAAATGAAATGGCGAGGTTCAGAGACATGAGTTTCTGCTCTTCCACCTAACCTTATGAGTATAATAACTAAAATGCGAATAATGATGTAATAAAAAGAACTATAAATTTACAAATGGAAAAGGAAAACAAAAAGAAAAGAACAGGAAGAGCTGACAGATCAGAACTAAATTAAACATGATTTTTTAAAACTATCTCAGAATTTTGGTTCACTAAAAGTTGTTTTTTGTATGATAATTTGAATATACCTAGGGATTTTACTGATTTTAATGATGTTGGCAACTCGTTCCATCTTCTTGGACCACTTTTTGAGAATGAAGATGAAGATTTGGAATTGTGATGATGATAAACCAAATTGGAATTTTGACGAACATTATGATGATGAAGCTGTGACGTGAAAGCGATTTTGTTATATAAATATGCTGGAGACTTGTTGTTGATTATTTTATAAATTAAAACTAATGTATTAAAATTTCGGCGATTTTTCATGTTCAACCATCCAAGTTCAATGAGTTTGGGCGAAATTTGCTGTTTGAAGGGTACGTTCAGAACAAATCTCACACATGAGTACTGAACTTTTTGTATCTATCGTTCAATACTTTTATCAATTCCGCTATAAACATAGTCACAAAAATCGAAGATAGAAAAAACTAATGATACAACAAGAGACACTTTCGTTTTCAAAGGAAGAAGCTTCTTATATTGATAAAGATACCGTAGAATTCCATTTGCTTTATGACAACACTTCGTGACATGTGTAGACCACTTCATATCAGATTGGAACCAAATTCCTAAATTTCTAGCATTAGCTACTGATTTCAATTCAGTGTTTCCCATTTTCACTTTAAGAGGGCATTCTTTATACACTCTGATTCCTCTATCACTACCGAGTGGAAGAACAACTGACTTATTGGGATTGAGAATAAGGCCGTTTTTCTGAGACCAAAGTTGAATTGAGTTTAGGTCAGAATTTAGATTTGCAATGCAAGAGTGTAAAAGTATAGGATCAGGGCATGAAATGAAGAGTTGAATATCATCAGCGTATTGATTGATTTTACAGTGAGTTGTAGCTGAAGGGATATCATGAACATAAATGTTGAAGAGGAGGGGGCCAAGTATAGAACCTTGTGGAACGCCATTTGGAATGGGAAGAAATGTAGATAATCTTTTTTCTCCGTTTATTTGAAGTTGTACTTGCTGTGTCCTGGAGTCTAGGTAGCTTATGAAGTAGTCCCGGGTAGATGAAGAAAAACCGAGTATTCGAAGTTTACTTATTAGTAGTTGGTGATGAATGGAATCGAAGGCCTTAGAATAGTCGAGTAAAGCAAGAAAGGCTGTTCCTCTATTTGTCATGCTGTTGAGTATGCTATCAGACATGTCTAGTAACGATGTTCCACAACTGTACCCGGGTCTGAAACCAGATTGTTCCGGAGGAAAGAGCTGATTCTTATTTATGTAGGCCATAGTTTGTTGATGTATTATTTTCTCCATGATTTTCGACATCGTAGGGAGTATGCTGATGGGTCTTAAATCGGAGAGATTCGTTGGCTGATTTATTTTAGGCAGAGGGTGGATAGTAGCTGACTTCCAAAGTGAAGGAAATGTTGATGAGGCTATAGAGAAGTTGATGATATCAGTAATGGCTGGAAGGCAATAAGGAAGTACTAGATGCAAGATCTCTAGATTGATACCATCCGTGCCCGTAGCTCTTGAACTAAGAGATTTCACAACATTGTAAACAGTTTTTTGGTCCACCGTCTCTAGATAAAAATGTTCTTCGCATTGGATCTTGTCAAGTTCTTTCATTTGTGCCTGTACACTTGACAGCAGTGTGGGATTGCTTCCAATTTTCACAAAATAATCGTTTATTGCATTTGGGTTGTCAAAGTTCATTGGTAAAGAGTTATTTTCCATTTCAGACGAGACATGACTCTGTTTGAGGAATTTCCACATGTCTGAGCTACAAAGATTTTGCAGTTTATCGAAATGAGCCTGCTTGGCCTTACGAGATACATTTGTTGACCAGTTTCTTAGTTTTTTGTATTCAGCCCAATTTTCTACTGAATTCAAAATTACAGCTTTTCTGTGAGCTGAGTTTTTCAATTTTATACTTGAGGACACAGCCGGTGTTAGCCATGGAGCAGGTTTATGTGAAAAATGCTTTTTTATCAGCGGTGCATGAGCATCCATCAAGTTCAAGATCATAGAACTCAGAGTCACCACTTTGTCGTTTATATCAGAATGTTGCTCAACATTGTATCTCCAGAAAATCTGACTGGCATCATATGTGAAGAGGGGCATATCAATTTTCCGTAGGTTTCTATATTCACGAAATGTTGCTCTGATTTTTTGTACGTCAATATTATAGGTAATATGCACAACATTGTGATCACTTGATCCTGGTGGTGGTAGCTGATCAGTTAGTATAACATTGGTTGGATTGTTGACAATAATCAGGTCAATCAGGGTTGCCGTTGTGTTGGTTATTCGGGTCGCTGTCTTCACTATTTGCGTGAAGTTTGAAGCAGTGAGATAGTTGATGAGAGTTTTTGTGTTCGATTCTTCTGTTCTGAAGAAGTCCATGTTCCAGTCGCCCATATTGATCACATGTGCATAACTATGGTTGAGATGATCCATTATATTCACATATTCTTCTATGGTATTAGGATTTGAGTCTGGAGGTCGATAGAGAGTTGTAAAAGCTAGTTTGGATTTAGACTCCTTGAAGTAAAATTCTAGAATTATATGTTCCACTGAACCGCTTGTTGGTAGAGTTGTAATTTCTTTAAAACATAGATTACTATTGACGTAAACTGCTACACCTCCTCCTTTCTTCGGCTCAGGCCGATCATTCCTAATTAAAGTGTAGCCAGAGATTTGTAAGAATGCTGGGTCACCACTTTTCAACCAAGTTTCCGATAGTCCAAAAATGTCAAAGGATTGATTTTTAATAATAAGCTTGATTTCATCAATATTTTTGGAGAGTGATCTAATGTTGCTATGAGCTATTTTTAAACTATGTATGCGAGACTTTATTTCAGAAAATATGTTTGAAGGCATACTTTGCAGATTCCGTAATTCAGTTGGTTGCTATCTGCTGCATGGATTATGTTCATAGTTTGTTTTTTCAATTATTCTTTTTGCTCTCTGCTTGTAACTCGGGCATTCATAGCTCATGGCTGTATGATATACATTCAATCCTAGGTTTAGACTCACATTCGCTTTGATACAGTTGATACAGTTCTCGTAATCAGCTCGACAGGTTTGAAGATCATGATTTCCGGCACAAATGGGACACACTATTTCACCAGGACATACAGAAGCTGTATGTCCAAAGGATGAGCACTTGAAACACCTTAATACATGTATATTATCAACCACATGACACCTTCTCCAACCAACAAAAAGTTTTCTCTCCTTCATGATGTGATCTCGAGTTTCTGGGTCTATCTCCAGTACAATGTTCATTAAACAGTGGTAATTTTTTGTAAAACGACGTGAGTTCATTATTTTCATGACAAATGTATCTCGAGTGTTAATTATCTGATTTTGTTTTATAATTTTATCCACTAGAACTTGATCTGGTTCTTCACACTCCAATGATAGCAGTTTTACCTGTGGATTCCTTCTCGGTGGAATTTCGATACTGTAGTTGTTGCTCAGAGATTTTTAAGCCTTTTCCTTGAGAATGTCCAGTGTTTCTTTGTTGTTGCAGCCAATAACCATTCCCCCTTCTTGCACCTTCCTCACCATGGTAATTCCTCCAGAAAGAAATGACGTCGGGTCAATCTTCGATTTAACTTCATCAGTAGTAGCATCACTTGACTGTGTTTTTTCTTTTGGTTTGATTAAAATAACACTGGTAGCTCGAACTTTATCTGCAAAACTAATTTTGCCCTGGGGAATTTTTATCTGTGGAATAGCTTCAGCAGGTCTATAATTCTCAAGGATAGTTTTATTCAGTTGTTCTAGTTTGTCATGAAGTGGAGTGATGCTAGCCTCAGTAGACCATGTGCAATATATTATAGAATCGATATATTCTGAATAATATTCCATGTATAACCTCTCAGTATATTTCATATAATGAAATCTCGATCATCTTGAACGCATATATGCTGCGTTTTCTTTTGCGTTGCCATTGCGTTCCATGTATAAAAAACATGTGACTATCAAGATTCGTTGTATATTATGGTGAAACCGCATGTCTTTACCAAGTCTTTCTACCTCATCATGGACCTCGATATGACTATGAAATGTTATCTAATGTGAATTTGTATCATAATAAATCGACATTATTCCAGGAGATACTGCTCTGAATGCAATGGGAGCAATTTGACCACAATATGTTCGGAGGTTATACACCACGATGATTCACAAACGGGTCAAAAGCAAATTCCCTAGAAAATGATCGTGTTATACTAACTATGTGAATCAACTTCTGTGTAAGATGTCTCCGCTCATTTTGTTTGTGAAAAGGAAAATGATCCACTTTTGATTTCATTGGATGAGCTAGGCGAATACTCAATTTCACCACACTCGAAAAAATGTCATTTTTTCCTGCTCCGCAGGTCGAATGGAAATGAAAATTCATTTCAAATTGGCATACACAAATTTTCCCATATGAATCGATACAGTACAGTTCTAAGCCGCAATCGGTTTCAACACTCCTGAGAAAACCAATTTCAAAATGTTTGAAGATCTCATAAGAATAACGCAGAGGGAGAAAATTGTGAGAAATGTTTCTACCGAAAGAATTGAAAATCTTACGTATGTAATATGCATTTCAATATAGTAATGGTACACAACATCCTGAACTTGAATTAAAATCGGATCAGCCTTTTTGATATAACAAATGCAAATGCGAATGCAATGTTTCTACATCGCTCGAAGCTATCAAGATACCAATCAATTTCCAGCAACAAGTGTCATCAATTAATGGAAAACGATTGAAACAATGCATGTCTCCTCTAGTATCAAAGAAATTATTTGGAATGAATGATTAATCAAACAGGACGTCAGTGACGTAACTGTTTGGATCTCAAGGTGAATATAATCAACCAGAGATTTGTTAATATATTCTAGCTCATCCATCAACACGGAAACACATGTCGCGTTTTCCCACTTCAATGAACATTCTTATACACTTGGTTCGATAAAAAATTCTTCAATAGATCATCTCGTAATTGTAATTCGTAATCTCAAAGAATGGATACTCAAAGTCGACCATAAGTGCAGCATTTTAACAGGAATCTCATTTCACAGAATCATACCACCAAATATGAAGTTGATGAGAGCTCATCTTTCATATATATACGTAGTACACAACCAAAAGAATCGGTAAACTCATGAACAACAATAAAAAAATCGAACTCGATCGATCGCGATCAATTTGCCGTACTCCTGAAGATGTGATTCATTCAGAAAACCATGGTGTTCATGAAATTTTCTGATGCGATTGTGATAAGACTTATATGGGGCAGACTTTGAGGAAAATGAGTACCAGA
This sequence comes from Brachyptera risi, assembly GCA_964007535.1. Taxonomy (NCBI): domain Eukaryota; kingdom Metazoa; phylum Arthropoda; class Insecta; order Plecoptera; family Taeniopterygidae; genus Brachyptera; species Brachyptera risi. The sequence continues at coordinate 18,127,166 of OZ023333.1, read as the reverse complement.
ATGACTGAACATAAGCGCAGTGTGGTGAATAACCAACTCAAAAATTCTGCTCCAGTCCAGTCCAACTATTTTGTACTAACAGTACAAATGAAGTTTCATGCAGCTATTAACATAATAGGTATTTTATAGTCCTTGACAGTAGAGAATCAACATACCATCGACATTGAAAATAAAAAATATTCAATTTTCGTCGACCATAATTTACCTCATATGTTTGTTAAAGCTGTGTGAATGGAAAAAATACGATTTATTATCATTGAGAGAGATAACAGCATTCAATCATCCAATAGCTGAATAACGATTTGAACTCGAAGATAATGTAGTACAAGACAAAAACAGAACAACTCAAAGACAAATCAACAAAGAGGGACAAAATGTCAATCATCGAGTGATGGGTTTTCATTATATGTTAGCCCAATAACAAGATATCATAGAAGAATCCCGAGCAATAGATCAGGAGAAGAGGAGCCGTTAACTCACTCGAGAACATTGGAATGATCTCCATATATTTTGTTACATAATCGATTTTTATTCACTCTTCCATCATTTTTTATGTAGGCCTACACTTTGTATTTTGTTCGATTTCCAAGGAAAGTTTCGTATTCTGGCTCATACATATTATCTTTGAACATTGTTCTTATATCTATTGTTTCCATGACTTATTCTCCAGTTCTACTTGTTATATATCGATTCGATCTGATTACACCAACTTCCATCACGATGATGTGATTATATTATTCGAAATTGTGTCTATACTCACATGTTAATGAGTTTTGTTTTTGATATTATCGAAATGTCGAAACTTCACTGATGACTGACAACCGTTCAGAGATAAATGCCGCATTCATGGAAGCCCATGATGAACGTATATATATATATATATATATATATATATATATTCATATATATATATATATATATATATATATATATATATATATATATATATATATATATATATATATATATATATATATAGGCCTATATATATATATTTATATATATATATATATATATATATGTGTATATATGAATATATATATATATATATATATATATATATATATATATATATATATATATATATATATATATATAAACATCATATTGAATATCGAATATTGAACATTAAATATTGATTTATCGTTCTATAATATTTCGGTATGCCACCTCGGGGTAATACTTTCAGTTTCCGACGAAAGTTTAATTATAACTTGTTCGTTCTTGTTATTGGCTTCAGATCGCAGTAATTTATCCCCCCCTCCCCCCCCCCTCTCCCGGCCGCCCACCCATCAACACTCCCCCCCAATTAGCACGCCACTACTCACACTTGGCGTCTCGGATCGGATCGGCGGAAGAAAATAACTCGAACAAGCACAACTCGAGTGCGCTGCTCAGGAGTACCTTCTCAGTTGATCACAGAGAAGAATGGATCAGACATTCTTCACATAACAAACCACCTGATACTTTGGTGTTCATCCCTCTTTCTATCCTCTCTCTCTCTTCCTCAGCTACCTCTCTCTTCTCCCTCCTTCGCCCCTTGACTCTCTCTCTCTCTCTTTCACTCTGTCTCATATTTCTCACCCCCTCTTTCTCTCTCTTCTCCTTATCTCTCCCTCCTTCTATATCCCTCTCTCTCTCTCTTTCTCCGTCTCTCATCTGTCCTCCTGTCACTCTCACTCTCACACTCTTTCTTCCTCTCTCGCTTCCTCTCTTCCCTCTGCCCCAACACACACTATCTCCTCACATGTGTATACCTCTCGTACCATATATTTGCACTACACTGCCTTGTATCAATGATCCACCGATATATCAGACGACAAAACCATAGTTATCTGTATATTGATATAATGTAGCTGTTTTATTCAAGGTGACATGATTCTTCCTGATGATGACGATGACACGATGTAGTGATACCAAACTATTTTATCATTATATAAAAAAGGTATCTCAACTTGGGTCTCAAAAATGAATTATTTACGGGGTCAGTTCCCAAGTCTAGGGTCCCGATTGCTGATAGCGCAACCATGGCTTTTATATCGATCTATATAAAAAAAAACAATACTCGACAATGCTATACACGGCTCAGTAGAATCATGATTTCAGCAGAATTGCATTTGTTTGTTTTTTACGTAAATTATAGATTTTGTGAGTTCAACAATGCCACCGGTACCTTAGCCACTCTTATCTACATCTAGTTCACAAGGGAATCCACTAAATCGTGACAAGCAATCGGGACCTTCGGCTCAGAACTGACAGCAAGAAACGACAAATACCTTCTATACTATCAGTATATGAGTTGGATCACCTTCTTTTATATTATGATAAAATAGGTTGGTTTCACTACATCTTGACGATGATATAAACTTAGAGACAATGATTATGATGATTGCAACATAATATCTCAACAATGTAAAAACCTCAAAATTACTATACGCAACTTTTTAATTATCGATGTTTCAAAACCATTCGGTTGACGGACGGATGATCGTTTCAAGAACTTACGTTGGTACAATTATGACTATTACATTTATCATTTTGATTTTTACTTTGTCTCACGCCCTCACCATAAAAGTGACATAATCGTCAGGTTACGATGGCAACTAAAAACGTTGAAGGTAAACGAAGTGATATTAAATATGTGAATGAAACAAAATTTGGGATTATTGTCCATACACATTACGACAATGTGTGACGGCTATTAAAATAAACCTATATCATTCTCTCTTCTTATCTATCTTTATCTATCTCATCTCTCCGACTGTTTATCTCTGTAGCTGACATGATTAAGTTCAAAAGACGATTCTCTTGCTTGTATTCGAGGTTTTTAATCAAGTGGTTTTGTTACATCCTCTTCCAAATCCAATACACAACCTCCAGCTTGGAATATGAAACTTTAAACTACATGCTGTTAGGAATAATGGTATTGTGATTTTCTTCTCCATAATCAAGATGAGTTGATATTGTATTTTACTTAATATCTTCAAAATAATGTATGCTTTTAATTAAACTCCCGAATGATATGTTGTGTATTTGACACTTGATGGGCTTGCAACTCTCGTCTTCTCTCATGGATACTAACCTGAAATCACTTAAACCTAAACTCGGAACTGAAAATGTGAAAACGAATTGAATTGAAAACCTTATTTATTCGCGATTCCTATGAATGAATGAATGAATGAATGAATGTATGAATGAATATCTGTGTTTTACGGCACGTCAACGACGAGTCTTATGAAAGTGAGCTGTGTTCAAAGGACATCATAACCCTGAGAATTTATTTCAATTTGATAATGATGATATTTATTTCGCCAGTTTTAGAGAAAACTAGGAATCAATTTCAGAAATGATGATTTTTTGTCCTCTAGAGTCCTAGATTCATGATGTAGGCATCACCAATTCTGTATGATTACATGAACAGAATTGAGTGATGTCCACTTTACGACTGAACCAAAAATTACGGACCCTTGAAGATGAATTAAATCAATTATTATCTCTCGAATAGCAATGAAATATCTATTTTTCTCAGAAATAGAGTAGAGTTGAGGAAGTTTAGGAGTGGTCATATTAAACTTTGAATAATTTGAATCCGGATGCTCACATCTAATCTTGATTCTGTAGAACATATGCCTTATATAAAGACGAATCAATGACAACCAGCTTGATTGGAACTATATATATATATATATATATATATATATATATATATATATATATATATATATATATATATATATATATATATATATATATATATATATAAGTTATTCATATGTTCTGTTGTGTCACTTCTGAATTTCTCCTGCATGTTTCATTTTATAATTATGTAGAATGTTGGGAGAACATTGAGTAAGTATAAAAATAAACGAATAGAATTGACGTATAGATGGGAATAGACTGGACCACATTGAAAAGTCGAGGAATAACATAATTATTATCACAGAAATATCACCTTGATGGAGGAAAGAACTTCTTTATATGAAATACCGCCGACATGAGTTGATATTGATGAGTATCAATCATAAACCGATTTCAATTCGAAAATAGAAAGTAAAATCAAACATAATGATATAAATCATGTACATGCTACTTTGGTCTTGTTCGCCTTCAATCACTTTAAATAATTACCAGGGTGATAATTCTATGCAATTGTCAACAAACATCAACAGACATAGCAGTTAATAATATAGTATATACTATATTTCCAGTTTTATGTTCAACTCTCATTACAGGCCACTTGGCCCAGATGTTTCTGCCATGCCCAGTGCATGTAGACGTCCCATTGCGACAATTAATGGCCATTTCATGACAATTCATCAATCCAAGTCAGGAATGGGGAAAAATTACGGATAAACTAGGAAAACGCTATAAACGCGTTGTTAGACGAGCGGAAAGTAATAGTATGTCGACTTCTTTGCCAAATTTTTGCCTAAATTCGCTAATTGGGTGACATTTTAGTTATAAATGGGTAAAAACTGCTTCGAGTAGTACCAATTTAGCACATTCCAAGTTTGTTCTTCGAAATTGCTGACCCTATCAAGCTGAGAATTTCCAGAAAAGTGTATCAAGATGTAATTCAACTTCACACAAAATTTCATCTCTTTGGAAAATAAAATTTTTTCAATTTTTTTTCCGCCGTTTTATTCTAATGGGTATTTTCGAAATTTCTAAAATTCATAAGAATGAAAGTTATCACCCGATAATTTCACAAAACTATACTGATCTGAGCTAGATAAGGAACCATGAGGAGAAAAAGTTTTAAGTTGATAGCTGTAGCCGTTTGACCTGTGGAGAACTGACAAAAAAACATAAAAAAAACATAAAGACGAAAACCAATTTTTTTCAGTATGTCAAATTGAATCTTCGCTAAAGCTCGTATGATGATGGGATGAACAGTGATGATTCATAGAAGAAATGGATAAATAAGACTGAGAATTGTTTTGGTGTAATCGTGATTTTTTTCAGTTCTGAAAAAGTTTGTCATGGATATTTATGACACCTTATTCATTGGTGAAAATTATGAATAAACAATAAAATGAACAGTGATGATTCATAGAAGGAATGGACCGATAAGACTGAGATTTGTTTTGGTGTAATCGTGATTTTTTTCAGTTCTGAAAAAGTTTGTCATGGATATTTATGACACCTTATTCATTGGTAAAAATTATGAATAAACAATAAAATGAACAGTGATGATTTATAGAAGAAATGGAGCGATAAGACTGCTTCCACATAATAGTCTTGAATTTCAGTTAGTCAAAACACCTATAGCAATAACACCTCATCGTATCTTCTCGTCATCTCATCTATCATTCACCGACGCCAATAGATCCTGAATATCATCGGAGTACGACGATGAACTCATTGACCGTGAATCGAAATGTATAATTCGTACCTTTGTGTTGTTTGTTCATATTGAAAATAATACATTTGCATTCTGAATTATAATGGATACCGGTACCTGTATTATTCGAAAAAACAGGAATGAATGTTTTGAAAACTGAATTGAAATTGAAAACTGATGATGAATATTAAAAGTCTCATACGTTTAACTCCATTCGATGATAATCGCATAATGTTTCACCTTTCACCAATGAAAAATATATTGTGGATAATTTTCGTGGTCTCACTGGAATCATTGAATCATCAGTGTAAATTATAAGTGATACTGATTCTGATAATTTGATTAGTAATATTAGTGAGGCGATGAGGTGAAAAGGTATTTTGCCTCAAGTTTCTCTGGTCACTGAATGTGCTCTAAACAAACTTACAAACGAACCAAGTTTCAAACCTCGGAACTTTGACTTTCAGAGTTGACAAAACCAGGAAGTATTCTATAAAGCGAGGACACAAATAAAACGACACATTTTCATGGCTCACGAACGTGGCACACTGAGAATGAAGCTCGCTTTTTTCAATCCACTAAGGTCAACTGGAAGATTCTACTACACATCGGGACTTTCCACACGAATTCAATATATATGTATATATAATATGGTATAATATAATGTAATATATAATGTAATTATTTGATATATAATAATATTTTCAATTCAATATATATTTAATATTCATGATATTCATTCCGCATGAATATCATATCAGAATAGAATGGAATAGAAGCGTCTTCATTTTGTTTCCATATAATACTGATCACTGATAAAACCTTCGCGATCTTATCTGTAATATCGCATCAATTCGAAAATCCCGATTTCACTAACTCACTCTGAAAATTAATATTCAGTTGTCTCTTCATACATCTATGATTATAATAATTATGCTTCACATTAATTTCAGCACAAATAGTGTGTCGAGGATCATTCCATCCAAATTTTAGGAAACAAAAATCACCTACTTACTGATCAATCAGTTGTTTTCTATGAGAATCTTCCTTGTTGTACTCCGTTCAAATGATCCTACCCTGACATTTTCATGGCTTCCATTGAGAAAACATTGTCAATATACTGATTATGAGAACAATTTCATGCCAATATATTTATATAAATAATTTCAAAATCTTTATTTCGAATCACGAATGTTGGTACGAGTTTGTCCGCACGAGTGATAGTTTGGTTCGTATTTTGTTCCAATCCATACTTACGAATCACAACCAAATCGTCTGATGTATAAGATGGTGGACATATTCAAGAATAGGCTGCATCGAGCTGGTATGTTCTCGGCCATTCCGTGTTTTGAAGGAGATCGAGATAATTTTGATGGAGACAATCTAGTGGAGTAACACAATTCGTCCAACCCTTTGCTGAATCATGACTCTACATGGACAAACTTATTGATACAATGGTGCAATACATGGTCATATAACAAGCAGTTTGGACAGTTTAACTGTCGTGACGTATTGGTTATATACCCTACTAAAGCGATGAGGCACGGTTCGATTTTCTCCCGCACTACATCTATGAGAATTTCGATTGGAAGGCGTTTCACCATGGGTTATTGATTAGAAAGACCACTTTTTTCAGTTCCGACATTGAAAGCGTTTTTTGTTTTACTTTTTCCAGAAACATTTTTTCTTTGACTTCACAAATCAGCACAGGGTCAACTGGTTTCACCCAATCAAGTAATCAATCCATAGTTTGATTTGTATCAATAATGGTTATCATAATGATCATTATTAACATAATTTCATTTCAATTTTCTTCGGATTGATCAGTACATTATGATATTGTTATCTCAAGTAATATATTAATATACGAACACGATTCGGGATAAAGATTTGTCATTCTGAAAATGAAAATGTGATAAACTTGATCCAGAATTTGTCACATTGTTTCAGAAAAACAAAATACCATTAAAAAAGTAGCACGTTATTTTCCGTTCCGGTTAGTTACGTGAACCATTCAGAAACCCGTGACTTCTTTGACTTTCTCAAGTATCTTACCGGGGGGGAAAATACCGTCCAACCGTATTAATTTCAACTTTGGATGGAATGTATCTCTTGAACATAGCCAGACCTGTATCCCATTGTAATGCATCACAATAACTCTCTAAGTTACAACAACCCGTAATGGTATGCATGTAATATAATATGTGGATCTAATATTAATCAAACCCACGACAGGACCGATTATTAATTAGTCAAAATGTTGATAAGCATCATTAGTAATCGGCTACACATAGCTACAACGACAATGCAGTAAATCCACTAATTACATTGTTATATTTGATCCGGCTAGATTAATTCACTATGACTAATGTATTGAGAGATCTGGATATTACAATACACTGTTTGCACTCGTTTGTTTGTTTGTTTGTTTGTTTTGTTTGTTCATTTGTATCGTGTAAACAATACAGGATTTGTATTGTTTTCGTCGCGCTAACGATTCCCTTGTGTACCATGGGAACGAATAAGCGGAAAATGAATAAAACATTTTAAAGCGGTACGAATAGGAGCTCACGTGGTTGAATGATATGATGAATAAGAACGTTTTTTGAAATGATTTTAATTCAGATTTTCATCACAAAAGCATGTACTTATAGCTCGAATGAGCCTATCATGATATTACCATTATTTTGAATATAATTTCTCGTTTAGAATTGAACATATTCAGAAAATGTTATGTGGAAAAGAAGAGAGAATAAAATAGAGAGAGAGAGAGAGAGAGAGAGAGAGAGAGAGAGAGATAGAGAGAGAGATAAAGAGAAGCCTGTATATATTCATTCATATTATATTCTTATCAATTTCCTGTCTTTTTATCACGTAATTAATCCAACATGAAAACCTTTCTTCCTGACAGTAAATTTGCATGTCAATTTCACCTGTCATTTTCCAAAGTGACATTTTTATCAGCGTACTAATTTACAGTTTGGTGTTCCATAAATTGTGCGACAAAAGACTAAACTCTAATAGGACGGCATCGAGTTGTGTATAATATACTGGCATCGGGCGATAAATAACGTTGTAACAATAGATTACCATAAAAAAGGAGTTTGCGTGTTACTGGATCGTACACTGTTGTCGACGTAATGAAGTCGAGTATGAATTTAATGGAATCGTATCAAATAGGCTGGTAGCTACATTTTAGACCTGGTTTGGAATGAAATATTTCTTCATTGGGCTGATTCAAGATTCGATGTTCGAAGTGTGTTTTTTTTCGTTCATTTTCTGTGTGATTAGTCGGTTTTGTTTGGCAAAGAGAAAAACATATTGTTCCAAAAAAATCTAAAGCTTCATTGAATACGAAATATGATCTAGAATGTATCTTTGGTTGTACTTTTTTTCACAGTTGGCTTTTCTCCGATGTTGAAAACATTTCCTGATACGTGTATTTTGTGATTTTGAAATGTCACATTCATTGGGATTGAATAGAAGAATAATGGAGGAAGCGTGATAAATCAAATATTTCTTATCACGAAAATGATTCCAAGAATATGTGACTATTCACGAATAAGATGGAAAAGAAAAATGTTTGGAAAAAAGTCATATTTCCGAAGTCTCACACAGCTAGATATGAATCGGAAGGAAATATAGTACAAATTATCGCAGGCCAAATATTGGAAAATCACTCAGATTGTAGAGATCATTTCAAAGTTATATTGAGAATATTAGATGATATAGGCCACTATTAAAACATGAACATTCAACCCATATGACATATCACGGTATATGAGTGACTCTCTATTCCTCATTACTGTATTTTTCTCCATAGCGAAGTCTATTCTCAAATATGTGATCGGCTGGGGTAGAAATATAGAACAAATATTCGATAATAATCTTTTTTTTTTTTTTTTTTTTGATAACATCGAAACTTGATACAAAATCATTGTTCCCCAATTAAGGCTAAGGATGAAAAGTGGGATCGTTCGGACGGGGCACCACAAAGGCGATCTTACCACCCCATTTTAATTATTTGAAATCAATGAACTTCAACTCCAGGACTGTGCTGTTGGTGATCATGACTACAATAATAATCATCTGATAATTTCTAATAATCATCAATCATGTAACGTATGATGATTGAAATAATCCATGAAAAATGCAGACATCATTCTTTATACTTGTTTTTATCAACCACTTGGATAAGAGAATCGAGTTGACTACACTTCATTGAATCTTCAAACTCAAGTTCACAAACATCATCAGGAATTCAAAGATTGTAATTGACAGAAATAGACTTACCGCAACAAAAGAAATGAAGACATTCACACTTTGAATATAATAAAAAAAAAACACGAACTTGACTTTGGATCCTGACCAGAGCAGCACATTCTGAATACGAATTGGAAAATGGATTTGTATTAATTTTGTATTTGCATTTAACTTACTCATTACAGATTGTTTTTAGAACAGGTGGTAATGATTACTATCATGAAATCAAAGGAAAACAAACATACAAGCTGGAAAGGAGTTCAAGTGCATTCAAATTATCCAGCCGACAGAGAATTGTGTTCCATGAGAGAGTACGTGCAGCTTGCAGGAATAAGTACATAGCTAATGATGAATGAATCATTCCTATTTTGAGACAGATATTCGTTTCATGAACATCACTGGATCAAATTCCACAAATATTACTGTAACTCTTTTATATCTGACAAACTTTAAGTACAAGTGAGATTGCAGTGAGTTCTTCGAATTAATTATACCATCATTATCATAATTATCATCATAAATATAATTGATTATCACATTCATATATGAAAAGAAAGAAAATATATATATATATATACATATCATCATATCACCATCAATATTTACCATATGAGTTATTTATATATATATGAGTCATCTATGTTCGGAATATCATAAATCTGCAATAGATTATATGAAATTGACACAATTATACATTCAATATTTCGTTATTATTGTCGGAATTAGTGTGATATGGTTACATGTAATTACTATCATGAATATGTTTCAGAATAAATCGAGATCGCACCACTATTGACCCATGTTTGATGATTGGAGAAACACAGGGGGAATGAAGTCACCTTCGTGGTACCCGTCCGAACGATCCTATCTTTTGATCTCAGCCTTGATTGAGAAACAATGATCTTGTATCCAAATTTCATGTGAATGTGAAATTGAAGGTGATAATTAGGATTAGGTCTATGATCGATATTGATTACCTCAGAATTTAGAGAAGAAGTCTACTTATACTCGATACAATTTGGTATATACTCTTTTTTTTTTCGGATTCTATCAATAGTACTCAGTCTATATTATCTCAACATTTTCAGGATGATGCCTTCTTGCATATAATTATGAAACAATTGATGACTAGTGATTGACCCGCCCACAAACGTCACAAAACAGAACATCCAATCAAATGAGCTTTGTTATGTGGGGAATTTCACATTCACCTATCAGAGTATCTCTAAATGCCCACATGAAGTTATAGATCCAGGTGGCCTGGCAATTTGCCACGCCTATCACTGGTGTTCAATTTCAATCAACCGGATTCTTATCACTTTTAATCACCACAAAAAAATGGAATCAAATCCATATGCTCACTCGATATGATGATGATTATGATAACTTCATCAAATCCAGCCAACATGCGGATAAATCTTCCTATGTAGGATTCATAAGATATTTCTTCCATTAAACATTATTAAATTGAAAATTATCATTAAATTTCCTGTACATTGATTTGACATGATCGTATATGTATGAAGATGAATGAAATAAGTATGGAATGTGGATTCGATTAAACATAGATGCTGTATTGAGCATTCAATTCTATCATGTTTTATCATTTCTGCATTCCGGAAGTAATTTTTGCACTTTTACAAAACACTGAACGACATCAACTTGTCCAGAATGTGATACGCTCCAGAGACGTTGATGCACTTCAATGCTGACACTGCTTGATACGCCACACGTTTTCTGATTCTGCTCCTCATGAAAGCGAGTTCGTGAAGCAGTTTCGACTATTTCTGTACTTTCGAGAACCTGGCTCCTCCACCAATATCCTCACATATATATATATATATATATATATATATATATATATATATATATATATATATATATATATATATATATATATATGAATATATATATGTATATATATGAATATATATATATGTATATATATATATATATATATATATATATATATATATATATATATATATATATAAATATATATATTCATATATATATATATATATATATATATATATATATACATATATATATATATATATATATATATATATATATATATATATATATATATATATATATATATATGTATATATATATATATATATATATATATATATATATATATATATATATATATATATATACATAACTATAGCCTCACCATGAATTCAATGGCATATTTGCCAACGTAGTCACAAAACTATTTGTTTTTTCTTTTCGACCATTGAGAGTGAACTGAAAAAATCTCGAGTTTTCCAGAAGTGGTATGAAATTGAGTTATTTGTCACGCTCATTCCATTATTTCACATACAACGCATATTCTATGTCTCACTGTACTTGTGGGTAACCATTTCGGTTCGATGATTTTATTACACGTGGATTGGTGTTTCTATATAAACGCGTAGAAAATGTGTGTATTTTACAAGATACACAAAACCCAAGACCAACAAGAAATTTCACATAAATGTTATACATGACTTTACGTGCAAATAGCGCTCGCTGCTCACAGCGTTACAGAAGGTAATGTCACACTCGAAATTGGTCGTTTCTTAAATTAAACTTCGAATTCGAATATAATTCGGAAATATATTCTACTGTTTTTTTGTGTGTGAGAGTTTGAGTGATGTTCTCATGTACAGAACATACTTCGCTTTCTAACTTCAGTACGTATGTTGTTATTCGACATTCTGTCCTAGATATATCAAGATTTCAAGAAGTGATCGCCCAAGTCATGTGACCACACGGGTACGTACGCCTAAAGCTGAAATGGTCACCATTTTAATTGCAGGTCAATTATCTGTGCACTCTGTGTAGTCATCCAACTGATATTTTATCGGAGTGAACATGAAATTGATCAAGAAACTATATTAATATATGGTCACATCACCGGTTCTTGAACACGTGAAATTGTGAAATATAAAAAAGTTTTAGATATTCGGAAAATATAAATATAAATCACTTCTATAGGAGAGAGTTGTTTAGAAAAAAGGTGATAATTTTATCAACAATCGTAATTCATATAAGAATTATATGAGATTGAATCAATGAGGAATAATGACATGGTGATTTGAACATTCAAAGAAATTATCATGGTATTCCTGTTCACAGAGGATACTCACAGTAATACACAAAAACACGGAAATGAAATGAAACGAAAAAATAATGATGAACATAAACTTAATTTTTGAGTAGAACTCATGAACCAATGATAATTTTAACGTATATGTGAACACTGAATCATTAACACGATCCCCTCACTCTCTCTCGCTCTCTCTCACACTCGTTCTCTCTCTCTTCCTCTCTATCCTCCTCTCCCTCTCTCACACACACGCAACAATACCTGCCATCCCATCCATGTATATTTAACAGTGTAACAAAAGAAGAGTGACGTAAACAAATGATGTGCAAGTGAGAGAGAAGACAGTAATGTCTGTCTTCACTTCACAACGTCAGTGGCGGCTCACAAATATGATATACCAGTAATACGTGTTCTAATAATCATCGAAACTAAACATTTATGTTCAAATATTTGTGAAAAGGAATGGACTATGTTGAACCACTATGGTGCGATTTGACAAAAACTTGACTATGATCGAGGGGAATTAGGAAGTCGCTGCCTGAAATTTTTGGAAACATAGAACATCATTGGATGAGCGAAGCGGAGACTCAATTTCACCATACCCGAAAAAATAAGTGCCCGTTTTCTTTTTTTTGCGCTCCACAGGTCAAACGAGAATTCAAAATCAGTTGAAACTTGAAATACACAAGTGTCCTTATACAGTTCGATGCTGTAAAGTTTCGAGGTGCAATCAATCAAGCCACTTCTGAGAAATATAATTTCAAAATTTTCAATAATCCCCCAAGAATAACCCAGTGGAAAAAATTCGACAGAAATATTTCTTTCGAGAGAATTCCAATTCTCAAGGAATTCCAATATGATCATTGTACACCTCATCACAAACTTTCAGTACAATCAAATCAGCCGTTTCGATGTGGAAAATATATAATCAATTTTATAAAATCACTCAAAACTATTGAGAGACCAATTAAATCCAAGCAACAGGTATCACCAGTCGATGGAAAACGGATAGAACAAAGCATCTTTCATTATCATAGAAATTCATCAGGAAATAGGATGGCAGTGACGTGATTGTTTGGATCTCAAGGTGTATATATAAATATATATATATATATATATATATATATATATATATACATATATTTATATATATATATATATATATATATATATATATATATATAAATATATATATATATATATATATATATATATATATATATTTATGAATATATATATATGTATATATATATATATATATATATATATATATATATATATATATATATATATATATATATATATATGTATATATATATATATATATATATATATATATATATATATATATATATATATATGTATATATATATATACAGTATGCATGAGTTATTGAGTGGCAATAAAACTGATTAGTATCATGATCATCATTGACCAAACCATTAAATTGACGTTCGAGGAGTGAAATTCTCTGTTTTGATCCACAGCAAGAGCTCACTCGTCACCATGGCAATAAGGAGTGAGAGAAAACATAGAACACGAGAATATAAACAGCTTAAATGGTCGATATCATTCTTATACTCATTCGTTGATCCAGATCATCTGCTTGTAGGTGATCCGTTTAGTCAAGGGGATTCTCTTGTTAAAGATCCCTACCCGATGGCAACCAGAGAAATAAGTATATTTTCCGTCAGGACGTCAGCGAAAGGCTTTTGTAGTTGGTATATGTGTTTTGTGTACGTTATCATGGTGAAAGTATTTTGAGAACCTGATTCACACGGGTCGGTGATCAAAGATGACATTAAAATCAGCTCTGGATCTTTTGATCAGCATCGTGGTTACAATTTCAGTGTCTATGAAAAAATAAACGATCACACTGACTTCCCATTTTGATATATCATATTGATATTCTACCATACCACTCGGATAATATTTTATTTGTTTAATGAAAAGTCCGCATTGAGGTTGTGAAGGTTACCAAAATATCAGGTGTTTCTGTTGATCACAATAATGATATGATTTATAATTTAATTGAAAATAGAATATTATTTGATTTATAAACATTTCTGACGAATAAAGTCCGCATCCAGTGACGTAATTTCGTATCTTGTACTATTCAAGTTTCATTTTTTCATATATATTGGGTTTAACGACGCACTGTAATGATGACTTAGATCTATTGGCGTCGGATGGATGATTAATGAGATGATGGGATGATGAGATAAAGGTTCTATGGGTATGTGAAGGATAGTTGGAAGTAAGCAGTTGTGGCCTATATTGTGGGAACCATCCTGGCATTAGCCTGGACTACAGAGGGAAACCACGAAAAAAAACTTGTGAATATGGACGGTAGTGGATATATCAAACCGGGTCCGATATACCCACTGCTTCCCGGGTCACATGAAGCAAGTTCGTTAACCACTAAGCTGCATGTTTCATGTTCGATCATTTTAACTGGAGAAATCTCTCTCACGTTATAGTTTCTTTTCCCCGCGACCCTCACCGAATGAATCTCTCACTAGTACTGGCTATCTCCCAGAGAGTAGAACTTTGAATGGTGCATAAATGTATGAATTCTGACTAAAGTAAGAAATCTAAAGTAATAGGCCTATCAGCCTAAAGTAAGAAACAATTGACCATTGTAGATCGTCCGCCCTCGTGATGTCACAAAATATAAAAACCAATCAAGTGGACAGTGAACGGGTCCACCAATTCAATTCGGTTTTCTGATATTCACGATTTTATCCACAAACCACAAACTTTAACAACCTATTCGGTTTTCATGGCGTTCATAACGACTGAGCTCTATTGGCATCGTTGGATGAGAAATGATATTGAAGATAATTTCATTGTGAGTGTATTGGATGTCGAGAAGTAAGCGGTCGTGCCCTGTTGTTTCTAGTAGCTCACTCACTATTCACTATAACATCAGAGACAAACTTTAATCCATGATGATGGTCGATCATTGAAGGAATTGAATCCGGTCCACTTAATAATGAGAGTTAGCTAGCTAACTCGCTAGCTAATAGCTAGCTATTAGCTAGCTATTAGCTAATATATATTATATATATATATATATATATATATATATATATATATATATATATTATATATATATATATATATATTAGCTAGCTAGCTAGTCAATATATATATATATATATATATATATATATATATATATATATATATATATAAATATATAGCAATATATATAGCTAGCTAATATATTATTTATAATATATAAATTATCATTATATTAATATATATATTATCATTTTAATATATATAATATCATATCATAATATTATCATATCATGATATAATATTATTGATATATATATTATCAATATAATTTAATTATATATTAATATAATATATTGGCTATATATATATATATATATATATATATATATATATATATATATATATATATATATATATATATATATATATATATATATAGAGCTAGCGAATATTTATATATATATATATATATATATATATATATATATATATATATATATATATATATATATATATATATATTCTACCCATCTCAGTGAAACATTATCCCCCTAACTATAATTCCCCTACCTATATTCGGATCTCCCATCAACGGATTTGACAGCCTGCTCCCCCTCATTTCCCTCGCCTATACGCCACTAGTTGTCACACTGGCTGGGGAGAGCTGAGGGGATGGGGAATGAAGTGAGCTATTTTCACCTGTCATTAAATTAGCCGTCGAGCTTATCAACATGTTCCCTGAGGATAATGTTAAAACACGTGACTAAGTATCATGTAGTCGTGGCTAAACCGTCAGACAGTTACGTGTGAATGCTAGACTTCACACACCCACACACCTGGGAGCAAGACTTCACGTTATTTCACACAACGGGCGCGTTTTTTTTTTTCACTTTTTTTCTGACACTAATTGGGAATACTGTTAGAGAGGCTGGAGGCTTCATTTCTGTACGTTGGGGCTGACGTAAGTGCTTGGTTATTTAATCTGACTGTGGTGTCTTTAGTTTCTAATTTATGAATATGGATGATAATAAAATCCATTCTTTTGTACCTAAAGTGTGATATCTATAGGATATCAAAAAATATGACGTAGATTCCACTCATCTTTATATTCATAGATGAAAAATTTAAGATACAGTGGTCATATTGAGAGTGATTTCTCATTTATGAATGAGTTGAGATGGAAATCCATTCTTTAGAACGTGTAGTATGATATATTTATTGGATATGGAATGGTATGACGTAGATTTCACTCATCTTTATATTCGTGGAGAGGAAATTGAAGATACAGTGGTGAGGATTGAGAGATCTCTCACGACAGTCATAACGTGGACAATAATGAGACAGTTTCAACACGTGGCTTTTATATGAACTGAAAATTTTAATTTTCATGTGTTCTCGGATAAGAGAATGCGAACACCTCCATCCTATCCTCATGGAGCTTTGTCCTTGTGTGTTTGTAAGCACTGCACAGATCGAATGGTTTGACTGATCGACATGAAACTTCTTTCAGTACACTCAAACTCATATAATTGAAACTGTATAGTTTTGGGGTCATATCGGTTGAACTATTTCTGAGAAATATCATCTCACAGTTTATGAGAACTTCATGAGATTTGATTGGGCGAGAAAATTTGAAGAATAAAATCACTCAAATAATTTTTTCTGAATTTGTACACAATAGTGATAGAAATTATCACAATTGCATGTGCAATTCGAACCAACTTTTCAAAAGAAAATAATGTTATGGATGTTTTATATTTAAATATATCGAAATAATAGCAAAACCATCGCACAGGTACAAGGCTTCCCAGATTCGATAGTTGACGAAAACAGTATATTTTACCAGAGTCAATTTGTGTGGAGTTTTTGATTAAGAATCATCCAGATGCATTTCTTAGCTCACTACGCATATGCTGTGTTTGCCTGGTTCATGTGAATATTGTTTAGTGTACTGAATTGAGCGATTACTGAAATTGATCTCATCAGTTCTTAGATATGCCAAGATTGAATATAACGAGTTCTCTTATTGGAATTGTGAATATTGGAAATCTCAAGCTTTCTGTGACTTCTACTCCTTGATATTTCTGAAGAGATGGATAAAAACAAACATCACTTTATGTAGAGAAAGTTTTTATTGACGAATGTCCGCAAAATGAATACCAGAATGTTACAGCTTGATAAAATCGATACATTGGTAAAAAATTTACAAAAGTGTGAATGGAAAATTTCACACACCCTAACAATCAAATCATCAAATGATAGTGAGCTAATCTGATGACATGAAGCAAAACCAGTGAAATTGAATAATATTACAAGAATTGTGCTCTGGAATTTTAGTGACAATTAATTCAATATGAATGTGAAATTACATCATTTATAGTAACTTTTCCTAAATGAGGATAACCTTACTTTATTGTAACATTATTCCAACATTTTCAGTGATCGTTCCGTGAAGCTTTGTTATATTCGAAAATAATCCAAGTTTAGAATATTGATTCTCATCAAAGTTCTTGGCTCTGTGATTCAGAATTCCTTAAGGATCCAATTATGTTTGGAAGCTCGACGCTCTAGCCACTTCAACTGCATGCATCACTTCTTCAACGCACATGTATTCGAAACGGAAATTGGTAGATTTCAGATTGTATTTTTGTAGGAATATTTTAATGAATATGTGTGTTCATAATTGGTTCAACAAATGTTCTTATTTTGTTCGGTTTAATTCACAAATGAGCTATCTTCAACTTTCAATGTTGGACACTCAACTTCATTCGCGCATTTTATATTTTTCAAGTGTGACTGACAGATGATACATTTCAATAGAATCTAAGTCTGAAATCAGTTCTTATATCTCTTTCTATGTCGTTTATGAAGCCAATAAATAATGCAGACCTGAGTACTGTATCCTGATTCTTTTCAGAATTAACTGTTAGGTTGGAGTCTCACATAATACATGAGTGTTTGTGAACGTCTTTTCACTTACCAATAACGATCAACTCAATTTGTGTTATTTAGACGATGACTTCTCATTCCCCAAAACACACAAGTGATGTATAGGACTACAATATAGATATATTCAACATCATTTCTCAGGACTGAAAATAAGGAGAAAAAGGGACTGATTAAAATAAATACAGAATACATGATGATATAAGACCAATCATATTCATACCTATCAAAAAATACTTGATATAACAAGAGGTTTTCTGAAAGAGATGCTTATCGAAGGAGAAATATAAATAGAGCGTAAGTAGAATTTCACGATTTCAGAGATGAATATGATAAAACTGACGAAGAATTCAATAAAATTTTTATTTGACAGAGCAATACTGTTATTATTAGTATGTTATTTCAGAGAATACAAATGAAACAATAATTATTTCTCAATATTAAAACTCAAATGAACACTATTATCATCACTTGCTCATTCGTAGCCCCGAATATAATGTAGCTGTTGGTGGAGCCATTAAGCCAACAATAATCACACATTCATTCTGTAACACGTACTAGAAGTTTGTACATAGATACCGCGATGAAACTCCAATATAAACACCGTATTTGCGTGTAATGCGTATCCAATGTGGTTATAGCTATGTGCTGAAGATCAATAACCGTTACTCCGCGCATTGCATGGTAATTGTGTACAATGGCCTGGTATTACAGAATCGTCAATAAGTAATGAATGGCTCACATTTGGATAGCGCACACAAGCGACAAGCCTGTGATGCAATACAATGATGTAATCACTGGACAGATTATGTAGACTAGTGGCTAGCATACTGCAACGATCAGTCAGGAGATTGGACTTCGATTCCCGCCATTGTTGACTATCCTGACATTTTTTTTTATTTTTTCTCAGTCTTCAAAACTGAGTGGATACTTTATTGAGACACTATGTGATGTAACATACTTTGAAACTATAAATAAGATGTTCCGACTCGCGTCTTTAGAGTGAAATATTTCCGGGGTAAGAATCTGAGTCCAGGGTCGCGATTGCCTGTAGCGCAACTATCGCTTTCATATTTAATTGAAATGCTATACAATGCCACCGGCACCCTAGCCACTCTAATCTCCATGTATGGTTCATAAGGAATCCGCTGAATCACAACAGGCAAATGAGACCTTTGGCTCTGAACTGACCGTAAGAAACCACAAATACTGTCCATGCTATTAGTTTGGGAGTCAGTACACCTTCTTAATATTAAGTTATGATGAAATATGTTGGTGTCACTATAATGCTTTCAAGCGTTCGATCATGCTTGGTATTCAATTTGACGAAATAACGGCTCGGTATTTGATTATGAATCATGAACGGTATCATATATCGAAATTGAAATAATGAAGTCACACAGATATTTTTCACAGATATTTTTGATACCTCTTGATTTATGAAAATGGAATATGTACAATGAGAAAAATATTAAAATCGAATCGTTAACCTCGGATTCAGAATTTCTCATATGTGTACAGCTGGAAATCTGTTTTCGAATCTTCAATAGTGAATGTTGAAATATAAGGTTTATAATTCCATACAGGTTGTTCATTCAATATAATCTCAATATTTTCATACATTTTGAACATTGTATGATTAAATACAAATATACAGCTGATAGTGTTGTTAGTTGTATATCTGAGAAAATCATACAATATTTTAGTTGAATATTTTCCACTGATATCATCTTGAATATATTAAAAATATATGTGTTCTATCCATATTCGAATGTTGACATTTCATACCGTTCAAAGTGATCACTGAATAAGTGATATTTCGCTGAATCGACTTCCTTCCAGTATTCACTTAAATGGAAGCTCGGTGAATGTCAGTCAGGAAAACAATCCCATGTCTCCCGATTGACGGCTCAGTGCTTCAGCGCCTAATCCACTCGTGTCATTGTGCACAAGTTGTGAATTCATTCATATAACAAACAAGTTCATTCAAAGAACAAACAAACCCCAGAATTAAACTGGTAACCACAAAATCAGTAGCTCGTCTGCAGCATAACCAAAACAAATATCACACAGCTGCGTTTGTACGACTGTAATATTTTGAGGATCAATGATTTTTCAGGACGAGATTCACGTTTGAAAGAAAACCACATCTTTCAAAAGCGTCAAGTCTTCGAAGTGGTAGTGAGTTTCTTTTTTTCCCACAATTGCATTACCACAAATCTAATTTCAGACACATTTCGAATCATGATGGGTCATTGAAGAGTAATTGGATGAGCGTAGCGAAGACTCAATTTCACTGTACTTGAAAAATCGAATGTGTTTTTTTTTTGTTCGCGCTCTACAGGTCAAACAGAAATTCAGATCATGATGAAACTTGGCACACACATGAACCCCTTTCTGACTTGATGCTGTAAAGTTTTGAGGCAAAATCGGTTTAACAATTCTTGAGATAAATCATTTTGAAGTTTTCAAAACACCCATATGAATAAGCCAGGCGGAAAAAATGACACAGTGAATGTTCTCCGAAATTTCTCAAATTTTTACAGAACTCGAACAACATAATAATACACATTATTCCGAACTTTCACTCAAATCGCATCAGCCGTTTCGATGTAGAAAATATATAATGTAATTTTTGTGAATCACTCAGAGCTATTAAGATACCAATTAAATCCAAGCCACAGGTGTCGTCTCTTAACTGTAACGATTAAAACAAAGCCTCCTTTATTATCATAGAAATCAATAATGAAAAATAAGATGGCAGTGAAGTAATGGTTTGGATCTCAAGGTGTATATATATATATATATATATATATATATATATATATATATATATATATATATATATATATATATATATATATAATAACCAATCCAAAGATGAGTCGATATATTCCAGCTCATCCATCAACGCGGCAACACATAACGCGTTTGCCTAGTTATCAATATCGACAATCTATATGGTTCTGGATTGTCACTTCACTGAGTAGATATCAATCTTCCAGCAAATTACAGCTTCTTCTCCTGTGGAGTATATGAACGTTATCTCTTCTCATACAATTCAATATCAGTATATAGTATATTTTAACAATATAATATCTCGTCATATATTATAACAATAAATTTTACCACAATATCATCAAATTTGTTTGTGATGAATAGCACGTTATATGAGAATGTCATCATCTTGTTCGAATATTCATAAACAATCCAAATATCTCAAACTCATATATCAACGTTCACATTCATTTTGTTCATTTTTTCAATCATTATCCGTATCATCATTTTTAATTTCACCAATTATCATTCCGATTTTATTTCGACCCTTCATCATTCCAATATACAGTTATCCAATCATGTATAATTTTTTTCCACGTGTTTTCAAATTAATTGCCAACAAGGACAATTTTTCAGCCAGAGATCAAGGAAGTTATATATATGATATTCATATATATATATATATATATATATATATATATATATATATATATATATATATATATATATAAATATATATATCATATATATATATATATATAAATATATATATATATATAAATATATATATATACATATATATATATATATATATATATATATATATATATATATATATATATATATATATATATATATATATATATATATATATGAAGGCCTATATATGTATACATATATATATATATATATATATATATATATATATATATATATATACATATATATATATATATATATATATATATATATATATATATATATATATATATATATATACGTTAAAATATATATGGATTTGATGGCATTGGCATTGGCAAAGAATTACGAATAGAGTCTGTATTTACTTCCATCGATCGTGAAAGTTCACTGGAGAAAATGGTTCCACCTTCTTCCAATCTACCAATGAGTGAATATCAAACATTCACATTTCGTTAATAATTTCGTGAGACATTCAACTTCAGTATTTCTAGTGAGTCTATAGACACGCCGAACGTAGCGCAGTGTTTCTAATTGCACGAAATATTATTTGCCAAGTGTCAAGATGTGATACCATGGCGTGCGTATAGACACAGTCAGTAGTGTGTTGCGAATAGCATCTGTTAATCACTGTATACACCCACACACGCTCTCTTCATCCATGTACACTCGCGGTCATGTAAAATTATTCATTCCGAAATTTGAATTTAAATTCAATCTACGCACATTTGAATGCTGATTGTTTCATTCACTATGCGTTAGGTGAAGATTTACATTGTCTTCAAGTTTTAGTGCGTATAACATCAATAATAGTTGGAACTATTCACGAGAATACAGTTTATTCGATAGTGATATGCATCATGCAAGTTCTTCAATAGCCCACTCAATTCGCTGAAAGAATCACCAGTGAATCATCATCAAGAAATATTTCAAGTTATAAAAATTTGTATTAAAAAAGCTTCATATGGAGTGAAGAAATGCTACTACAGATTAGATGCATTCTGTTGAATGCTCCACTTTCTCTTTGCTTTACTCATCATTGTTCTTTGTGTCTATTTGATTCAAATGTGTACAGTGCAAGTTATTTGCTATCTCTATCTGTGATTACTTATCATTCCACTGAAAAAATGTCGTTTCCATTATGTATATGATCAATCAATAAAGATAATGGGTCATCATTATAGAAGATGAATTCTTTGAAGAGAGTATTATCATTCTATTCTACAGGTAAACCGTCGATTGATTTTGTGGAATTTCTACAGTGAAAAATCCCCTGTAATAATGTTAATTTACTGGAGAAAAATGATAAGAAAATAATTATCACGGTATATTCTCTACATCATGCATTTCAGTGTAGCTTAATCGACTATTTTATGTGATAGCGACCGTACATAAGACTTGTTACGTCAGATGAGAGAACAAAACATGTAAGAAAATCAACAACATGTCAGAGTATCTGAAAATGAAGGGAAAATCGTTGCTTGAGCGCGTTAAACAGATGACTGATGTATGTATACAAAAGCTGTAAATAATGTATAGTCAATGACGTTGCATTATTAGGATGATACTTCGGATTAGTAAAAAAACGCATTCATATTTGACACAAACGAGACAGTTAAATAGTTAAATCAAATTGTGAAAAATATTTCTGAACATTGTGCAAATGAGCTATGAAAATCGAACAGATGGAAGAACAATTAAATATATGCGTATCTGAAACAAAACTTGAAACTGGAAAAAATGTCATGTACAATTTGAACGAATCTAAAATAGCAAGAATGAATTAAACACTGAAATAATGAATTGATATTCTTCCTAGTGTTGATGCAAGTACACTATTCAGTTCAACTTGTGGATGGATACATATTTTTGAAATCTTATGTCATTCTGATAAATGTGGTCAAACCAATCAGAATAACAATGAGTAGAATTGGATATTGTATACACAGGAAGATAGATCAATGAACCAGCCACGTTTAATTTCAATGATGTTATTATCCATGACAAATACAATACAATACAAAAATTACTTATACTGAATTAGGGACATATGAGTAGATATAAAATACAAAGATACAAAATATGAACACATCGAGTAATAATAATTCAGATTTGAAAAAATTGAAATGTTTTCTCATGGAGTATGGTAATTCGTCGCAAAATGTTCTATCCCATATCCTATACAATCTATCACACCTAAAAAGACGTGCGCATAAAACAAGAAAACACAACAAATCTTTTTTGAAAACATTGTTTAGAAATCCATTCCACAGTAGCAGAATAACTTTCCGATCTGAACAGCGTACCATTATTCGCTTGTCAATTGTTTGACACGAGAAGAAATTTACTTTATACACTCTCATCTGGGTGGTGTGTTGAGGACGAAGGGGAGGAGGTATCGACGCGATTACCCAATAGAAGTACAGATAATAAATCAGTTGCGTAAATACGTAACGTAAATGTTCAGAGAAGAGAAAGTGTATAATGAAGAAAAGGAAGAAACAATTTGATGAGGAATCAATTTCACGATTTAAACGAACTGATCGTTTAATGTAGGTAATTGCATTCAAACATCACTGTGCAGAATATTGAGGAACCTTCTCTTCAATTTTTTATAGTATGTTGCTGGATAGTAATTTTAACAATTAAAAAAACTGACTTAATCGAAAAGTGAACATTATTGAGATCATTCATTCATATGAGAATAATTATATTATTTATTCCAATTTAAAAGAATCATTGAGTCATCAATTCAATTATTGAATCATTGATTTTCAATCATTCAATGCCATTCAATCATTAAATCATTGATTATTGAGGATTAGGTCTTTTTAAAAATAACATCGAAACTTGATATAAGAATATTGTTCTCCGATTAAGGCATTAGATGAAAAATAGGGTCGATTAACGGACCACAAGTACGATCCCACCATCCCAAAAAATATTGGAAATGATATAACTCATTTAACACACAATAAATCTTGAGGCAATGAAACCAGGGTTGATAAACAATTCAAATATCTACAGTGAGGTTGAGAAAATCTTGCATCTGATTATGATCGTTAACTAATGAAAACCACTTATGAATAAGACGTCACATTTCGCATCATTATACAACATATAAGCTAGCGGAACTTGGGAAACCAAATCAGGGTACCTCTGAATGTTCTCATAATGTACACAGCTTTCCACGCCTATTCCGAGAGTGTCATGATAGTTAGCTTCATAAAGAAAATTTTCAATATTGAGGAATAATTATCCGAATATTTTGCATCTTTGAAATATACCGGGAAACTAGGTGATTCATCATGGTGTGTAATTATTGAGGAAAATTATGTGAGATATCTGAAATAATATTCAAGCAGATCAATATTCGAAGATCACACTGAATGAATTCATTTTTATGTGGCTTCATGAATAGAGCTCCAGTGACAGTTTTGGTACAACCGTGCATGACATTTGGTGTGCCGGGAACCCCTCAAAAATGCTATAGGGTAATGCTTACGTCACAAATCACATCAATTAAGGAATGTATCCCACGTGATAATCCGTGATCATGTGATCTGCCGGAAGAATCATTCGAATATGATTTCTGGAATTGATATGAGAATTTCTGGTTCTCTCTGGAATAAGGTGATAACATAAAGCGTCATCATTAATTCAAATCTATCACCAGGGTTGCCATTAACTAAATTAAATGAGTCGAAAATGAAGTCAGAGGCTTCATTGAAGAATATGAGTTTGATGAATGTTTTATCAGCTCCAATTCCAATGTTGATTGAATTCATCAATCAGACCATGAATGTGAATGCCATTGGTTTCCAATCTGATGAGGAATCAAACCAATATCGTGCGGGAAGCTACAGTGAACACTTGTGTGGTGTGAATTCCGATTCGAATCAAATGAATAAATTATTCACGAATTGATTGGAAAAAATATCCACACACCCACACATATATCCACATAACACAACACACATATAAATATATATATATATATATATATATATATATATATATATATATATATATATATATATATATATATATATATATATATATATATATATATATATATAGAGAGAGAGAGAGAGAGAGAGAGAGAGAGAGAGAGAGAGATAGAGAGAGAGAGCGGGGGGGAGAAGGATTCATGTATGTATATTTTCATTCCATAAGTTTGAGAATTTGTACTCCACTATGGTGAAGACAAAATGTATTTATTTGTCCGACTGGTGTATTTCGTAGTTCTTATGAACTAATTTTCGAACGAGGCGTCATAAGACGATCTAGTTTTTGCCCGAAAAAAAAAACATGATGGACCTTATTTGACAAACTCCAAATAGTTAGCCAATAACTTCAAAAATGATCAACAAGCTCAACCGATGTAAGCAAACTTCAACCCAAAAATAAATAAAATATCTACTTTTATTTTGTATCGGGCGAAAACAGTCGCACAAGTAAGTTTTGTAAGAGAAAATGTGTTACACGACAACGGCTTGCCATTTGCAGCGAAACTTTCCTTTCAACCAATCGACTGTCAGTGACCGCTGTTGTGTCCAACTGATGAGAAGAAGAATTACTGCTGGAAAACGGGAACAACAAAACCGTAAACAAGAGAAGACACGTTGGGAATCGGAGAACTGTTCACTGCTTCTCATACATCGCAAATCGAGTCTCGGCCGTTAAGAGTAGGCGTTACGGGTTGGTTAGAAAACAATGGAACTAACTTTCACTAAATCCCGAAATCCTATCGTCTTTGAATTGCTTTGAGAAGCAGAATTTGTATGATAACATCAAAACTTAATATACAGAATAATTGTTCCACAATTGAGGTGATGAGATATGAGATCATTTGAACGGAGCACCACAAGGACGATCTTACCAATCCGAAGAGAATTAAAAATAAGATAATTTATAGAGAAAACAATTGAACATTTGGTTGGTAATGATGCCAGGATCAGCAAAAAATTCCAACATTCACATTGGGGAGAGAAAATCTTGAATCTTCGTCTTCTCAAATTGTTAGACGAGCTTCAGCGAGGATTCAATTTGACATACGGAAAAAATTGGTGTTCGTTTTTTTTTTTGGTTCTCCACAGGTCAAACGGCTACAGCTATCAGCTTCGAACTTTTTACTATCATGGTTCCTCATCTAACTCAAATCTGTATAGTATTATGGAAATATCAAGTGGTACATTTTATTTTTATTAATTTCAGAAATTTCAAAATTACTCATCAGAGTAACACGGCGGGAAAAAATAGAAATATTTTCATTTAAAAAAAAAATGAAATTCTGTATGAAGTTGA
Source organism: Brachyptera risi (assembly GCA_964007535.1). Classification (NCBI taxonomy): domain Eukaryota; kingdom Metazoa; phylum Arthropoda; class Insecta; order Plecoptera; family Taeniopterygidae; genus Brachyptera; species Brachyptera risi. The sequence continues at coordinate 18,099,702 of OZ023333.1, read as the reverse complement.
ATTAAATTCTGATACACATTTCTGGAAATTCTCAGCTTGATCGGGTCAGCAATTTTGAAGAGAAAACATGAAATGTGCTAAATATGTACCACTCGAAGCAGTACTAATTTATAACTTAAATGTCACCCAATTGGCGAATTCATGCGAAACTTTGGCGAAGAAGTCGACATACTATTACTTTCCACTCGTCTAACAACGCGTAAATGGCGTTTTCCTAGTAAAACGCATCCATCTCAAGTATAAATACGCATCATGAACGATTCTCTTTCAATCACGACTCAATATAACAATGACCGAGATCTATTGGTGTGGAATGAATGAATAATGAGGTGTGAGAATGATGAGATGAAAGTTTCTTATGTTTCGGAAAGGAGAAGCGTCCCTGGTACCATTATGTAGGAACCATTATGGCCAGCAGTAGCCTATATGGTATACATGGAGAAACCACGGATTTCTGTGAAGTTGAATAGTGGAGAGTATCGACCCAAGATCCAATATGCCACTCACCTTCCGAGTCACATTGAGAGAGCGTGTTGATGCAGAGCTAAATGTGGTGTTAACTACGATCTTTGGCGTCGAGGAATGATGAATGAGGTGATGGGATGATGGAATGAAAAGTTATTTCATCGGATGTTTTGAATAGCGAGGAAAAATTCATGGTCCAATAGTTATCCCAATATGTCCATTAGTATACAATGAACACCCCGGTCAGACTGTTCGACCGTGGCGGAAATCGAATCCCGTTCTTATGAATGAGTGTAGTGTCCACACTTTCCAGTTTCAAGAAGTCACTTCTATAAATATCTATTGACTCTTCCTATATTAATCGATCAATATAAAATTGAACAATATATATTATTGAACAGAATGACAAAAATAGAGGTTAGTTCTTCGCCTTGTTATATCGCATTAGCTCTAACAGGTATGATGCTTTTAGCTGACATGTTTCTACTCTTGGTTGGTAAACCTTATCAATCAATATCAGTCTCAGTTTTGAATTCATTCTCACACAAAACGAGCATTTTCTTCTATGGCGGGTTGACATAGATAATTCAATAATTCCGTAGTTCATTCAATAATCAATTCTATTATATGATTGACATTTGTCTCATTCTGTAAAGTGAATAAGAATCATTCACAATTTATTTCTCGATTCGATTTTGAGATCCGGTGAGTTTTAGATTTGGGTTCAAATAGTTCTGGTTAGGTTGAGTGAGGAATGTTATCGATTGATTAGATTAGTTAGCTTTGGTTTTTCTTCAGCAGTTCTGATTGGATACCGTTTTCCCCACAATGCTATATTTCATATAAACTTGTAGTAAATATTTCATTTTGTATATTGATTCATCATCATATTCATGGATATCAATCATAGAGGGAATTAGGAATTAATTCAGTTTCAATTTAAGTTGACGTCTCCGATATCATACTCGGTACATGAATGAACATGGATGAAGAAATGAAACCTGCGAGTTGATTGAAATTGATTTGGGCTGCACAAAAAAAAAGCAAAAACAATAGGTATGAAGACATGAGTTACAACAGACTCAGGTGCAAATAATCGCAAATATGGAAACCAGTTCTTGTCACTAACTCACCAATTATAAAATGGTCGAGTGATATACTGGGAAAACGCTTTATATGCGTTGTTAGACGAGCGGATTGTAATGGTATATCGACTTTTTTGTCAAACTTTTGCCTACATTCTCCAATTGGGTGGCCAATTGGAAATTTAGAAAATTGGTAAAAACTGCTTCGAGTGGTACCAATTCAGCACATTTTATGTTTTTTCTTCAAAATGGCTGACCTGATCAAGCTGAGAATTTCCAGAAATGTGTATCAGAATGTAATTCAACTTGACGTAGAATTTCATCTTTTTGGAAAATAAAAATATTTTCTTTTTTTTTCGCTGTGTTATTCTAATGGGTATTTTTGAAATTTCTAAATTTCATGAAAATGAAAGTTACCTCCCGATGATGCCACAAAACTATACAAATCTGAGTTAGATGAGGAACTATAACGAAGTTTCAAGATGATAGCTGTGGCTGTTTGATCTGTGGAGAACTGACAAAGAACATAAAAAAACACATAAAAACGAACACCAATTTTTTTCAGTATGTCAAATTGAATCCTCGCTAAAGCTCGTATAATCACTTCCACATTCTTTTGAAGCCATCATAATATATTTGAATCTTTCTGTAGACACAGTTTAATCTGTCAATTCATTAAATGTATGAAGATAAAAGTGGTCTGAGACAGTCTCAGGAGTTTTGTATTTCTCAGCAGAAAAGAGAAGACATTGTTGTAATTTATAGCTATCTGATACACTCTTAAACACTTCGTATAGGCAATAAGATTGATGATTCGTGGGTGGGAATTGCTTCAGCAATATATTGCCGACTTATCGGATGAAATAACTTAGGTTTGGGAAGTAGGCCGGATGAAAACAGAGACAATATTGCTTGGATTTAGAAAATCAATTGTCTATAATAAATATCATCGTTTGGAATGTGTTGCCGAAAGGTTAGTTGGCGACACTTTCCGGTATTGGATGTTGGTAGAGTTGCGATCCTTCAAAGTGGTCGTTCCAACCTCATCAAAAATGTATCCTAAAGAAAATATACTGTTATAATATGCAATAGAACTAGAAGACAATTTGCTCCCTCACTTCTCGCATAGTCTAAACAAACATTAGAGATTGAATGTGGTCAAATTCAATTTAAATTTTATTCCATATTACATTTTTGAATAAAACCATCATATGTAACCGTTGGTGCATATATTGCATCGGATTATTTGACGGTTTGGACTTTTTTTGATTATATAAAATTCAAATATATTATTTGGGTTCTCTCAGTGCCGGTAAAGTGACTTTGACCCCCTGGTGTGACTTTATCCTTTTGTTAAAAAAAGTTTCAAACTGCCACAAATGAGAAAGTTTGGATTCTATCGTATCTATTCTGATACGTATTTTGATTTTGATATGTATCTATATTGAGATACCAAAATAATGGATACGATAAAATCAAAACTTTTTCATTTGTGACAGTTTGAAACTTTCTCCAACAAAAGGACAGAGTCACCCCACTTTACGGTAAATTAGAAAAAAATAACAATGAATTAGTCTGCAATTGATGGAACTCGTCCACACATCCAGCGTCATCTCAGATACAGAAGAAAAAATATCATGAAGATGAATAATAGATACAAAATATTATTTTTTACTGTACCTCATGGGTTTCACAAGTGTCTATATGACTCTCATCGTAAAAATGTGGGATAGGATAGTTGGAAGGAAGCAGTTGTGACCTATATTGTGGAAATCATCCCGGCATTAGCCTATACTGAAGAGGGAAACCACGAAAAAAACCTGTAAAGATGAGTGGTGACGGGGATCGAACCAGATCCGATATGTCCTCTAATCTCCCGGATCACTTGTGAAGCGAGTGATTTAACCAATCAGCTACATGTGAAAGAATCTCAATGAATCTCGTGTACTGTACACGGAACACATGTTGACATCTCAAATATTCCAAATGAAAATATGACATTTCAAACCTAGACATTAATCTCTGAGTGATAATCATCAGATCTCCTCCAGTTGTACACTCAACTGGATCAACCGCCTGTTTTTGCGCTCGTGATAACTTGAAGTGACGTCATCTCTGAGCACTTGATCACGTGACTGAGTGAATGGAAGTCTCGTCTCAAGATATATCCGTATCAACTAACAAGACAACTTTTAATGACAGTTAGTTCTCCTACTTTCTTGTGGATAATAGACTTCGTTTTAATGAGAGATTATTTACTGCTCTCTATCCATCATTTATGTGCATTGAATGGATTGAATGAAATGAATCAGTCTGGTGCGAATATTCTCTACAATCCCCAATATTTGGAAAAAAAAATTCTATATATATTTCTCCATAATTTCTCAAACATAATTACAGCATTATTGAATAAAATGGTTCAACTTTTAGGACTAAGATATCATTCTGGCCTTCATAATGTTTGGTCACTTCAATACTTTTGCAGAACATTTTCCACATACAGATGATTATCATAGATTCAATTATGGATGAAGAAGTACTTTCACTTTCTCCCAATTTCCCCATCAGTCTTTCAAATATTTACAGGACTATTCACCCATCACCCAGCACTCCACTATAAATGAGATGAATTGAATATATATATATATATATATATATATATATATATATATATATATATATATAAATATATATATATATATATATATATATATATATATATATATATATATATATATATATATATATATATATATATATATACATAAAAATATATACGAATTACTTCTTCATCCTATATAGGCAAAATTCCAGCATTATATCAACTTTTTAAAGAAGTGTTTTCACACTTCCTTCAAAATTTTTGGTCACTCTTTGATTTTCTCCCATATAGAATTCAGGTTGATTTGTAGTCACATGAACTGATAAATGAGATCATCTTGGAAATACCTCCAGAAAAATAATCACCAATTTAATGAGTACACAAACTAACAGACAATTAAACCGATGAGAGAATGAGAAATAAGAAATTTAAGGAAAATTGAATGAGTATGATTGATCCAAATTCGAATTCCGGGAGAATTGATTCCATTTGAATCAAAGTCTGAAGCGCACATCGTCCGACACCCAGAAGTATGCTATTGATTTCGTGTACCGCAATAGTGGAGTAAGTCACAGCTGGCTTGAATGACGCGGCTGTCAAAAAGTAACGTTCTCTAATTCTGATGGCAGGAGATGAATAGCGTTGGTTTGTCGTACCAACTCCGTGTAATGTGTTATAATACACCACAAAAAAAACAATTGATCTCACAAATTCATACATAATAACACATTATTCTTCAAACGAACATTATGATCACTCCTATGCAATTGGATATACTCTATAATAGGCCTACATTGTGCTAGAATTCATTACTTATCGATATATATATATATATATATATATATATATATATATATATATATATATATATATATATATATATATTTATATATATATATATATATATATATATAAATATGTATATATATATATATGTAGATCTATATATATATATATATATATATATATATATATATATATATATATATATATACATATATATATATATATATATATATATATATATATATATATATATATATATATATATATATATATATAAATATATATATATATATATCTGCGTGTGTGTGTAATATGTATATATGTATATGAAGGTCATCATGTATGGAAATAATAAATATATAATATATAATAAAGCACCAGTCTTCATCAAAAGACAGACACTACTTTTGGAAGGAATGAATTGCTCTTATTCTTTCCGTTTTCTTTCATTGCAATTCCTCCCTTCCAAAAGTTGTGTCTGTCTTTTTGATAAAGACCGGTCTATGAAGTCGAATCGTCAGGTTTCCATGAATGAATATATTTATATTATATATATGTATCATATATTTATATCATATGATATATATTCATTCATAAAATATACGGTTTCATCTCGGAATATTTATTGTCTCCATATATATGTTTGCATATATATATATATATATATATATATATATATATATATATATATATATATATATATATATATATAAATATATATTCATATATATATATATATA